>NNCF01126164.1:0-45982 GCA_002313205.1 Laupala kohalensis | reverse complement strand
TATATATATATATATATATATATATAGAGAGAGAGAGAGAGAGAGAGAGAACAGAATCTTAGGAACATGTCACGAATGAAATTACATTATATTTAACATCAGAAATAATAATACATCTAACCTATAAAAAAAGATTTTGAACTATATTTTGTCCGAAGAACTTAAATTATTAGAAAATCATTCCTTACACAGCATGTTTCGAAACTCTAAAGCTGTGTTCTAAATTATTCATGTCTGTTCAATGGAATCCGTTGTAGGTGCTTGCTCAGACTCATACGCGCTTTGATATTAATATTTTCCGATGTCCCTCTAGGCCAAGTATCGTCCATTCCTCGATAGCGGGAAATAAATTGAAATTACGAGAAATAGAATTACATTTGAATCACTTACGCTTCCTCCGTATGGACAACAACAAGATGAAAAACACTACTAAAACCACTCAGACTACTTGAAAACTATGCATTGAAACTAATAACCAGACCTCCGATAATGACTAAACTAAACAGACTCCGACAGGACCTGAAATTAGAAGATATACGTGACCGTCTAAAAAATATTATCTACGAAAGAATTTCAACGAACCTTTGTGCATGATAATAAACCAAAGATATTGAGACAATTCCGATGATATTTATTCTCCACCATGGGAAGACGAGTGCAACTACCACGTGACCGACTAACGCTATACGACGAATACAGAAATAACAAAACAGACCACATACAAATAATACCTGCTCGTTATCATTCAATTATTACTGCCAATCTCAATTATCATTATGTAAATAATCATTTCATCATATTCATCAATATAATTTAAACAATCAAAATTAGTTTAAATCTAGTAAAACCGAGTGAATAATTCATGAGTGCAAGTGTATTAAGGAAACTGAGTGAATGTGTTAGTAAAAAATAGTGACCGAACAGCAAGAGGCAACCAGCGTGGTACTAACATTACAGAAATGACAATGTCCCTACGCGATAAAAAAAAATTCAAATTCTTTTCATGGAAATTCCGTGATATTTTCCGTTATTCATCTCGTGACCGATCCGACACGCCTCCGGTACCTGCGAATCAAATTAAAGATTATACTGTACTAAATGAAGATAATGGAAAAGTGAAATTAAAATTAAAATAATTTTAACATTCGGATTTAACATTGGTTAAAATTTCTTTTTTCAAAATCAAAATGTTAGTTCAAAATCTCGTTTAAAACAACATTCACCCTTTTCTGAGCTCAAATATTTAATAATTGACATAACGGAATCGATGAAGAAACTCAAAACAGAATCACCATTGCTTCCAAATTTAATAAATCAACTTTATTGTAAAAAAAACAGTACAAACTGCGTATGACCACGTGGAGGACAATAAACTAATTTACTCTCCGGAAGTAAGCTAGGAACCATCCCATCAATTCCGATCAAGGGTCCTAAGGCAGAGGCGGATTGAAATACTTCAGCAAATCTTTGTAGATAAGATAAAAAGTTCGCTACGAAATATAATACTAATAGAATATCAACATGTTTGTAATTTAACACAAAAATTTTTTTACATGTATATTTGTACTTTCATCAGTTGCATCCAAATCTTTCCTTCTCAACACGAATTGGATAACTAAACACAAAGACAACTGAAGCGAACATTTCCCGTTCTGCATCTAATATTGAACATGATAATGTCGATCTCTACGACGTATTTCAAATCGTTAGCAACTGTGATTTGATTGTCCATCCATTTTTTTTTGTTCTAGTGATGCAAGTGTATCAAATAAATACCCTCACGTTTAATATTACGCGACAGATCGTAAAGTTAACCAGTTTAAAAAAATATATATAATTTCTGATATACGACGTTTGTAATAATTAACATCTTTGTCCAAAATTAATGTATTTTCTCAATTCATCAAGTGATCATTGTTAATGCAATGTGAGGTAACTACACTTTGTTCTACTGATTTTAATTTTCTTTTGTGCTTCTAGTTTTTAACCCCCTTTTTGTTTGACCTACATAGCTAGCATTACAATCTTTACATTTTATTTTGTATACCCCATTGTTAGTATTCATGTGATCTTTCTTATCTTTCCCTTTTGTTATCAAATAAATTTCACATAATGTCTGGCACCATACCTTGGTTAAATTTGTTATTACTTGATCACCTGGCGACGGCTTAAATCCACGTCGAAACGTAGTGAGTTCTTAATAAAAAATTAAAAATATTATTCGTCCATAAAAGGTCGTAAGTTTTTAACTAATTATTTAAATAGATTACATAACGGACGGTTATAGTTAACGTTTCGGTGAAGCAAAGGTGGCAGTGCGGCGCGGCGGCGTCTTACGGGCTGACTGGGCTTGAAACCATCCGGAGGAAGGGGAAACGTTCTTCGGGGATGTATGGGTCGCTGTGTCGACCTGACACGTGTTCAATTAAGCACGCCTCGGTCCACGCGTCCGCTCCCTGCCTTCCCCCCCTACCCCTCACCATCCCATCAGTTCCACTTCGCTCGGGAGTACACTCTACTGCAGTCGCCACAAGACGTCCACTGGACTCCGATCACAATTCTCTAATAGGTCATCGAAACGATTGAGGCCAACGCTGTCAAACTTATACGCGAAGTCATCTTACTTTCACTCGAGAAATTCAACTTTAGAGAAAAAAATATTATGAACAGAAACGCACTGTGTTTATTAGATTACTGTTCAAAACTATTTTCTTGCATGGTTGTGTTGCCGTATGGCTCATATTAATTTAGTTTTATGTGTACTCAGCTTTGGCACGGTTGTGTACATAAATTCTGTAGCCCCATCC
This sequence comes from Laupala kohalensis, assembly GCA_002313205.1. Taxonomy (NCBI): domain Eukaryota; kingdom Metazoa; phylum Arthropoda; class Insecta; order Orthoptera; family Trigonidiidae; genus Laupala; species Laupala kohalensis. The sequence continues at coordinate 43,175 of NNCF01126164.1, read as the reverse complement.
TGGCCCGGGTTTTTCTCCGTTTTTCCTTCAGGTNATACAGGTTCTCTAGGCTTTGTCTAGGGGCGTGTTTATTGTAACAATAAATCGTGAATTTAGTGTTTTTTCAACTCTTATGATTTTTAAACACTATACTCAGAATAATCTATAGTTCGATAATAACTTGTACATGTAAATTTACAAACATATTTGCGTTAAATGACAAACATATTGACATTATATATGTATTATAACTTGCAGCTAACTTTTTATCTTACCTAGGAACTTTTGCTGAAATTTTTGAATCCGCCTCTGCCTTAGGGCCCTTGATCGGAATTGATGAGATGGTCCCTTGCTTGCTTCCGGAGAGTAAATTAGTTTTTTGTCCTCCACATGGTCATACGCAGTCTGTACAGTTTTTTGACAATAAATTTATTAATTTATTATTAGATTACTGTATATTAGTCTCAGTAAATTACTATATTGTCCTCAACGTGGTCATAGACAGTTTGTAACAGCTCTCATATAATATATAAATTATTAATATATTTATTTATTGTCTGGCTTCATGTTGGTAAGAACCTGTACTCAATGTAGCCAACGCTTTTCCTTCGCCATCGTCGAGGAAGAGTTATGATGAGGATACCTCGCGTTCTGTTGGCAAGGTATTCGAACTTGAATCCATTGCCAACCTCGGACACCATTTAATTCACTGCTCTTGTGGCGCTGTTCTGTACTTTCTGCATCGAGCGTGTGGAACGAATATTGCCTTGTGTCTTTGTTTGTTGCGTTATTAACTTTTATTTCTTTAGTAAATAGTTGCTTTCGTGACTATTAATATTTATTTGGACACTACTTAAATTCTTCGTGCCCACGCTTTTCATAAAATCTCTCTAGCAAGATGTAGCGGGACGCTTTAACCTCACTTTATCAGCTGATATGACATTGTGGACAGCTGCCCGCACGCGAGTTAGTTTCAAGGATTTGTTTCGTAGAGGTTGGCAATTTGTTTAAGGCAGCCATATTGAATAATTTTGGGCAAAGTATCGTGATGTTGAGTGTATCCTGGGGTGCGGACCATTGTCTACACACTTTCGATCAATCGGGCCGACAAGGGATGGGGTTTGGCAAAATGTATAATGGTCGACGAATAAAACTAATGGACTTTATTTATTTATTTGTAACGGGATATTTTGATTCTCTTAAATTAATTTTTTAAACAGAAAAAATTAAATACTTTATTACCACCTGCGCCACCGGTGGGGCAGCGTGCTCGCTATTCACCAAGTCGTCCCGGGTACGATTCCCGATGGGGTCAGAAAATTTGTAGCTTTTAACAGTAATGTCCAGTTCATATAGCTGTGACTACTGTAACTGTGACTATCCAGCTACTCCTAGTATCAATAACTTTTACTATTACTAACAACTTCTACTAACCCCTCCACGTGAGCCAAGTAGTTGCTAAACCCAGCAAAGACACATCTACTAACAATAGCCTACCACTCAACTCCTAACTCCTATTGCTCCAGGTAGATATGCTTCAATAGCACGCTACATTTCCCATTTACAAATACAACAATATATTTAAAAATAGTATGTTTCTTTAGTTTTAAAAAGTCTTTTTTAAGTTTAGAATCACAATAAAACGTTATCATGCTGTAATATATGACAGGGTAATTCAGTCAAAATTTAATTCTGACATTATAGATTCACGTCAAAAAGTTGTGCCCTCAAATTGACTAAAAATGCAGTCGAACTCGCGGACCGTAGAAAAAGTTTCGCGGGCCGCTAGTTGACAGATTTGATTAATTTTTTATTTTATTTAATGACTTTTGGCGAAGTTCAGATCATTAGGCCTGCTCTTGTACCTAACCGTTGGACTTGGGAGAGGAAACTGGGAAGGAGAGATGTGGGGTACCGAACCAACTTTTGTCCGGAGTAGGAAACCCCGGTTGAAAATCTCAGCAAGTTCGGCCGAGCGGGGTTTCAATCTACGCTCTGTTCAGCGAGATCGTGGAAACGAAGACGTTACCACTAGAACACCTCTGTCGGTACCGGTATTGGTACGTCTATCAGTATTTAGAGGGTATCGGACGGATATTGGATTTGGGGTTCCCTCACCGCTCCTGCCCTTTCCTCCAACTCTACCAACCTTTGTCGCAATTAATGGGACGTACATCTATGACCCTGTTCACACTTTCAAACTCTGTTATTTATTCCAGATTTAAACATCAAAGTTAAAATAAAAACTCCAGACTACAAATAAACATGTGTATAACACATCAACTTAATATTGTTCTCTGGTTCCTAGCCAAAGATGTAAACCTCCAAATTTCGATCTATGCGTTAATGTTGGATTTTGAAAAGCTGTAAAAAGTTATCGGAACAAATATCAGGCTCTAGTTGCTGAATATTACTTCTTCTATTCGTTCTAAACTTCAGTTATCATCCTCCTTTCTTAGAAACCTGCGTTCCAATTACAAACGTAAAATTTAACTGCAAAAGTCGTTAGTTATTCTTCACAGTAGATATTTTGTATTATGTTAAGCAGAACCAGAAGAACAGAAAGGGTTTTGTTTCTCATGTCTAAGAGAAATAGGTTTTAATAAAACTGATTATCTGTTTACGTCTGCAAATGTGAAAAGACAAGTGTCCCGTATAACAAAAATGGACGTTATTAGAGAACAGTACAATGTAAAAGAAAATTTATCTTCTATTTAGGCTTTTGAATTTGGGGTGAATAATATGAAAAATATTAATTTATTTAAAAAAACAGGGCAAACCAGAAAATTATAACTGGTCTATTGAGGATGGAATTACCCGTATAATTATATTACACTAATATACGCAACAAATAAAAAGGGAATGTTGGGAGACAAACATTTGTACTGTTATAATCTTGTCGATTATTTTTACAATTATCAGTTAAAAACAGCGATGAAATACCAAAAGCAAGATATTAAATATACATAATACAATTGTATTCCTTAGAAATAAATATTTTTTTACTGTGATATCAATCTGAAGAAACGACGTACATGTGTGTTCTCTTTCGAATCCATATGAGAACGTGAGTGGTGTTCCATGTGGAATAATATCTCCCGCGACAAAAGATCATGCAAATGGGCTCGACGTGAGTCTACCTCAGTGACAAGGGACATGATGGAAATATTTGTTCCAAGTCACAAGACGAATTCAACTTTGGTGGATACATTATCATGAGATATCTGGAACTCGTTCCTAACTTATGCCAACACACGTCTCTAGTCTGACATTTCCATAATTAAGCGGAGAAAACGTGTTATGTTCTTACACTCACATTTTTGTTGGGCTCAGGTGTATGGTCAGGTGAGTAGTGATCTCTTCAGGTATTTATGTACTATATTATATCTATTTCACTCTTTTCACTCGTTTCATCCACTTCCCTCACTCTATCCACTTCCCTCACTCCATCCACTTCCCTCACTCCATCCACTTCCCTCACTCCATCCACTTCCCTCACTCCATCCACTTCCCTCACTCCATCCACTTCCCTCACTCCATCCACTTCCCTCACTCGATTCACTTCCCTCACTCGATTCACTTCCCTTACTCCATTCACTTCGCTCACTCCATTCACTTCGCTCGCTCTAGTTGTTTCATCCCTTCACTTCACGCACTCTATTCACTTCACGCACATCACTAACTTCATTCACTTCAATCACTTCATTCATTTATCTCAATCAAATTCATAAATTGCCCCTCATGCACAGATGGTAGCGTTCTTGCTCTACACCAAGTCATCCCGGGTTCAATTCCCGGTGGGACCAGAAAAATTTGTAGCTTTTCACATTAATGTCCCAGTTCATATAGCTGTGACTACTGAAAAGCGAACCCTCCTTCCTCAATCCAGCTCCTCCTAGTATCAATAACTAATTAACCACTTCTACTAACCTCTCCACATGGACCAAGTTGATGGTAAACCCAGCTAACCGGCCCACCTACTAACAATAGTCATCCACCCAACTCCTAACTCCTATCGCTCCATGTAGATAAGCTTTAATAGCATGCAAAATTTCCCATTTTACAAGTACTACAAAGGTAAAAAACATCATTTATCAAAATTTAAAAGTCGTAGGAAGTGAAGATTAAGGTAGTACGTCATTTCTGGAAAACTCAATATTTCTTCGTTTCATACGAAAACAAACATGCGTCAAAACAACACCTAAAGGCGGTATTATTATTATTATTATTATTATTGCTGTTTTTATTAGCATTTCCTAAAAAGTAGTTCGATTATATTGACAACTGAATACATTTTACCTGAATTTGCTATATTTCAACGCTTTCGCCATAACGAGAAATAAATTGTAGAGATCTTTCACTGTAGCATGACAATAGTCGCACAAAATGTAAATCTTGCCTTGGCCTCCACGATACTTCAAATCGGCAAGAGCATTCGTTTTTTGTTCTTTGTTTTGCCAAAATAGTGAAAATTATTGCGGGAGGTTTTTTGAAGAGGTGAAATCTTCCCGTAGAAACACTTTTGCTGTTCTTCGCTACATTACGAAAAATACTGTAATGGAGATGCATCACCTAATTTGAATTTAATTTTTAAAAAAGGCAATGCAATAATTATATGAAACTTTGGATCAAATGAATTGTGAAATAGGGTGGTGCTAAGACATTTAGGAAATACCAAAATCACTCTTTTTTATTCTCACCTAAAATAAATTCTCCAGTCATGATTGAATGCGTACTTTTGTACAGGTTAATGCAAAACTGAATTATCTGAAGTACGTTAAATACAACAATCATGTCTTTTGAGTCTCTCTATTCAAGTGCAAACTCAGGGAACTACAATTTTTGCGATGATAGTAGTACAGTTTTAAGTCAAAATTCTAAGAATTAATTGGTAGCCTGTTCGCCTTTTTGATTGGTCAATGGTGAGGCACTATAATGGTACCTCTTCAAACAAAATACTCTTCCTTTTTCTTTAGAATCAGAAACCAAAATTGGACGAGGAGGAGAAACATGTTTTATTCATCCATTGAGGAATGTTCATTCATGAAGACGTAGAACTCTTAATTGAAAGACCTTCGCCGCCCATTATAGCGAACAAAACACATACATCTTTCACAAAACAATGACTCAGAAATAAACAGACTATTCTCGAACAGAAATAAGAACAGTGGTGAATTTCACAACAGAGCAGGATTTAACTGGCTCGCAATGTTTTAATACCTCAAAATGTCTTTTGAAGTGTTTCACTTCACAATACTAGCCAATTTACTCAGACACAAAGAAGGAGAAGATAATCAATTAAGAATCCATTGTCTGTAGTATAAAATAACTATGGATTGATCTTCAACTTTCTCTCGTGTTCTGTATTCCCAGAAGTTGCCAAACGAACTGTTCAGTCTTACTGTACGTTAGATATTGCCCGGTCACTGATAAGCCCGGACAGCCTTCGTTCTTTTTTTATCATTTCGAGTATATTTTTCAGGTATATGTTCTGAATTTTTCGTTCTATTTTTTACTTATCTTTAGGTAACCGGACATTAAACAAAAAGTTGCTCTCGACCTCCATGTTTTTACATTCTCTTGTTAATGTCAAACAAGACATGCGACTCTCTGAATACTCTTTATCCAATACTATAAACTGATAGAAATTATAATACGTTCCTTCATCGTTATTTAAAATTAAATATGTGTTATAAAACAATTAGAATAAAAATAAAGAAAACAATTATCCTTCTCAGTGCTTTGAATAACTTGGAGCGCTACTCCCACCTTAAGGCATTATTCATAAGACGCCGCAACATCGTCCTAAGTGTTCCTTCCGTCTTCGTAGCCTCTCTCCACCGCTTGCTCCTGTGGACGGCTAATTAGTCCTTGTCCCTTCGCTTAGGTGGCGGTCGAAAGAGGACCGCGCCGCGCTGCCAGGATTAAATTTCAAGACGTTCTGTCGTGGTAGGGAGGCAGAGGAGGACAGGGCTAGTGGATAGTACGTGAAGAAAATACGACGGAGAGAGACTGCAGTGTAAATGGGCGGAAAGGAAACTTCAAATGGCGATCAGATACTTCGGAAGTATGAGATACATAGTAATCAGATGGCCTGGAAAGGAGTAGTTCTTGAGGGGTGGATGGAGTAGCCTCCCAGTGCTGTTGCCGGTTCCAAACCCGGATAATAATAATAAAATTTTATTGTCAAAAAAAAAAAACTACGAACTGCGTATGACCACATGGAGGACAATAATCTAATTTACTCTCCGGAAGCAAGCAAGAGACCATCCCATCAATTCCGATCAAGGGACCTAAGCCACAGGTGGATTGAAAAATTTCAGCAAAAATTCCTAGATAAGATAAAAAGTTAGCTGCGTGTTATAATACTAATAGAATGTCAATATGTTTGTAATTTAACGCAAAAAAAATATTTTACATGTAAAAATTATTATCGAACTATAGATTATTCTGAGTATAGTGTTTAAAAATCATAAGAATTGAAATAACACTAAATTCACGATTTATTATTACAAGAAACATGCCTCTAGACAAAGATAAAGAAGGAGGGTTAGGGTGTCAGGCCAGCGACCCTGTGAAAATGCCCACTGCTAAATCTCCCGACAATCTGCCTCGGAAAAGTGTTAAGGATAAACAATGAATCATGCTAAGAAATGGTTATGAATATTGGTACTTGGAATGTTCTTACCCTACTGCAACCAGGAAAAATTAATGAATTGGCCGAACAGGACGACACTCTTAAAAAATCTCAAAGATTGACCTGGCTTGGCCATCTCTGCAGAATGAGAGAACAAAGAACTGTAAAGAAGGTATGGGAATGGAAACCATTAGGTGTTAGACCTCAAGGAAGATCGAAGAAGAAATGGTCTGAGGACGTCTACAATGGTTAGCGTAGAATGAAAGTGGATTGGAGAAGGAAGGTTAAAGATAGGAAGGCGTGGAAGCAGATACTTGAGAAGGCCAAAACTCTCCCAACAAAGTTGTAGAGCCTATGATGGTGAAGAAGAAGAAAGGAGTAGTTATGTACAGTTTTTGAAAGAAGAATGAATATTTTTGAAGGAGGGAAAAACACTATTGTTTGCAGCAGAGGGCAGATATAGTTAGTACATTAAGTATGCGACACAAGTCGGACAAATAAGAAACATGTTCCAAAAAGGACAACTAGAATCACTATATGTAGGTGAGAGTCCGCTTCTCGAGACAACTCAAAATACAGATACTTCGACGTGTACAATTATGATAGAAAGAAGTAACAAGGTTTATAGAACAGAGAGTCTTGCAATGCAAGGCGTTTAACATTTGACATGAGGGGTGGAGGACAGTAAAGATGTTAAGGAATATAGAAATATTTACCGAATAATCTAAGGTCTATAATAATACGTACTCGCGAATTAAGTTTTTGTTTTATTAAACGCAAATTTGTTGGTGCTCTTTGAATATTATAACAGTCCTAGATCGGAACTGATGGGATGGTCCCTTGCTTACTTCCGGAGAGTTAATTAGTTTATTCTCCTCCACGTGGTCATAAGCAGTTTGTTACTACTTCTTTGACAATAATTTTATTTATTTATAGCATGAGCGATTTAGCGACAATTTTTAAATATCCTGAATTCTTTAACATGACGGAATATTTTTTTACCTATGAATTCAAGTAAAATTTTGTATCTTGAGGGGCTAATATTTGATCGAAACCATCTTGAAGTTTGTAAGTTTTTATGGGTATAGCCTCTGGGAGAGTTTTTAAATAATTTGCCATGTAATTTTTAATGGAATCGATATAAAAATGTATCACACGTGTTAAAAATTAAATACAGAATAGATCAGTTTTAAAATGTCCTAGACTTACGGGGTAATTGAAAAACTTATTCAAAAAATCTGTGAGAAAAGGAATCTGATAACCATCGCTATTCAGTAACAACAAGTCAGTACTTAACTGGAGTCTACGACAGTCATACTAAAGACCATTTTTCAAACACGTATATTGTTTCAATATAAACGGTCAAGTTAATTTTTTTCTATTTTTTTAAATTTGCTATAATTTATAAAATACTGTTATAAAAACTGTTACCATAAATAGGAGAGATAACATTAATGAAAGTTTCATAAATTGTTGTGTTTGATTAACGCTTGACAATCTCATACTTAAGAGAGGGGTGGAGAGGAATGTTGAAACGTGAAGATATGGAGAAGTGTGAGACAGTAATGATATAAGGTGGATCAGGTCAAAGGTTGAGTTGAGATGCATAAAGGATTACTAACTTGAGAGATACGCAGTACGGTGCTAACACACGGTACAGGCCAATTGTAAACCAAATAGGATTTGTGGGGACGTTAGCAAGGATCATTGCAATAATACTGGTTCAAGTCAACCGCAAGTAGACAGGTTCTCCTCTAGGATTATAGCCTGTTACCACACATTAAGACACCATAAAGGGGCGTAAGTCGATTCACCATGTGGGAGCTAAGACAAGCATTATTAGTCTCGTAGAAGATGAGTAAGATCCTGTAATAAAAAGGTATTTTACCAACATTCCAGTCACAACTTCTTATGATACACTATGCTTTGTAGATTGCTGAACCTAAATATAAAATTATATTTGCATAAAATTGGAGAAGCGTAGCAAAACATCGCTTTTTCGCGAAACTATGAAATCGTGCCATAGAACTATACACAAATCGTATTGACTTACCCATCCTAGCCCGGGTTTTCCCAATCCCGGTCCGGGTTTTTTCAATCCCGGTCCGGGTTCTTTCAATCCTGGCCCGGGTTCTTCCAATCCTGGCCCGGGTTCTTCAAAACCTGGCGCGGGTTCTTCTCCATTTTTCCTTCGGTTTGAGACGGATTTTATATACAGGATCTCTAGACTCTTGCCTAATTAATACTAATGATCTCATTAATACTATTGTAATATTTAATCTCGAATTAAACTCCATTAATACAAATTTATTGGAATTCTGTTGATATTATAACATGTACCAAAATATTTTCATTGTCAGGAGTGTGTTGATATGTTAAATCCACCTGCCTCAGAGTCCTTGATCGGAATTACTTTATTGTTCTCCACGTGGCCATACGCAGTTTGTAACTGCTTCTTTGGCAATAAATTCATTTTTGCATTTTCTCAATTTTGAACTAATTTATTTTTAATACTCACCAGTATTAAGTAATTAAGTTGTGTGATGAAAAGCTCTATTATTTTCTGAAAATATTAGATCAGGGCTTTATTTTTCTGATAAGTCTACGTGTATTAAAAGATGATCTTGTACAGAACTGTGTAGTAACGAGAGTTGACTGCTGTAATGTAAAATGAGGCATAACGTATTTTCCACATCAGAGACTTAAAATGATACGCTATTAACCTCGCGCTTTTGTGACCACCCCCCAGGGGACTTACATCTAGTAAGTACGTGTTTGACATACACGGGGCCCCGAGCTGAGTCTGGCATCACTTCCACTTACTTGTGCAAGGATCCTTCCTTTCTCTCTCCTTACCTTCCTTGGTCACCTCTTGTTCTTTCCGATCCCGACGCTAGGGTATCTTTCATTTTTCTCTTTCTTCCTCTTTTTTTTAAAATGATGAATGTAATGTTTTGAGATATGTTGATATTTGAGTTTTGAGTTGTAATTCAGGAGGGTTTTTAGTGGGTATGGTTTAGTTGTTCGGCGAGTCCCATACGCGGGGAGTGTCATGTTATTTCTCTGAAAGTGCAGCCTGCAAACTTAAGTCAACATACCTCTGATTTGGGATTAAGGAGTGGAGAAACATTTTAGTCCCACATTTTATTGTCCATCACCACTTGTTGTCTGGCCATCAAATATGGGAGGAAAGAAATGTGTTTGTAAAAATATCCATTTCTAAATAAATTACTTTATTTTATTTGGAATTAATGAGTCATGTTACTAGGTTATATTAATTTATTGGGAAATGGGAAATGTAGCATGCTATTGAAGCTTATCTACATGGAGCGATAGGAGTTAGGAGTTGGGTGGTAGGCCATTGTTACTAGGTGGGCCGATTACCTGAGTTTACCAACAACTTGACCCACGTGGAGCGGTTAGTAATAGTTATTGATACTAGGAGGAGGTGGATAGAGGAAGCAAGGTTCGCTTTTCAGTAGTCACAGCTGTATGAACTGGGACATTAATGTGAAAAGCTACAAATTTTGTGGCCCCATCGGGAATCGAACCCGGGATGACTTGGCGATGAGCGACAACACTACCACCTGCGCCACCGGTGGGGCAAACGCGCAATGAAAAGCGAGGTCTCCATAGAGAAGAGATATTTCCTGAAGGAGACCGTTCTCCCATTTGAAGCAGTGCATCGTAAGAGGTGCGCCTGCAGCGACTGGATTAGAGCTTCAAATAAAAGCTCTCAAAATAACGTTCAGCGTCTCACATGAAACAAATCGTTGTTCTACGTCGTCGTCGATCACAGATGTGTGTCAGCTCAAGCAATTCTCATAAAGAAGAGTCCTAACGATGACAGTGAAATTTCAGTGCACTGCTCAAGCACCGGAATAGTTAGGTGATGTAAAGGACACTTAGGTGGAGGATAATGTACATTGTTACAAGTTTGTATTTACATTTCATGTGTTTGGGTCAAATTTTGCAACTCAATTTTAAACTAGTTCCCCTCAACCGATTGAACTGAAATTTTGCACACATATACAAACCCTCTGACAATGCAATTTCATGATGTCTATTTCAAATAAAAACGTTTAAAAATGTTTTTTCTTTATAATGATTTTATTGCGAGAGAACTAGCGGCGAATTATTTCCGGGAAGGTTTCTCTGAAATACTTGTTGCGCGAATCGTAAATAAAATACATGCGAGTACATTGACAAGTACTCACTCACCAACCCGTCGCTGTCCAATGAAATTAATTGGTTTCCACTTTTATGGACATTTCGCGGGACACGGTTTTTGAAAACAAATCATTCAACATAAAATATTAAAATCATTTTTAGCGATAAAGGTATTCAGTACATTTATTTTTATTAGAATCCACTAATGTGAAATGTGTATGGAGGTATTAGCATTTGATATTGATTACTTTAATAAAAATTTGTTTTTAAAAAGGTTCCTAATTTAATATCTTTCAAATACAATTTACAAACAGATAATATGAAAACAGTACTGTGGGTTATTTTTAATGAGTTTGCTCTGTTTAACATTCTTTCAATCACGGATGTAAGAAAAAATTAGGTAGCACTTATAGATCACATACGTTGGACAATTTGCACCATGATACTAATGAAATTTTGTTCTTGTCGTATCGTCTCCGATTTTTTTTTATAGATAGAACGAGAGCCCTTTGATCGAACATCGATCATCGTCGGGCCCTTAATACAAGAATAAAAAAATATGAAGAATGACATGAAAATTGAGAAAAGATCTTTTTAAATATTTAAGTGATGTCACCATTCCAGAATTTTCTCAGTTCTCTTACTCCTCGGAAAACTGGAAGATAGTTTTTCTACATTACTGGTGTTAGGGATTTGCTTATTTAAGCTATTACACAAGTCTACAAAATTTAACTTTGTGTTTGGGGTTATAATCAATTTAGGAGATTCAGGATAATAATGCTATGCTAAATTAAAAAATGACATTTTACTCTGTCACGTCAGGTTATTTTACAATCGCAAATACAAAATCTATGATGCAGTCAAATTTCAGCTTTTTACAAGGAAATTTCATAAGAATATTGATATAATCAAATGAAATTAATGAATAACGAATAAAAATTACGTATTACATCATAAAATCAAAAAGATTTAAATAAGGGAATAAAAAACAAACCGCTACTTACAAAACAAAGCCAATCAAGACACATTCTTAAAGACGCTGTGTAGGAAAAAACGAACGAAGAACCATGAACTACGATAATACTGTTGCCATGTGTCATTCTTCGGGAAGTCTTTTTTAGTTTTTAATTACACGCTCAATTTTTTTACATGGGATATATCAAACGCATAATTGTAGTATTTCTTACCCTACCCTACCTTATACAATTTTAAAACTATAATTTTTTTTATGAATCTGACTTAATATTTGTAATACCTAGCTAACATATCGGATGTTACTTAATACAGTCTACATATCACACTATTTGCTTCAGTTGGTGTCAGTAGCAATTGCCAGGGATTCGAGCCTTTATAATAACCTGCATGTGATAGTTCGTCTTTCTCCCGCAGTCCGCAATGTCGGGGCGAAATGCCGCATTAGCTCTTGCTGCGCGGCTACGCTTCTGATCTATTCCGAAGAGCAAAAAAGTTCCAAAAAGAACTGAAAGCGCATGAGGGAATGTTGCCTCGCAGCTCGCTATTGTAGCCAAGAGATACAAAGCGCTTTCTCAAAGACTGCATTTCGCAGAACATTGCCGTGATGATGAGCAAATAGTGCTGATACACTGTACATTGCATTATAAAAGCAGTAATAATGTAGAGATGAGAAATGTGCCAAATATTCCTTAGCCATTGCTGTATATTAAGCTGTTTTCTTCTTTTCTCGGAAACAATAAAATAATTGGGCTAATACAACAGAAATAGGTAAAAACCAAGAGCCACATACTTTTAATGAAAATCGTACGATCTTGACCTCTTGTTAATTTGACAGTGATCAATTCACAAATTAAAAAAAAATCTTGTTGAACTTGCGAACTATTATATATATAAAATCATCAAGGACAGTTTGTGTGTTACGTTTTGCAGTCAGTATGTAGTGGTGATCTGTCATTAGTGCGTGCTTGCAGGATTTGTAAAAAAAATTCAAAATTTGTAATTCTGAACGAGAACTAAACTTTGAAGAGATTTTTAATTTGCGACCTAATCCCAAGAAATTACAGAGAAAACGATGTTTAAAATAACTTATTTGATATCTTAATTTAGCATCGATGACAATTATAAACTTTAACATGCAATTTCTCTCTCGTTCATATAAAAGCATTTAGACCATTTATATTGATTTGTAGAGCAACAGGAGAAATATAATTTCGTCTGATTCTACTATCTTGCCCAAGATTCTGTATGGAAATAAAAAGACCTTTCCTAACATAAATTTTACGTATTTTGCACCCCAATTCAGAGAGTAGAGGAATTGCTGATGTAATGATTCAATTAAAACGTCATGCAATAAGGAAAATTCACTGTTTCACACCTTTTAAAGTGTCCACATACATACCAGGATTTGAGAACAGAATGGATTTATAAGTACAAACGTACTACTTAATCTTAATCCCAAGCTTCAACAAATTTGATCGTTATGAGACAAATTTCTTTTTATTTATATATCGATTTCAAATTTCAATTCTCTTAAGGATATTAGGAAATTAAATTTTTAAAAGGTGCCACATTAATGTTGATCGAGTTTCTGACATTCAATCTATCATTTTGACCAATAAACGTAATAGTTCCTCAAATACAGTAAACAAACAAATTTATGTCACATGGAAAGAAAATAATTTTTTAAAGTTGTCGTTATTCATGCAAACTAGAGCAGAAAAGGGGAAACTACAAGAGGTTATGTCAGCACTCAGCTATTTTCTTAGCAGAATACACGCACAATTCACCTATAAAACTCAATTGCACTTCCTTATCCATGATGCTCGTAACAATCGTCTTCCACTATTCTTTTTTACTTAAAATGCGTTTAAAAGAGAATTGAATGAAACCGTGAAATAAAAATCAGCGAATACGTACTTCATTGCCAAGGTAACGGTAATGGAGCGTCACGGTACACTGGATATCTGGTTTAAATGTAGAAATCACTGCTTTTATAGCTCCAGAAGATGAGAAATGAGGTTAGGTTAGGTCACCTGTTTTTGATAATGAAAACATAACATGGATTTCATTATGAACATTCTATGAAAGTTTTAATACTAATATTGTACAGATGATACAAAATACATTAAAAGATCGTAACCGCAAACCACCGGCAAGAAAGGCACATCGTGTACAGAATATTTTATGAGTACTCATAAAATAAGCATGCCGTAGCGGAACTATCTCTCGACGTAGTGAAGCTATCTATAATGGTCGGATCCACAGTTTGTTGCATCGACTTCGCCACGGGCCTTTCGATGAGTTCGGAGTGAATTTTTGCGATTCTTCAGGAAAACTGCAACTCTTCATATGTGAAACAAGGAAACAGGATATATCTCGAGCTGAGAAATATCACATCTATCAGTTTAACAAAACAAAACAATACCGTTATTATTAATTATGTTACTGAAAAGCAGGGATAATACTTACTCAAGAACATTACTAATCAATACTTCCAAATCTCTATCTATAATGACAAACATTTTTAGTAAACTGAAATGGCGATACAGTGGAGACTCTTTAACTCGAAACCCGTTAACTCGAAATCCTCTCTAAGACGAAGAAATTAGCCATTCCCTTCCGTTGAAGTACAAAGAAACCTACAACTCGAATTACTTAGACGCCGTAACTGGAACTGAATATGATTTCCCTATGATGCACTATTCATATCTATCACGCTCTCTAACTCGAACAACAAATCTAGCGGACTCTTATAACTCGAAAAAAGCAATATGGAAACTTCGCGGTCACTTTACACCGAAATTCTTTTCGCAAGACACTTTAACTCCAAGCAATTACTTTCGTTGTCATCAATAACCAATTCTAAAAAATAATTTCGTACTTTCATTGAAGGATGCTGTGATATCGAGGACATATTTCTTTGCAATCGAAAATACAATTGAATTGTCAATTGTGTTAATTCCTTGACTCAAAAGAAATCTGTAATTTTCTTCTAATATTTGCATATTTTAAAGTTGTTCCTTGTTCATAAAATAATATTTATACATGTAATTATGTACAATACAAATGTAGTAAAATAAATCTCTATAAGTCGAATTTTTAAATTACGCTAAATATTTTAACATTTATTTTCTTATTGTGATCAAAATGATGTGAACAATGAGTGCATCCTATTATCAAGAAATAACTCCGATCATATTCTATGCTTATTTCTGTTCCATATACAAGTATTAAAGTTAATATTTTCGAGGTGGATGAATGACATTCAAAATATATTTCAGTGAAACATTTTTCTATGTATTCTAACTGTCTAAAAAGAGTCAGACATTTTACAAAACTCTACAGGTTGCAATTTGTTTCTTTTGACTTTATTTTTTTCACTATTAATTTAAGTATTATACATTTATATTATTTACATAGAATGAGCCATTAACATTAAAGAGATGAGCAGGTTTCAATATTTTTCGTATGTGTGAAACATGTATAATAATATTAATAATAATAATAATAATAATAAACTTTAAGTAATAACATACCATTTTGGAAGAGTGTCCCCATGCAAATTTTTTCTGCAGTCGCCCTTAGTAATATTAACTTTCATTTAAACTACGTGTACATTATGAAGCACACAAATTATTAGGAAATAAAATTCTGTGGAATTTTAATGGTAATTTTATTTTGATGTACATTAAATGGGAAGGAATATGACGCTAGGGTTACGAAAACGATCTCAACCAACTCCACTTTCTTTTCCGTGTCAAGTTCATATCACCATTTTTTAGTACAAGTACGGTATTTCCTTATCATCTTGGTGACGTGCGCTATAAGGGTTTGTGTAACGTAATGTGATTGGTTGGGGTTGACGGACAAACGCTGTGAAATTGCGAACTCTTCTAGTTGCTCCTGTCAGGTGCATTCTCCACTCCATGCACCTGACAAGATTAACTCGTCGACCCAAATACAGCTAATTTTTCTACCTCTGGTTAATGTCGGACGGGGAAGAGTAGGTGTTTGTCATTAGCATAATTTGAAAACATTGCTAATACGAGGTAATTTGAAAATGAAGTTCCCAAATCTCTCAGTGTTGCGGATTGTGATAAAACATCATAAATGATTGCAAACCCACCAAAGGTGTTTGGAGATATTATTTCACAAAAATTTATGTACGGAGTTTCTTTGCACCTTTTAAATAAGTAATGGATAAATCAAACGTGTTATTTTTACAAATCTACGAGCTTATTTTGAGTTAAAGAAATTTTAAATTACAAAACTAATTTTTATGTGGACTTATTGGTAGTGTTAGCGTAGATAGAAATGATTTTGTGCTTTATTAAATAAGAAGAATATTCCTTTAATCCTCAAAAGATCATGTATCAATTAAGTTATAACGCTCAAATAATTTGTGCAAATATTTTTAATGTATATGTTTGAATTGATTATTCAAAGGAAAGTAGATACCTTTATAGATAATTTATTGTATTTTAACTGCTGAATAGTTTGGAATAATATTTCACTGAAAATGAGTTTACTTCAAAAAATAGTTCACCTGTTTCTTTGAATCCAACCCTTGAAGATGAGCAAGTTTCGTAAATTTATAAACATTTCGTGATTTTCGTTTTAAATTTCCATTTCTCTACAGAAAATATTGCACATCTTACGAATTAATATCTATGATACTGATAGCATTTTGGGAGTTCAGATATTTTCATTTTGGGTAAACCTTCAATCGAAAAAAATAATAATTGAAGAAGTAAAATTAAATGGAAAAATAGAGGATGTAGTTAATTTAAGTTTTTATTTTAAAATGTAACAGAGTCAGGTTTTTGGAAACGAAAATTTTCATTTCATTTGAGACAATCATTTAATGTCTTTATTTATAGCTATATCAAAGTAGGTGATGTAATGATTCATTTTTTGTTAAATATATAATTTTTAATTCAAAATGCGTATATTTTTGTGTTTGATGTTTTATGACAAAATTTAAAGTACATCTGAATGTATATACAATTGAGTTATTTAAAAGGAGATTCCGATCAAACATTCTGATCACGATGTTTTAAATATTCCATAAATATTGGTTGCAAAGGCACGGTTGAGAAGCGGACAAAAAATAGTGCCAGCATTAAAATAAGCTTGAATGAATTACCATCTATGCATGTCATCTCTCATGAAGACATCTCCACTTTAGCAACATAACGTGCTACAAAAACGTGCTACAACATAAATACGGCGCAGGAACCCTCATTTACATTCAGAGATCGCAAATACAGCTCAGTTCTGACAGGGTTCTATGCTCGTGCATCACAATATACTACAGTCATCGCAGCGAAAGAAAAGTAGCGAAAAGTGACCAATGGAGCGAGAGCGCGGTGTTGTGATATGTCAGCTACAGGGTTGGCCCAGAATAGCTCCTCCCTTTCCAGACGACGTGCCACGGCACCCACACAGAGGCACATCCAAGGAAAAGCTAACATCAGGCAGTGTCCTTTCCGCCAAAGGTAGAGATCAAACCCTCTGTCCGTCACATAAATTACTGCTGGTTCTACGAATCGCCTAATGTAGGCGGCAACATTCGAACGTAAACACACTAAGATTCTACTGACACGAGTAAAACACCCACGTGTCTATTGATAGTGGAAGAGTCGAGGGCAGAAGACATCTCGCAAGACAGAAGGCGTTGGCTCCTCAAAGACTTTCACATGGTCTTTAAACTCTTCCCTCATTCCTTTTCTTTCACTGCGTACTTTGTACACGGTATACCTGCAATGTGAAACGAGAAACAATGCTCCGTCACTTACCACCATCCTCTTGTTTCCATGAAAGAGTGCTGTGTCTTCTTCCAACCGGTTCCTTTTTCGAACCGAGGACTCACGACAGCGCTGCCGAGGTCTTTTATCAGATGCGGCGCGTACACGTAAGCTGTCACGAACTCCGTTGCTCCGTGACCTCGCGCGACCTGGGCGGACGGCGGAGCGAGAGTGAGTGAGTGATAAAATGCTACAAGGGAGCGACGACGAAGGGCATTACGAGAGACACGAAGATAAGGGAGGGGCGGAGTTCGGGGATTTCAGCGGAACGGGAGGGAATATACACTTGATATTCGAGTCTATCTATACTAACAAGAGTGAATTATTCGGAATGACTTTTTTTGGGGTCATAAATCTTTATTTGCAATTTGTTCTTGCAAATTGAACATTAAGCAAATATTGCACAAGGAGTAAAAATGAAAAGTAAAAATACATAAGTATAACGTAGACACTCAGCAGTGTTACTTCAAGTGAACATTGAGAAAAGAAAAATTAACATTGAAAATGGAAATACGAAGTCAAGATCTAGTCTCTAAATCTAAACGATGGTGGCGTTTATGTTCACTATTATCAAGCAGATTCATTGCGAAATAATTGGGGTGTAAGTTAATTCTGTTTAAATAATTGGAGCTATATCTTGCAATTTCTTGTTTTACTGTTCGGATGCGCATGTCCTGGTGGAGAGTTCCATTTGTGATGTACCGTGGTGCGTCGGCGATAATGTTTAGAATTTTCGACTGGAATCTTTGTAGGATTTCAATGTTAGAGATGGAGGCAGTTCCCCAAAGTTGTTTTCCATAGGACCATATTGGTTAAAGTATTGCTTTGTATATCAGTAACTCGTTATGGAGTGATGGTGCTAGTAACCAGTACATAGTTTTGAATTTTATATCTAATTGTTTTCGTTTCTTCTTAATGTGTTCTTTCCAGTTCAGTCGTCTGTCTACAGTCTGGAATTTCTGTTGCATAGAGATCGGAGAACGTAATCGATGAATTATTTGAAATTTCAAAGGACACTTCTCAGTAAAAAAAGCAAAGTATAGTTAACACTGATGAACTGATACAATACTGAAAACTGTGAATATTTTTGTAGGTTTTCTCAATGGTATTTAATTTTTGTAATTAACGAAAGTGAAAATTTAACATCACTTGCGCAGAGAAATAAGGAGACTAACATGAGTTTAGAGGAAAACGTTGTGTCTATAATTGAAAACTTATGGTTACTATATTGAATACTTGGAAGAATTGGTCTGATGTTGACAGATTGATGTACATTACAAGATGTAAAAGATTACGTCATTATGTCATTATTTATTGATGCAAAGGGCCTTTACATCATGCACCCATCATGCACTGAAGATGGGCGCATGGCGGCCATCTTCAGTGCTACAATTTTTTTTTACAAAATATAAATTACAAAATAAAAATAAATTGAAGCATTCTAAAAATAATCTACTCCCTTCTTCTTTGAAAAGTTAATAATTTTCAATATAATATGAAATAGTAACAGAAAATGAGAAAGCTGGCATACCTGAGTCCTTTGGCAAGCAATAGCTGAAAGCACCGTTGTCTCATGAAGGGTCGGATTATGTAGGGAAGTTTCAGGNAAAATAAAAATAAATTGAACCATTCTAAAAATAATCTACTCCCTTCTTCTTTGAAAAGTTAATAATTTTCAATATAATATGAAATAGTAACAAAATGAGAAAGCTGGCATACCTGAGTCCTTTGCCAAGCAATAGCTGAAAGCACCGTTGTCTCATGAAGGGTCGGATTATGTAGGGAAGTTTCAGGAATTTCCATTGACGTCACTGGCTTTCTGTGTAACGGGCTAATTTTAGGAGGGGGAGGTTTTTTGCGTTAATAAATAATGACAGAATGACGAAATCTTTTACTTCTTGTAATATATTGAATACTATATATTACTGTACATACTATATGTTACTGTACATTACTATAATTGAAACTCTCGGTTGGGCCTAAACGCAAAATATCCTTAGTTAGAAAACTCCTTCAACACCTCACCGTCACCAATATACGAGTTTAGAATATAGTATACAACCACGGGCAAAAACAGCTAAAAAGCAAAAAGGTAAAATGTATCAATTCTCAATAGCAATATTTTAAAAATGCTGATGTAATTTTTGAATGTTTATTTAAATATGCTAGAAAATAATTTTCTTATTATTACATTTTGTTTTTAGTGGTTTTAAAATTTTTTATTGTCTATTGATTGTTGTTGTAAGTTTCTTTTCAAATTCCATGCATTGCCGTGTAGTTCTGTTAGTGTGAATATATATTCTAAACGAGCGGCGAAAAGCAGATTTTACTTCGCTCGACCGAACTTGGGTGAGGTATTCAACTACTATTACTACTACTATTATTAATTATTGTTATTATTATTATTGTTGTTGTTGTTGTTGTTGTGGGTATAAGGCTCGCCAACAAATAGGTCATTAGAGTCCTCACATGTCTAAACATAAACGTGATCGGAAAGAAAAGGCAGTAATTGATTAATGTTAAATAAAAATTGGTGGTGCAAAACCATTTCTCATTTACGTTTCTCCGTCTGCATCAAATAGTGAGAAAAAATTCTATAGTGAAAGTGTCATTTCTGGCGTGGTCCTCTACATTTTGGTCGTCATCCAGTGTTCAAAGTCGCTAGGTGAACTTATTATTGTCTTTTATTTGAAATTTGAAAGTAAAATAAATATTCAGAATATTATTTCAAAACATATAGCGACATATCAGTCTTATAAATATCGTAAAAGTGTTATGTAAATGTAATTTCGTTGTAGACAGAATTTGATGTATTTTCGTATCTGCAATGCGTTTGCTGTACTCCTATGTATTTTATCATTATCATATCTTTCATTTCAGTTTACGAAAAGTGTATTCTACGTCTGCTTGGTCCATCTGCACTGCTAAATATTATTCAAGTTTCTTGAAACAGTAAACTAATTTGTAAGTGTAGCGGACAGAAATTATTTCACTGCTCCTATACCAAACTTTCAAGCAAAATACCGCTAATGTGGATGTAATGCACATTAACTGTACTTTGCGGACAGAAAATTAAAGCAAAATCGTTGGAGCCGTTTTTGAGAAACATCCAAAAGAGTAGTTTGACCTTCATGTGAAGTACCCTCTGTTTCAAGGTAAAAAAATAAAAAATAAAAAATAGATCACGTGAATCGACAATAAGTAAATTCTACCGAAAATACGAAACGCGAATTAAATTGATTCACGCGTTTACTCAGAATCGCTGCGCACAGACGGACAGACGGACGGACGTTACGCCAAAAAAAACTTTATCAGAATCAGGGATCGCCAAAACGGGTAATTCCTTATTAACCTCGCTTTCGAATTTTTTCACGATTACAATACTTTCTATATATTACGTACATGAGAAAGTAAAATGATGAAACCTTAACATATAACGTTAGCTGTTAGTCCCTACCCTTTCCTCAGCTATTCCTTTGTTACACTGAAAAGGAGGACTTATAACCACGTTCAAAATTAAACATAAAATAGAAAAAAGAGCAGAACTCATTTTATCTCTTCTTATCGACTCCTGAAATTCTTCTCTGTTTTTGAGTTCTATTGCACTATAATTCTGTAGGCAAAAATATCCCTTCCGGTAATTAAGAAATCAGTGTAATTCATGTTAGCTAGTTTATTCAACTTCGGTAGTCGGAAAGCTTTATTTGCAAAATCCAATGTGTGAATTGGTTTGGATGAACAGAGACCTTTTTTTATACCCGAAATTAGTATGTATGAATTAAAAATATTAAATACATTTAATTATTTATGATTTCTTATTTATGATATTTTACATCAAAGAGATTCAGTATGTTAACAAAATTCAACTAAGCTCGGCAATGAAAATAAATTCCGGAAGGATGAAGCATTTCTCGAAATTATTGAGAAACGAAAGCCGCAGAACACGATACAGAGCGTCAGAGTTACAAATAACTTTTTAAAGGGATTTCGGAAGTATATTCATTAAATATATTCATTAATAATGGTAAAATTAGCATTAATAAACAACTCCTTATTCTATCAGAAACCTTTTCATTCCGTAACTGAAGAAAGGGGCAACGTGTGGATCACGGTATCTTCGTTAGCTGCGTCGAGTGAAGTTTATATTATTGTAATTAACTTTTATAACATATAATGAAGTTAACAGCGTTGGGAATATACGAAACAATCCTTTTCAGACCATCACCCTTATCCTACTCTTCCCTCCATTCTATTTGTTGATAAGAAACTAAGTTCGCAATATACTGTATATTGTATTGTTACCTCAAACGTTATTATCTTTTGATCAATCTACGTTCAATCTACATTCGTTTTTAAGAGATGTATTTTTGTTACCTAACAGTGCAAATATGGATACGTAAGCACAATCTCTAGCACAAGTGACACATTCTTCATTTACATAAGTGTGCAAAATTTTGATTGTGAGATTTGTCGAGAACTCGTGTAACTTTACTCAGGGGAAATGTAATCTAACACAGAAATACATGAACTGAAATGCACTACGTGTATTAGTGTTTGTAAAGTAGTAACAGTAATGAAATAAATAATTAAAAACTTAAAACCTTTTATGGACTTTGAATAATTTTTTTTCTGTGCGGTCCAAATATTATTCTAAATCCATCAAAGGTCGTACGTTTTTCATTATTTATTTCATTAGATTATATAATGGACGTTAATAGTAGTAGTGACAGTAAATTACTTCATTGTCATCATCGTGGTAAGGTAGATCATAACTATTCTCTTGTCAATAAATTATTTGTTTCTCGTCAGTATGATGTTGGTATGGGGCATGCGCACAGTGTAGCCAACGCTTTTACTTGGTGATCGTCCTTAAATGTAATAATAAGTTTTTTTGTCGCATTACGTTGGCAATACTTTCGAATTTCTTTAAACTTAAATCCATCGCTGTCATTGGCCATCAATTCAATTCACTCGCTCATGTAGCGCTATTCTGTCCTTTCTGCGTCGAGCGTGTGGAACGAATAGTACCTAGTCTTAGTTTGAGTTATTAACTGGTGTTTTTAGAGCATATAGTAGCTCATATGACTGCATTTTATATTTATTTGGCTATTAAATAATTTCGTTCAAGTTGACAATTCGTGTTAGATGGCCACGGCGATGAGCGTACAAGTGCATAAAGTCACATATATTGCTGTGCATAAGTATTTGCTAAATAATAAGAATTGAGCGATTATAAGGTAAATTTTATCCGCATTTATCAGTGTTTATTTCTGGTCGACACCTTTTTTTCGGAGAGTGGCAAATTGCCGTAGCGGGCGGTCGCTTTTGGTTTGAAAGTTAATCGTGTTCCTTGACAAGCGCTAACGGCCACTGTCACTTCTCGCGAGGGAGAAAAATGCTACGACGAGTGTAGGCGACTCGTACGAGGGAGGTGTGGTGTTGGTGGTAGAAGCAGGGATGCACCTACGATGTGGAACTCTGGTTCCACGTTTTTAGGCACTAGCGCTGCAAGGTAGTCAAGTCAGTGAGAAGTATATTTTTTCTTTATTTTTGTTTTACTTGCTTCGTATTTTAACCCTCCAGGGGACTTACATCTAGTAAGTACGTGTTTGGCGAACACGGGGCCCCGAGCTGAGTCTGGCATTACGTCCACTTACTTGTGCTAGGCTCCTTTCTTTCTCTTTCATGACCTTCCTTGATCACCTCTTGTTCTTTTCGATCCCGACGCTATTAGGGCTAGGGTACCTTTCAATTCCTCATATTTTGTTCCCCACTCATTTTTTGTCCTCAATGTTTTAATTTTTGGTTTTGAGATATGTTTTGGTATGTTGTAATTCAGGAAGGTTTTAGTGGGTATGGTTGAGTGATTCGGCGAGTCCCACACGCGGGGAGAGTCATGTTGGTTCTCCTTAGTGCGTAACTGCATTTTCCCTACCTGTACAAGTTTTTAGGGCTCCAATGACCTTTGATGTCGACAATAGCCGTAAAACCTCACAAAAAAAAAATCGTTTGAAAAGCACAAGAGCATATAAAAACATGGTGGCCGAGCACAACGGTTTCGTGATTTATGTGTTTTACCTCGGAAGAAGAGAAATATCTTTTTAATGTCCGGTGACTTATAAATAAAAGTGATGTAAAAAATACTACGGAAAATTTACTACAAATCAATTTAAACTCCCAACACTTTCGTGAATTAAAAGCTGATGTTTATTTGAAAGCGAATGTTTCCTAGATAAACCGCAATGTATTACACCACCAATCATAATCGCAATTATTACCTATGAATGACCTGTGAGGTATGTCTTTGCAGTAGAAATCACATTACGTACATGTAACTGTGTTTATACGGCGATTTCATGTATTATATAGTGATTTCATTCTACTTACGTTGGTGCTAGCTTAAGAACGCCTCTTGTCGAAGAAAAATGGATAGTTTTTAATAAATACGAAATAGAGACCTTAATAAAGAGAGGACCGTCGAGGGAGAATATATAAAGCGGAATTTCTCCTATTTTCGGTAAATACATCGCGCAATTTCTCACTGTGTGTGTCAATCAGCTGTAATTGGTCACATGATTGTGTAGTGTCTCCCTTCCTTTCGCCCTTCTCCGCCAATAAGAGGGGAGCAGCGAGTGACGGTTGGCGCCAAATGGGCTATGAGAATAAGTGCGTAGTAAATGGAGCTGTTACGAGCAATTACTTGCTCTAAAGATGTGGACTGTTGACGGTTCTTTCTGAATTGAGGTCTCCACGACGAACAACCCACTCGAGCAAGCGGAAGGCGTTCGAGTCATCACCAAACAGATTGTATTCCGTGAAATACATATTTCGAAAAAAATTTCAGTCATGTAATATCTACTGCATATTAATGAAAAATTAATAGAGGAGTGTCTGTAACATGTAAATAAAAGAAAATTAGTGGTGCAAAACCATTACTTTTTCATATACGTTTCTCCGTCTGCAGTATAGAGTGAGAAAAAAATTATATTGTGAAAGGGTCATTTCTGGCGTAGTCCTCTATATTTTGGTCGTCTTCCAATACTCTCTTCATGCCCAAAGTCGCTAGATGAATTTATTACTGTCTTTTATTTGAAATTTGAAAGTAAAATAAATATTCAGAATATTATTTCAAAACATATAGCGATATGTTAGTCTTATAAATATCGTAATAAGTGTTATGTAAATATAATTGCGTTGTAGACAGAAATTGATGTATTTTCGTATCTGCAGTGCGTTTGCTGTCCTCCTGTGTATTTATATCATTATCATATCATTAATTTCAATTTACGAAAAGTGTATTCTACATCTCTTTGGTCCAATTACACAGCAAAATATTATTCATCGAAATTTAAATGCTACCGTAAATACGAAATGCGAATTAAATTGATTCATCCGTTTACTCAGAAACTTTGCGCAGACGGACTGATGGACGGACGTTATGCCAAAAACAACTTTTTTAGATTCATGGATCGCCAAAACGGATATTTCTGTCGAAATCTTGCTTTCGAATTTTTTCACGACTACAATACTTTCTATATACCACGTGTATGAGAAAGTAATTTTTGGAAATTCTGTGTAATGAAGGGTAAGTGTAGCTGCAACGTGGAAGCGACAAAAACATGGAAGCTTTGTAGAATGCTACTGAGAACGATCACGTTTCCTTGCGATCAGGTTCCCTAGAGATCAGCCTTAGTGGTCAGGTGAAAACATATGCGATTATAGGAGTAGGCGTTGAACACTCAAAGGTTGCGAAAGACGGTGGAGAATAAATAATAAGAACGATTCATTTTTTGATCCCTCCTTGGTTTGTGGCCAGCGGTTTGAACATTTCATTAATACGTTTTTGGCATGAAATTGCAATTGATTTAAGATCTGAAAATGATCTTTTAATTATTTTTGTTTCGTAGTGAAATCGATTCCAAACCGTAAATGGAAAATGGGTCCCGAAAACGTCATGAAATTATGAAATTAACCACGAAAAAGTTTGAGTCGCGGTTTCAAATAACTCTGAATTTAACTCAAATATTCTTTTTATATTGGAAAGCACAATTCATGGATTGCACGTGGCGACGATCGACTCTTAACTTAACAGTAAGTAAATGTTAAAAATAATTCCGATTTTCTTTTTTTTGCAAAATTTATGTGAGGCCAGAAGTCTAATTTAGGGAAGTCTCCAGAAAATCTCGAAACAAGTACTGAAATTTACTTTTAGGAAATCAATGGACATCCTGATACATTTAGAAGTGTTATCAGCCAGTCGATGAAGTCTGGTCCGTTAACCCATTTCAGCATCAGCGGCAGAGTTCTAAACTCGAATAGAGGATTCAAGTTCGTACGGCTTTTTAACTGTTGTCGATACCGCCTCGCGTCAAATGGAGGCCCACCAACCGCGCACAATACACGCCCTCACGAAACGTGATACCTCTGCGGCTATAAACGTGTGTCGAAGAGCACCGGTCTTCCTATTCACCGCGCGTTCATTGCATCAACACGACGCACACCGACGTGCGGCTGTAAAACAGAAATAAAAGCGACACAGGCGTCGAACGGGGCCGAGGAGACAGGGAATTAGATACGCTGCTGGAAATGGCTGAGTAGTGCAATCATTGCGTGGGAGGGGTGATAAAACTGGGTGTGTCTGTGATTAACCTGATGAACCTAATTGGTGAGAGTTGATCGCGTAATTGATGTCGAACATTGATGGAAACGTATGGGAAGTGAAAAAATCTAGAGTGGGCTCCATTCAACTTTCCAATTATAATTCATTACAGAAAGCCTATAGACACTAAAAACAAATCATAATATATTATAATTATCAAACGCTATAACATACAAGTTGACAGAAAAACGGGAACTTTTGAGGTGCGTAGTGGCAGCCATGTACAGTTGGCAGCACTAGGGAGTGTGAGCTGTAAACAATCACTTCATTTAGTAATAATGGAAGAGTGGAAAGGTAGATAGCGTGTTTTCGCGATAAAAATGTTTTACAAAACCGATGTTAGTTTGGAAGGTGCGCAGAGGGAGTTCCGTCGCTTTTTCAAATTAGGGCGCCATGGTCGCGTTCCTTCAAAACCCGCGATAAAATCTTGAGTTCATAACTTTGAAGAGACTGGATCTGTTCTGAAAAAGAAACAGACAGGACGACCGAGAAGTGTTCGTACTCAACAGAATATCGAAACTGTACGCGTTTCAGTCTTACAGAGCCCACGGCGTTCAGTTCGTAAGCGAGCAGCTGCGGTCAGATTGTCCCGAGAGTGTGTTCGCCGAATCCTCCGTTTTGTTTTAAATCTTCATCCGTACAAGCTGCAAATTGTGCAACTACTGAAGGAGAACCATCACCAGTTGCGATTACAATTCTGTCATCAAATTATGACAAACATAAACGAGGACAATGAATTTCTGGACAAGCTGTGGATGTCACACGAGGCCCATTTCCATCCTACTGGTTATGTGAACAAGCAAAAATATCGTTACTGGGCAGACAGCAACCCTAATAAAGTACACGAGCGCCCTTTACACGCCAGTAAGGTCACAGAACGGTGTGCAGTTTCGTCGCACGGGGTCATCGGACCTTACTTTTTCGAAAATGAAGACCCGATCACAGTGACTGTCACTTCGGATCGGTATGTTGAGATGTTGCAAACTTTTGTTGCACCTGCATTGAACAATTTCCCGCAACTTCACGAAACCTGGTTTCAGCAGGAGGGTGCGACATAGCACACTGCAAGGCAATCAATTTATCAATTGCAGTAGTGCGAGAATTGTTTGGTAATCGTGTCATCTCTTGACCCCCAAGATCACCGGATTTATCCGTTTGTGATTTTGTTGTTGTGAGGCTACCTCAAGAGTCATGACTAGGCCAAGGACACTGGATGAATTGAACAGGAGATTTGTGGTATCCCAGATGAGATAGTACTAATTACACCGAGTCTATGCCGACACCCCAAAACACCGAACCTCCGCCTCCATCAGGTACAAGAGAAAACCCCAGAGGATGGCGCTACAGATGTTCACAACCGTGCCATGATTGAATACAGATAAAAGTTAATTACTTTGAATGATAAGCAATCACCGCAGACCCAGAAATATTTTTTTAAATTTTAATTCGTTCGTATTAAATCACTATTACAAGAATCACAACAGAGGAATAATTTTTGTGTTTAGACCAAAGAAAACCCCAATTATTGTTATGCCAACGATTCGGTATGATACATATTCAGTTAAATTAGTTGATAGTTCCGAGGCGAATATGGATAAAATCGTAATGTTAGCGTAAAGAAATTGGAGTTTTCTTTGGTCTAAACGCAAAAATTACTCCTATACGAAGATTGACAATGTAATCATTGATAAAATAATTTTTAATACCTTGGGGTAGAGGATTATACCAATGTATTAAAGATGTCACATTTGCAGAATAAAAAAGGTGATTCACTCCAAGCGGAAGACTGATACAAATATGAACTGGAGATGGTGACTTCTTTAGTGATCTCAAGAAAATGAAATTAAAGGACAGTGATATGTGTGTTTGTGGAGGATATAGTGGAACGGTAGACCGAGTACTTCATGACTGTGAAATAAATGATGTGGAACGAGGATGGTGGATTGGAGTAATGAAGAGACTTGGTAACTTGACACCCGATAATTGGAAAAAAATATGTAGGAGATAGAACTATTTATGAAATTATGGAAGAATAAGCAAAAAAATAAAATAAAATATTCAGCCGTACTAATGAAGCAGAAGTAAAATTTTACTTCGAGATTAAGCAAAGAGTAGTGAAAATGGCTACTAATAAACATGGACTAACTCATGGGCGAAGTAATCGGGTATCATGAATACCGCTAAACCAGGTTTAAGGAGGAGTCTGTGAGACAAAGCAAGCAGGAAAATAACAACGTAACCTCAAATTATCGAGTGATTTTGGACGACATATTTCATTGGTACTATTATTGAACTGATGAATCTTCAATTCCACGCATGTACATCGTGTTTTTAGTCTCCAAGCGTAATGCTGTTGAAAATGATTATTCCTAGAGTGATTTCCCCATTTTGTCGAATAAGAGTTTTATCAGTGGTGTACGTACGATCAGGGGAATAAATCTTAATTTTACTACGTTGATCTACAATATCCGAGTTCTACATATTCGATCTTATAATGTAGTTCCTTATTATAACCTGTAAGTTCGGTAATTTTTATATCAAATTCATTTGATAACTTCATGCTTTCGTATATTCTTGAGTTATCTAATAATCAGTTGTATTTACGTCAAACAATGACTCTTCCATTTTTCTTCATATCACGTTTTTATTCATTTTTCTTAGCATAATGCATCTCTCCAAATAATTCACATTGCGCTTTGAAAATTAATGTATAAAAGATGAACTATGTACACGTTAAATAAATAATTAAACACTTACGACCTTTCATGGACGAATAATATTTACATTTCCTGTGAAGAGGTCACTATGTTTCGACTTGGATAAAATAAATATTATTCGTCCGTAAAATGTCGTAAGTTTTTAATTATTTATTTAATTAGATTATATAATGGACATTAATCGTAGTAGAATATAATACGTTCTGATTTATCAGTGGTGTCACCACACATTACGTATCACTCACGTCGTGAGACGTTCAGAACTTTCTTGGAATACGGCATTTCTGGATCGAAAAGGCAAAGAACTTACAAAATGCGACGTTGCCAAGTATTTAATCGCAACACTCGAGCATTACTCCGAGACTAGTTGCGTCAGCCTTAAAACGCTATTATTAGTAAAATTCTATTCCTTGTTTACATCTGTGTTACGCTGGAAGTAACTACTCTCGCAGTTACACCGAGATTTTTTACTAAGGCTGATTGAGTATGAGGAGAGCAATGAAAATAGAAATGGACAAATAGGTAGCAGATGTACCTTCCTGGTGATGGGGACGTCAGTTTCCTGAGCACCTTAGCCCATAAACAAATGAGGAAGAAGCCAAAATATGAAAATAATATTGTTGTAAATCAAATGTAAATAACATGACCGAGACGCAGGTAATACTAATAATAATAATAAAGTCTTTATTCTGGCGAGACTCAGACCTTAATGTCTGTCTTCCGTCTAACAATTTAAAACATTTACATTTTAAAATACAAGATGAAAATTGGGAGGATCGTATTTACATTTAACGCTGGGAAGCAGAACTAGGGACCATCCCGATGTAATACCTTAAGCCATTGAGTAAACCCAGCAAAACTCCAAACAGGATGGCGGCTTGATGCCGAAACATGAGTTAAAAGCAGTAACAACACAATATATTTATGAATATACAAGTGGTAAAATACAGAAATTACTACAAGAAATAAGATCATATAATAATAAATTATAACGTAACTAGCTGACCCGACAGACGTAGTCCTGCGCAAATTTCAATAAATTTGTTTGTGATCCTTTTGTGAATGTGTAAAAAGCTATTTTAAATGTGTAAACAAAGTAAAAATAAAAAAAACTTATTTCTGAATAATCATTGTATCTATTAACGATTGTGGCCATGGGTATTCAATTTGAAGAAAGTACATTCAGAAGTATTTCAATGGGAAATTTTACACGCAACTGAAATGCTGAAAAAAAAATCAACCAAATACGTCGTTCCTATCGTCAGTTATGATCGAGTGCATACAATAATTATGACTTTTGCAGTTTGTCCGAATTTCCTTTGTATTTGTCTCGATTTTTTCCTGAAAACTTTTCCAGGACCATAACAAACAAAACAAAAAAGAATTACGCATATCCATCGTTCGAATCGTGAGTTATGATCGTAAGTTCGTATAAAATCGCATAGAAAAAAGCGCTTTCACTTTTTTCTCCAATTTTCCGAGCAACTTTACCATTTTTTTCTTTCCCTAGAAACCTAATTCTGACTATTACGAACATTTTTTTAAAAATTAGTCAAAGTGGTCCAGCCGTTCTCAAGAGATGCGCTTACCAACGAACAGCATTTAATTTTTATTTATATATTTTTTAATTTAAAATAATTACAAAATATTAATAGCTTGTAGCTGAGGAACAGGAGTCGAAATAAAAATGCTTTAAAATGTTGATAATGAAATGAAATCTATTGGAGTGCTACAGAACACACGAAGGAAACGCGTCTACCAACAAACAAAGGGAGCTTGCAGAGGACCAGGTGAATAATTCGCTTCCCAGCCGCTTGCCTTGCTGCTGCAGCCGCTGCCTTGCGTCCCGACGCGTGCTACACCTGCCCTTGAACGGCGTGCGCGTGCGGGGGCGGTTTGCTACGCGACGCAAATAGAATCGCGTGCCCCCCTCTCACTCGCGATTGGATGGCCGTTGCTACGGGGAGCGCCATGTCTCGCGAGGTTCCAACAACAGCGAGCGAGTCACGAGGAAGCCTTCCATTTCCACTCGCATCCACACTCCAATGCAGTCAACGAGAGCTCCCCTCGATATGGATGAACATCAGTCCAATTGTAATCCAACACGATTCGCACCAAGGTACTATGAGCGTCAGAGCGACCGGGCTAAAATACCCTCTAAAAATGTTTAATTAAACTTTTAACGTCAAGAAAGTAACAAACGGCGTTTGACGTTTTTATTTAGTTTATTTGGCGTTCTAGCCACGTTATCTAAGCGTTCTCTTTCCTCTTGACATTTCTCATATCACAGCGCATCTTTACCATCTTGCGGTGTTCCCGTAAGAGGGACATGGGGAGATGTGCGCACATCTTCCTTTCAAGCTGTTGTTTTATGTATATATTATAACGACCTAGCCTTATTATTCCCAATTCAAGTGGGGTCGGCGAATGGGGATGGATATGATGCTTCATTTTATGTAGCTGGGGAATACTAGGGTGCCGGATGCCCTTCCTGCCGCACCTCCCCTGAAGCGGTGATTATGAATGAGATTGGGGTGAATGATTATGAGTGAATGCTGTGGTGGAATGATAGGCAGGGGAAACGGGAGAACCCCGAGAAATCCTGCCGCGATCGCCGCTCCGTCCACCTCCTCGCATTCTATTTGGATCGGACCGGGTTTGAACCGGCGAGATAGAAGCTGAGCGCGTTAGGCACTACGCCACGGGTCACCCCAAGCTGTTGTTTTATGTATGTTAATTTATTTGCATATTCCACAAAGATGTCAAACTTTATATTACTGTCTATAAATGTCCAAGCTTGTGATGTGCTTAATATGTCCTTCTTTCGATAATTCCTGATGAACCCTACTCGTTCTTTTGCAAAAATTTCTCAATCCCATAACTCATGTTCTGGTGTATCCTCGCCTCTTTTACATACACATTCGCTTTTTGAGTTTTCCCTATCCCTTGCAGTTATGTCTGGAAGATTACATGACCACGTGGAGGACAAATTAATATACTCTTCAGATGTAAGTAAGGGACTCGCCTACCAAATCCACGCAACGTCCCTAACACAGAGGCGGATTGAAAAGATAGCAATGATTTATAAAATCAACAGAATACCAAAGTATTTAATAAAACTCAAAAAATAGTTCTATAATATTATCGTGCTCCTCACAGCACAAAATTTCGAGTTATTTGCCTTTAAATTACTATAAGCTTATGTGGATAAACTTTGGCTGTCTTATTATTATTTTTTTGATGTCCTTACAGAAGTATTTGCTTAAAACAGCGAGAAAAACCCCTACTAAAACACACCAAATGGGATTAGTTACGCAAAGACGGTAAGATTTTCATACCTTTCGCGGCAATTAGAAGTAGAATTCACCAAAAAGTGCGGAAAATATAATTCCTGCGGAGGTGACAACTGCATCACGTGGCTGAAGACAATGCGACCCAAGTCAAAGAAAGCCGTCGAACGATAATCTAAATTTATTATCACGTTTTATAGTAACAAAATGATTGTCCTCGTTCAGTAGATCGAATTATTAATTAAGTAGAACTCGGAGAATGTTTCCAATTTTCGTGAATTGTTGGCAACTTGATTTCAGTCCACGTGGAGATAATACCTTAAACCTTCTACGTGGGCGACAAATGCGAGCCACTAAGTGTATATTCAAAGTTATATTACTCAAGCGAAAATAATGCAATATGGCTCCCCAACAGGAATTGCCAACTTAAATTTGTAGAAGTAATATCCGAATAAATATTAATAGTGGTCACAAAAGCTGTAAAAACACAAGGTTATGACACAACAAAGACATGGTAATATCCGTTGTACACAGTAAACGCGGAAAGAATAGAACAGCAAGTGAATTGAATCGACGGCCAATGTTGGCGATAGATTTAAGTTACAATCAATCCGAAAATACTGCCGACATAATGCCGGGTATATTTATCATTACCCTAATGAAGGACTTGGAAGTAAAGGCGTTGGCTACACTTTGCTGACATCAAGTCAGGAAGACTGGCAATAAATAAATAAATAATTTGCAATAACAAACTGCATATGACCACGTTGACGACAATAAACTAATTTACTATAAACATGGTGCGTTCGCGTTCATCTCTTATTTATTTTTCTTGGGTTACATAATCTCCGAGTAATGTTTTATGACTTTGGGTACAGCGTAATGTCACCACGGAGTTAAATAAAAATAGAGGCAACCGTCTCTGCTATGGGTTCTCCGTGAAAACAGGAGATACTGGGAGATGTCGCCCTCTCGCTCACACATCCGCTTGGAGGAGGTAAGGAGGGGGTACTGCGCAACGACTTGTGTGCAGCACTCAATCAGCAGTCAGTGAAAAGAATCGAGTTCCCCCACCTAAGACGATGTGCGAGAGAGACAGAGACATCTCTCATCGTTTCCTCTCTGGACAACCGGAGTATATAATATGATTATATCGTAAGTCTATGATTATATATGTAGACTAAACGCGCGGGAATCAGTCAGGATAGATTTCCTCTTTTTAAATACAAAAATATCAACCACCATGCTATAAAACAATGTTTCCATGTTGCACCGAATATATCGTAGTGTATCTTATTATTTATTTGCTTATTTAATAATAATAATAATAATAATAATAAATTTATTGTCAAAAAACAGTACAAACTGCGTATGACCACGTGGAGGGAAAAAAAACTAATTTACTCTCCGGAAGCAAGCAAGGGACCATCCCATCAATTCCGATCAAGGGCCCTAAGGCAGAGGCGGATTCAAAAATTTCAGCAAAAGTTCCTAGATAAGATAAAAAGTTAGCTGCGAGTTATAATACATATATAATGTCAATATGTTTGTAATTTAACGCAAATATGTTTGTAAATTTACATGTACAAGTTATTATCGAACTATAGATTATTCTGAGTATAGTGTTTAAAAATCATAAGAATTGAAATAACACTAAATTCACGATTCATTGTTACAATAAACACGCCCGTAGACAAAGCCTAGAGAACCTGTATGATAAATCCGCCTCTACCAGAAGGAAAAACGGAGAAAAACCCGGGCAAGGATAGGGAGAAGTCTTCCATCATTTCATGTCTTATGGAGAGAAGTCTTCCATCTAACCGTGATTTGAATTGGGAAGGAGATATGTTGGGTTGACGGGGAACGTGAGGGAGCGAACAGACATTTGTGTGGAGTAGATGAGGGAAATCCCAGTTTCAAAGCCTCACCTTGTTCAGCCAAGGAGGGTTTAAAACTTCGATCTTTTACTATCTCGCTACACCTCTAGGGGCAACCCATGCCACATTCATCAGTTCACTTCAGCGTTCTCTGGCAATTAAGGAATTATTCTAGTAGTTATAGCTCTTATTTTATTTTGTAATTACTATTTCTATATTAACTCTTTATTTCTTTTTCAGGTGAGTTAAATCTTGATGACTTCTTCATTGTACCAAATATTCCTCGAAATGGTGAGTCATAAGCATATAATATTAACAAAACACACTGATACACATTTTATTGGGAATTGGGACAAGGAGAAGTAGAAACTTTCTTCGAGCAAATATTTTAATATTTTAAATTTAAGACTTCTATAAACTGTTCAGTTTTGATTACTGCGTGTATGATGTAAATTGTTGTCTGAATTTTCTCAGAAATTTTTCCATCTCTGAGGCTGAATTATTTCTATCGTCCCAGTCCGCGATCAATTACAATTTCTCAGGCTCCCTAAAATTCTGTTAATTTTTGTTTTGACATTTTACAAATATTTGCAACAAACAACAAAACAGGAAAATTACATTTACAAATATTTGATGAAAAAAATAATTCTTTAAGAAATTTAGAGTAAAAAATTCAAAACAATTTTCCAAATGTAAAGGAACTAAATAATTTTTACACTGGTTCACTGCCTTTGATCTCTTTCCCGTTCCTGCGCACACTTTACGTTGTCCAATTCCTAATTCCTGTCACCCAAATCAAATTGTGCAAATTTACTCGGTCCTACTAACAAATCATTTCGTAAACGCATGACGCCGTCATGGTCACATACTTCAACAACTCACTTCCACCAAACTCAAACAACAGTGTAACAAATAAAATATCGATCGAAAACGATCGATATTTAACAGTGAACTGTCGGAAGGTTCAGAGAAAAAGTAGAAATAAAAATTTGAATAATATCTAGTAACAATAAGTCGAAATGCGAACTTAAAGTACAGAGCCGCCCGTCTTTCGTCAGAACGTAACCGAAATGTAGGGGACGGGCAGCGCCCGTCTTTGATCTCTAATGGGTTTCGAACAATAATTGCAACTCCGAATCAGAAAATCTAATTTAGTTGCAGGCATAGAAGTTTGTAAAATATAAAATAGGAAGTATATAAAATACTTGAGAATCAAACACGCGAATAGTCTTACTTTACTTTCGACCCCATGTAACAAAGAAAAACTAGTAGTGCAAAACCATTTCACATAATTTCTCATATCCGTTTCTCAGTCTACGCTAGAGAGTGACATTAAGAATTCCATTTGAAGAGTGTTGTTTATAACATGACTCTATTTTGGTCGTCTTCATGTTACCCTAGTTAAAAGGTTTATAATAGAATTTTTTTTTAAATTGTGTATTTAGGGCTCGCCGACGACTAGGTCAGTAGATCCCTAAAATTAAGATATACTTTTACTAGCATTTACATAAAAGAAGCTCTAATTTACAAATTCTTTCCTTTGGTTTTTGATGATTAGATCAGTTAGATTTATGTTATTTCAAAAGATTTATGTGTAAATAAATATAAAGATAATTACAACAATATTAACGCGAGAACTAAGCAAGCAGACCATCAATATTCTAACAGAATTTAGTTAAAGACTAAGAAATTAATATCTTTGCGATTTGAAATTGCAAATTTATATTCAATAAAAATTAATGAGATCTATGATCAATTTTGGTTAAATAGGTGATTCTGTCTGCAAGTAACAAAACAAAAAAGAAAACTAAAAATTCCACGTACGTGACAGACGAGGAAATGATGTATGTCCGTTCGTTATTCATCTTCACGAGTGGGCAAAGCTTCAGTAAATAAATATTGTAGTATTTGTAAATGGGAAATGTAGCTTAGTGGTATTGAAGCTTATCTACATGGAGCGATATGAGTTAGTAGTTTGAGTGGTACGGCATTTATTAGTAGATGGGTCGCTTAGCTGGGATTACCGACAACTTTGCCCTCGTGGAGGGGTTAGTACAAGTAGTTAGTAATAGTTTAGAGTTATTGATACTAGGAGGAACTGGAGATGGATAGAGAAAGGAAGGTTTGTTTTTCAGTAGTCACAGATATATGAACTGGGACATTCATGAGAAAAGCTACAAATTCTCTGGCCCCATCGGGAATCGAACCCGGGATGATTTGGTGACAACATTGCCACCTCAGCCACCGGTGTGGCAAACATCAGTAGCGTTGACGACAGCTCGTGTGAAGGGCGGTCCCCAGGGTCTAAAGGACATGGCTCGTCCACGGCACGTCGCCCGCCCGACTCCACCCTCCACAAATTACCATACAAACGCACACGCCAGGCGGGAGGACTACGTGTTCGTAAGCGCCCATCACACTCGGAAGGAGTCGTGTCAAAGTTACGAGGTCGCTTTGAGGTACAGACTGCCTCCAAAGACGAAAACTGTCTTCTACAGGGACCGTACGACGACAAAGACCCTTTCGATATCCCTACTTGAAAAAGATGGCACAGACTGCGAATGCGCCGTACGTAATTTTCTTCTTCAACTTCTTCTTCTTCTTCTTCTTCTTCAATTTCTTCTTCTTCTTCTTCAATTTCTTCTTCTTCTTCTTCTTCAATTTCTTCTTCTTCTTCTTCAATTTCTTCTTTTTCTTCTTCTTCAATTTCTTCTTCTTCTTCTTCTTCTTCAATTTCTTCAATTTCTTCAATTTATTCTTCTTTAAAAGCGCTACAACGATTTATCTCATCATTTTGGCTTCCTCCATAGTAGTCTTCCAGCTTTTCCAATCTTCCACTTTCACTGTCCAATTCTTAATGTCCATTTTTTAAGTCTTACAGGACATCACTTTTCCATCTGGTTTTGGGTCTTCCTCTCTTCTTTGATGTTAGCGGTTTCCATTCATATACCTTCTTCACTGTTCTATCCCCTTTCATTCTGCTTACATGGCCCATCCAGCTCAGTCTGGATGCTTTTATCAGCTTTATGATGTTCTTGGATTTAATTAATGTATCTAGCTCCAGGTTTGTTTTTTGTCTCCAAATACCATCTGCGATCTTTATGGGTCCATATATCCTTCTTAGGATCTTTCTTTCGAAAACCATTAGATTTTTAATTTCTGCTTGTTTAAGTGTACAGGTTTCCTAAAGGTACCTTTACACTTGTGTACATGTGTGAGCGACTTGTCTGACATACGAGTCAATTTGTATGAGATAGTGCCTTGTAGTTACTCTTTAAAATGTCGTGCGACAGCACCTCACACAAATCCGGATACATTTTGTATGAGCTTCATTCAGGATATACATGTACGCGCATACAAGTCCCAAATTCGTATGCGCATGCGCAGAACCCATGGCCAGTACGCGCTCCGCCATGTTCGTTTACAACCTAGCTGAGTTCTTTGTATGTTATGTAATAGGTGTCATACGTTTTTCTTAGAGTCTATTGACTCCTGAAATCTTAAGTGTTGAGAGTGCATATTGCATTAATTAGATTATGTTTAGATTACTTCATTTCTTTAGTAGATTAGTGTATTATTTTGTGTTCTTACCTCGTGATACGTCACGAATTCCCTGATATAAATCGCATAATGTAAACGCTACATTATATATGTATGAAGTAGAAATGTCTGAGCTCCAAAACCTTCGAAAACTTTATATATCTCATACAAGTCACTCATACATCATGTACATAAGTGTAAACAAACCTTAACATCGTTCTCTGCAGACATTATCTGTCAGCTAACCCTGTGCAGATGTCACAGAGCGGTTTCCGGACTACGGGGAAATAGGTCAGTTTTCATTGTATCAGGTACTTGTGCTATACATTGCGTCGGTGTAAAACATTCCACAAAGCTGTGTGTGAAAGTCCAATGGAAATACAGTAGACAGGAGAATCCGCGGCGTGTAAGTGCATCTTTGCAAACCAATACTTTATGTTACGAAGCTAATGTTTTTGGAATTAGACATATTTTCCGACTGCATATATAGTTCTCCCGTTTCCCCTCCCTATCATTCCACCACAACATTCACTCATAATCATTCACACCCATTTCATCTCACAATCACCGCTTCAGGGGAGGCGCGTCAGGAAGGGCATCCGGCGCCATGAATATTCCCCAGCTACAATTAACGAAGCATCATATCCATCCCCATTCGCCGACCCCAATGAACTGGGAATAATAAGGCTAGGCTAAACAAACAACATATATAGTTGTCATAAACCTGACGTGAGTTCTTTGCTTTTAAGTTGTCAATTTGCCTAAAGATGATCCACAAAAAGGATTGAAACGTTGTATATTATTTTATTTATTTGTGTTTTAGGGTAAATATATGTCCCTTACGAATGTTTTTAGTTTAGATGTAACACTGGAGATCGGGGATCAGGATCGTGGGCGGTACCTATATCCACGGTTCAGTACTGATGGCGTACATCGCTCTATGTTATTTTTCAAAAGTAACCGTTTTTAACCGTAAATCTTTACCAACTACCACGAATGAGAAAGAGATAGTTACAAGGTTATTTTCTGAGAAGGGTCCGACATTTTTTTCTCTCTTCGATAATTTGACTAAATTGAGTAGGAGTTGTAAGTTCATCAACTGCTTTCCACGTGATGTTACTCACCGCTGGAGCTTCGATGAAGACAGCGGAATTAGAATTGAAGTAAATTATTAAACTGCATCCCGGACCATTAACGGGACATGGATTTGTATTATTTTTAAGTTAATTATTAAGTTTATTTATCTTTCAAACGAAATACTTGATAAACGTTTCTTATGTTTATAACGTTAGTTTTTCATTAATTTGTCATTATTAATTAAGCTTACCAGAAAATATTATTGCGGTGAGTCAATTATTTTTTCAATTAACATGTATGACAAGTTTCAACCAGAAAAATACAGTTTGGAAATTTGATGGCAAAGAAAAGTGAGTTTGTTAGGTACATTTTCATTACATACAAAAACATTTTTATGTGGCGTATTGATATGGTATTAAAATCTATATTGTAATTGTAACGTTTTACAGTTTTAACTTAATCCATTGCGGTTTTCATTATGTGGCTGTAGTAGTAGGCAAAAAGTTTTCATCTTTCTCACAAAGAATGTAATGTTTAGAGATAATATAATTTTTTTGAAAATCGTTTTTTTTTTCTTTGTGAAATGAAAAATAAATAAACTATCCTTTAGTCGTGATTGACAATATGCAATCATTATTATTATTATTATTATTTTACTGGATACTTCATATTCTTGGGATGTTAAAAACAATAAAATTAAATATCTTGAAGAGAGGAATATGTTTTCTTTTAAAACCCTCGTAATGAAAATTACAAAATACAGTAGATAGTGTGGTATTGATATTGAACCCGGACCTGGAACTCTTTATAAACGCAAATTTGCAAGACCTTGAATGCCATTGTAGTTATGATAAACAGGATGTATACAAATAAATTGAGTCAGTGGATGTAATTTGAGTAATATAATCAACACTTCAAATCATTCTACTTAATATCACTTTGATGGAAAGTCTTATGTTGTCTTAAATATTATTTAAAGAGAAATAATAAACGAATTGGGACTCAAAATATTTTTAATGAACGTGTAGTGCGTAAACAAGTTTTCCATGAATGGTTGTATTATGTTTTTATCTCAATTATTTTGATTCATACTACACCAGATTAGACGTACAGATGATCAAGGAAAGTAGACTATTATTCCTTATGAAGGCATATGCCGGAAATATTGATAGAAAGATATTTCTAACTAATGACTCTAGATATCCGACTTTATTGCCTTTAAACATGGATTTTAATCGATATATTTACTGAAACACACTTGACTTATTAAGATTTAATAGTCACACATTAAGATTTACTGTTGCCGCTATGCACTTCACCATTAAAAGATTAGATCTTTATAACCATTTATCCCTAATAAATGTATTAGTAATTTTTGTTTCGTAGCTCTTTCAATACTCTCTTAAGCAACTGAAAAAGGACATGAATATATTAAATGTGAGATCAACCACTGGACACAAATTGTGAACGTATGTATTGGATGTGAGTTGAATAAACTCTAAGAAGCGCGTTGTTTTCGATTTTCAGAGAGAAACGCTATGCGTGAAAGTAACAAAATAGGGTTTTAAAAGAAAACATATTCCTCTCTTCAAGATATTTAATTTTATTGTTTTTAACAATCGTTCAAGCAATATACCGTTAATGCGAGTGTAATGTATACTAATTTTATTTTACGTACAGAAAATTTAATCAAAGGCGTTGTAGCCGTATTGGAGGCGTATTGGAGCTGTATTGTACATTATAAAAAAATACTTTGATCGTCTTGTTCAGTACCCTTTGTCTGAAAGTAAAAAAAATAGAGCACGTGCATCGACAACAAGTAAATTCTACTGTAAATATGAAATGCGAATTAAATTATGCCCAAAACTACTTTTTCAGAAGCAGGGATCGCCGAAACGGATATTTCTGTCGAAATCTCGNTCAATTCTATATGCCACGTCGGCTTATTTTCTATGTTTCTCAGTGTATGTTTTTGCATATTTCGGGCGGGTGAGACTGCAATGTTGACAATGATGGCTGTGTTTTCGTTTTTGGCTATGATTGTTATATCTCTTGTATAGTGTTATACCGTTCTGCATTTTATATAAATTCTGTCGCAGTACTATTTGAACTATTTATAATACGGTGAACATTCTGGAAATAGTCGAAAGTTATGGGCGATTTCTTGGCGTACTATATTGCAGAATCGATTAAGGCGGTGTGTTATTTTGCGTCAGTGTGGTGTAGCCAGATGTCATAAGGTCAATGCTCTCTCTCACGTTGTCGAACTCGCGACATAACCCTGTCTTGAGAGTAAGGTCATTTATTATTATTATTATAGTATTATTATTTTAATTTCGAACGTATATATTTGTAAATTATTTTTTGTGATATCTGTCATGTAATGGCGAGCGGCCGTCACTGCTTGGCAACAGCATACCGAACAAGAGTGGGTAGCGAAACTAAGATGTTGCGGTGATTATTCTTCCATCATCTAGGACCTTATCATATTTTAAATAAATGTTTATTTGCGTCTAAATTATCACGTTGATTTCTTTTTAAATAAACACTTGTGAATTGCATCATCATGAGACGTTTTACAATTGTCCATTTGAATTGGCGGCGTGCCTCTACAATACTAATACGCGATCTTCAGGTCAAGGACACTGTACACAGGAGTTGAAAGTTATGGAGACGGGGTATGTACGAAATTGTCGTCAGTTGGAAGTACAAACTAATGATCTATAAGTACAAGTCTTCGCATGCCCCATGTTTGATCTAACGAAACTGGCTCCCTTACGGAATATGCATATTCGGATACCGCTTTTCAAAAATATTTTACTTTAGTTTTATTGTTAATCAAAGAGGTGCAGTAAAGAAAGAATAATTATATAACATGGTTAATTTTAGTGTCTACAAATAAATATTCATTATATTGTTTTCTAAAAATGTTTTTTCGGATATCTGTTGAAAAATAGGCAAGTATACATTTGGATAGATTTTTGTTAACATATAATTTCTGTATTTCGTAGTCAAATGTATACATGAGTATAATATAAATTTATAATAAACTGTTTAAAATCATTATTTTGTTAAATATTCTAATTGCCNTTAAATAACTTATAACAATTTCAAAAACTATTTTCTTGCATGACTGTGTTGTTTTATGGCTCAGATTAATTTAGTTTTATATGTACTCAATATTGGCACGGTTGTGTACATAAATTCTGTAGCCCCATCCTGGCCAGAGATTTGCTCCGGNTATTAATTTAGTTTTATATGTACTCAATATTGGCACGGTTGTGTACATAAATTCTGTAGCCCCATCCTGGCCAGGGTTTTGCTGCGGTTTTCCTTCAGGTCGAGGTGGATTTCTTATACAGGTTCTCTAGGTTTTGTCTAGGGGCGTGTTTATTGTAACAATAAATCGTGAATTTAGTGTTATTTCAACTCTTATGATTTTTAAACACTATACTCAGAATAATCTACAGTTCGAAAATAATTTGAACGTGTTTTTTTGTGTTAATTTACAAACATATTGACATTCTATTATAACTTGCATCTATCTCTTTTATCGTATCTAAGAAATTTTTTAATCCGCCTCTGCCTTTGCGCCCTTGATCGACATTGATGGGATGGTCCCTTGCTAGCTTCCGGAGAGTAAATTTGTTTATTGTGCTCCACGTGGTCATACGCTGTTTGTACTGTTCTTTTGACAATTTATTTTTATTATTGAGAAAATGAGATCCCTTAATTTGCAACATATAAAATTTGTTGTCTAGTTGTTTAATTCATATTCTCTCATTTGGAGAAAAAACATTTCAAATATCTTAAAAATATACATGAGAACACATCTGAATTAATTATACATTAAGTTATCACAAGAGAGTAAGTTGAAAATATAGCACAGACACACGATAAAGTGCTTTCATTGATGGAATATGTAGTTTTTAATTCGATTGAAAATATAATAATAATAATAATAATAATAATAATAATAATACGTAATCTAGCATTTCGAACTGAAAAAGAGCTTCCTTTGCTGTGCAGCTCGCAATAAACTTTACCNCTTTACGATTTAAAGAATGTATCATTCTGTAATATTAATAATCATTATTATTTAGTGGTTGCATACCCGTTCGCCAACAACCAGGTCATTAGAACCCTTGTTAGCACTCTATGTGAATTAATGATGAAAGAACATTGAAGCACATTAAAGGAAAATGCATACATTGATTAATGCATCATTCCATACCAACTCAAATATAGAAAATAGTGTGAATCAATGCTCAATACTTTGTGATGTGAACGTTACTAATGTTCCCTATTCATAAATATAGTACTAAGTTTTCAATTTTTACAAAGAAATATTAAAAGTAACGAAAACGATCTTACTAGAAAGAGTTTTTCTCACTAGAAACATCATAAATATTAAGAAGCAAAATTAAAAATGAACCATAAAAATAAA
>NNCF01126162.1:263097-286151 GCA_002313205.1 Laupala kohalensis | reverse complement strand
AGAGAGAGAGAGAGAGACAGACAGACACAGACAGAACAGAGAGAGAGACAGACACATACAGAGAGAGAGAAAGAGACAGACACACACAGAGAGAGAGAGACAGAGAGACAGACCCAGAGAGAGAGACAGAGAGACAGACAGACACAAAGACAGAGAGACAGACAGAGAGAGAGACAGACACAGACAGAGAGACAGACAAAGACAGACAGAGAGAGACAGAGAGACAGACTATTAAATAAATAAGACCCATTAGTTTTATTTGTTGGAGAGGTTTTTATACCCATTCAATGACAGTCTGAGCAACGAAAGAAAAGTGTATAGAAAATGGCCCACAGGTTAAGATAAGTGGGTCAGCTATGCTGTGTAGATAACTTCATTTCACTTCTATTTTAAAAATGTTTCAGGACTCTCTCCTCCCCATTTTGTAACTGTTCATTGCTCTCAAATCCCCAAGAAGCTAACGGCTGGTTTAATTTTTTAATACAATTTGGAGACTTCATTAACATTAAATTGATATGGATTTATTTTCATTGAAAAATATTAATAAGTCCATTGTTACTTTGGGGACAGACCTTCCTTTAACAGACAGAAAAATCCTTTTACTCATACCAAAGAATAATCTTAGTAAGTTCAAAGTGTAGGTAGAAAGTAAATAGTTATTACATGATATATATCCTGGAATGGCATGAAGTGGAGGACAAAGTGGAAAAATTGAAAAAGGATCCAATATTAACCAATTTTTAAATGAACTAAACATAATTTACAAGTAAATTTTATTCATTGAAGTTTTTACAAATATTTGAATATCAGCTAATACTACATGACAGTGCTCCTAATTCATTCATTTTATTAAATTAAAAAATTAAATAAAATCCACTAACAAAACAAATATTGAACCCAGATGAGGCTTTGCTATTTATTGGCGTCAAGAAGAAATCCGACAGTGTCCCAAACAAACAAAAATCTAGCGCTGCCACGAGACAGCCTGACTTCCAGTAGAAATTTTAAAAACTTGAACGAAGCAAAAATAATTACTGCACTTCGTCAGAAGGAAAAATAAAATAAAAGAGGGTAGCAATGAAAAATGAGATGGAAGGAATTTAATCGGATTTGTCTAAGAATTAGTATTACCCTAGCGTCTGTGTGCGAATAATTGCGTATTCGCCGGAAGAAAAAAAAGCAATTTCAAGATTTAGAAACATATTTCTAGCAATATATACTCAAAATCATGCAATATTGCCTCGAGAAATTTTAACTTGAGAAGAAAAAAACATGAACGGAAACGCATCGTGTTTATTAGTTTATTGTATATTAGTCGCAGTAAATTACTTAATGTCGCCAGCGTGATCATAGATTGTAATAGACAATAAATTCTTTATTT
Organism: Laupala kohalensis; assembly: GCA_002313205.1. NCBI lineage: Eukaryota > Metazoa > Arthropoda > Insecta > Orthoptera > Trigonidiidae > Laupala > Laupala kohalensis. The sequence goes on along the minus strand of NNCF01126162.1, from coordinate 284,770 downwards.
ACTGCCAGTCTAAGTGACTTGATGTTGGTACGGAGCTTGTGCTCAACGTAGCCAACGCTTTTACTTCGCCATCGTCATAAGAGTAATCATAGAGTTAGGAGTAAATATATGAGAGTAATGATAAATATACCTCCCGTTATAGTGGCAGGACATTCTAATTTCTGAAAACTTAAATCCATCGCCAACCTCCAAACATAAATTCAATTTATTTGCTGTTGAAGCGCTATTCCGTTATCTCTGCATCGAACATGTGGAATGAATATTACCTTGTGTCTTGGGAGCCCATCCGTGGCTACGGTGTTAGGTCATCATCAAGTCAACCCGGATTCAATTCCCGGTGGGTCCAGAAAAATTTGTAGCCTTTAATTTCTGTCTCAGTTCATACAGCTGTGGTGTATGAAAAGTTCACCCTCTGCGGCTTACAACCGCAGTTGTAATACTCGGATATAGCAATCTAGATTCTACCTAGACGCTGTTCCCCCCAAAATGAGTCACAATGTGCCTAGTGAGTAAACTCATGTAGGATTGAGCTTACTAACACTCGTCATCGTGGTTCTTAATTGGCCGAAACGAGTAATATATACATATCTTGTCTTAGCTTGTGTTATTTACTAGCATTTCTTTACAGCAAATAGTTGCTTTTACGACTACCATTAATATTTATTCGGATATTATATTCGTTAATGACGACAATTTATGTTAGGTAGCCATATTGCATAATTTTCGGCTAAGTTACATGTCTTTTTGTTTAGATGCCCAGCTGTCACGTTGCTACGAAGTGTGACATGAGCGGCGAGACCTGACCGGGTCTCTTGATTATACGAACTGTAATTTGCAACGACTTTGTATTTTGCATTGGAGTGGGTACTATAGTACAGTTTCCACAAAGGCTTTACAGGTCGTTATGGGGATAATGCCTGTAGACCTTGCTATTTAGAAGTTGGCATTCCGGTATAAATTGTGAAGTGTCCAGAAAGATTATATTGATAGGACAGAGTTCACTAAAACAAAGCAGAAATGGAAACAAGAATTGACAAACAAATTGATAGGTTGCTCGCATTATCTGCTGGCACATTCCATTCTCCCTGTCTTCAGTCATTGTGTTATTGCTTGCAATAGTTTTGGATCACAGCACTTTCCCACCGATTACTTGTCACTCCGTTCGTGCAGCATTGGAAAGAGTGTTTTCAATTCAGTACTGTTTTCTCTTTCCGTCACTAGATAGAGTTGACTGTTGTGATCTGGAATATTAATTGAATTATTTCCACATTACATCAAGTTAATTATCATTTTCGATTATGTATAGGTGTAAAGGGGAGAGGCAAAGACTCGATCATGGACTAGAACGCCGAATGAAGAGAAAGAAGAAGAAATTAAGAAAGTATTCAATAATATTTATACCTCCTCCCCAGTGAATGCACTATAACAGCGCTGTCAAACTTATCTTAGCCCGCGGGTAATTTTCTTTACACGTTCATTCGATCGGTATTTTAGCCCTGAGGATGGATAGAATATATTTCAAACGTTGGCGAGTTATGTAGTATTTTTTGTATCCTGACCGAATTCTCAAGATAGAACTCCTTAAAAAAAGCATATTGCAATCAGGAAAGAGAATTACAATGATATTCGCTGAGAAATTCGGAAGTATGTGGGATCGAATCCCGGTTGGGGTAGAACATCATCATCAATCATCGATGTAGGGCGTCTAGTGAAACTATCGTTTTTGGGTTTTGGAAACATAAAGAGACAAATCTGCCAGCAATTGAGAGAGAACAGGGAGAGAGAGAGAGAGGCAGACAGAGATAACGTAAACGTCTTGTACTGGTATCAGAGAGAGAGAGCAGTCTATCATAAAAAGAATACTCAACGCTTGAGATAAGTATACTTGTTTAAACCAGCCATCACCTAATTTTTATCTCAGGAAGATAGTTCACAAGTACGTATTATTAGACAACTATAGATATTCTAAAATATTTTTTTATAAATCGTAACTATTAATATATCTCTAAATTTGAAGTTAACTATTTGAGATTCCAGAGGAACAGGAATTTGTAAAAATGAGAAATAAAAAATGTGTACTGAACATATTTATTTGCGAGATAAATATTTACGTAAATAACAAACATAACTTGTAATGCTGAAATACTTGTAATTTTGTAATTTTGAATTTCAGATTACGTTACAAAGCAATTTTTACAAAATATTACAATTAAACGAATTTAGTGTTCTGTACTAACAGTTACAATTGAGGAGGACAGAGCAGAAGCGCAGTGGAATAACACGTGGTGTGCCATTGCGCATCGATGTGGAGGTGATTTTGGCCAGCCAATGAAATGCCAGACATTTTTGAGAGCGAAGTTAAAGGTGATGTACAGATTTATGTAATATGTTTGACTGTGTTGTAGGCGTGAAGCGATATCATGATACGACGCTCCGAAAAATATCTTGCAAATGATTGGCTTGCACTGCGCATGCTCGGGACGGGCACACCTGTTATTCCACTATGGAAGAGAAGTGGTGTAAGTCCGAAAGCACCGTTTGGATAAAAAGAGAATTTGTAAGGACGAGTAATAAAATTATTTATGTACTTAACATATTTATTGGTGAGAGGGTTGCATTAGTACGCAACAAACAAATGTTAATAATGAAGATGGAAAGTTCACTGAACAGCCTAAATTCTCTATTGTTTTAGGAGACGGATTTAATTCCTTGTCTTTTACCTTCGTTTTCTTTCTCGTTTGTGTAGAGTTTTCAGGATTGCGACATTCTCGCCATCTTTTCTCTTTCATACAGCTTCATACTTCTCTTCGTGTAATACTAGCAGATTAACCTGAAATAAGAATAAAAACAACTATTCAATGTATTTCAATCCTAGCTCCACGCATAACTATATTGAAACTGCGAAATCTTGAAACGGTATGGACCAACCTTAGTTTACTTTCCTATCCTACCTTTTAAAATCTATTTGAAATCAATAGGTTCATATTCATAAATTTGCATTTTACTGTCATTTTTCTTGTTTGATTGAATTATCCTGACTGGATTACTTATCCTCGAAACTTTCAGTATCAGTATATTCATTGCTTAAATCCAACTCTATTAATAACCATCAATAACATGGACTTACTTCATTACTGCACTGAAGAAAGGAGGAAATTTGTTAGAGCAGTAGAAATTGCTGAACCCCAAGAAGAAACAAGAGAACTACCTCTGATGGGTTTCACCATGAAAAACCAATATTAAGTAATGAACAAATGAGTAATTGTTCCAAATTTGTTAATTTTGGACTTATACCGCCTCTGCTCTGAGTGCCTCTTCATTTATTTTATTTGCGGTCGGAAAGAATGACATGGCGAGTTGGCTTTTGATGGAAAATCCATCGTCAAGACCTAAATACAGAATATGATTGTGAAGAATATCACAATACACATACACAGATACAAAATTATGAACAGGACATTTTCGTAACTAGTTGGGTGAGCCGTGCCCATCCCAGAATGTGCGTTAAGAACAGATTTACGGAGGGTAAATTATTCCTGATTCAAATGTGTGTTATTTCTGTTAAGATATTGTACGTGTCGTTATACATCAGAAAAATGAGAGACAAATAATTGTGTGTAGTCTTCTTCTTATCTGGCACTACAGCCCTTTGTGGGCTTTGGCCTTCGCGGAGGGTAGAGCTCGCGCGATTTCTTGACCCCGACACTAGAAGGAGGAGATGTGGTCAGCATCTCGCTCCAACCGGTTCGACCCCAGGATAGATCCTGGTACTCATTTTATTCTAGGCTAAGTCGGTCTGGGAGCCAGTGATGAAAATCCCCACCTCACCGGGAATCGATCCCCGGCCATCCAGCCAGCAACTCGGTGCTCTATCTGAGCCACGCTGACTCCAGTTGTGTTCTGAATCATATTACTAAATGGTCAGACATAACGAGGCGTTATTTATTTATTCATTGTTTTGGTTATAAAGTCATCTCCCCATCATAAGACATTACCTGACTTTATCAAAATAATACTCGTACATAATGAATTTCGACGAATTTTCTTCTCTAGTCTAAGTTCATCCCTTTTTAAGCCTATGCTCCTTGTGTTACAAAATAATTCTATTTAGTGAACACGCTATTTAAAAATGCTCTTGAACATTTTCAAGATGTTGCAGCTAACAGATGATGAGATAACGGGGAAGAGGCAAACAACTTGAGCAGCGTCGATTGATTTCGCTTGGAGACACACTGACACACTGATAAAATTACTCAATGTCACGTGGAAACTTGTTAAACAATAAATCACTTCAACAACGTTACATATAAATGAAAAATTGCAATAATTAATAAAATTTTATTCCAACCTGTCCCGGCTTTGCTCAGGTATTTTTGTTATGTTTTACTTTAACTTTTCCTAATACTTTAGAATAGTCGAAAATGGGAAGTCAAAGATGTTTGCTTAACGTGATGAACCACAAGGTAGCGAGTTTGGTCCTCCGGAGGAAACACAGGACGGTGGCAGTGGCGACGACTGCTGCTTGTAAAACATAAAATCTACACTATTCGTCCAAATTTTATGATTTAAGGCAGTATTCACCTTTATTTAATCCACAATACGCAGAACCAAAGCATTCCATTGGATCAGGATTTTTTTTCCTACATAAATTAATCTCTTTAGCTGAAGTATTTTACACGTCTATTTTCAATAACACTTTTTCGATCATTTAAGTTAACTTTATAATTAAGACTAATGCAGTCGCAGACCTTTTTGTTTAACTCTTTGAAGGGAAAAATATTGCCATTAATAGCTATTACCCATCTATAACCGATTAGGCAGCGCTAGTGAATACACGTCTTTGAAGATTGATTTTTCTCCCGACTTGATTGTCTACTCTCGTTACACCAAAGATAAAAAAATATATATTAATACCTCGCCAGAGAACATGTCTATGAATTTAAAAAAGAATCACGTTAATTGGATGAATGCTATAGGAATGCATAAAGGACAAACAAACATTCAGATAGATAGATGACTAGTGTGCTCGGGGGGAAAATTTCGCAGTCGTGCTAAAATGACAGTTCCAATTGATGGATGTGAATCGTGAGAGCAGTAAACGAACGGTTTCCAGTATTTCAGGATTCAATATCTGTATATTTCAGTATTCTAAGGCAAATAATAATTGGTAATCCCACATCAAACAGACTAAGGTTGTACAGACTGGTTTGAAAGACTTGTCCAAAGCAACGTCACCAGATTCTTTGCCCACTAGCACGAACTCACCCACATCTTCTGTCCTTAAGATGCATTCTGCAATATTTGCAGTATTATTACTTTTCATCGCTTTTTAATAGCAATTTTTCTTTCATAATTTCGCCAACGCAATATTCTCTTTTCTATCTAAAAAATTATATCGTTGGAAACTTTCCGAAGAGGCCAAATAGGTTGTAACATGTTAATCGGATACTGGCCCAAAATGTGGTAACCTGTTGCCTAATAACATTAAATCCAGTCTAAATTTAATTGAAAATAGATTCAATTGTTTGAACGACTTAAACTTCCTTGTGAGCATTTTAAGATAGCATTAACAATAAACTTACTTGTTTGTATTTTAAGATAGCATTAACAATAGTACCTAATTACCCAAACTAAGTTGATGACTGATAAGAATGTCAGTGTTCAATGACAATTGTATCGTAGCAGATAAGCATGTGTTGCAGTGGTCACTCAGTTCATTTGTAGTTTAGAAAGGGAAGACAGAATGGACTGATAATTTTGTAACATTTTACCATTATTCTTTTTTTTTTTACAACGTAACCACAGTTATCCTTGATGTTGGTGGTTATTAATTCTTACATTTCAACCTTTATAAAAAATGTGTTATCGAAAGAATAAACTTTTATTTTAATTTTGTTAGTATCTATGTTTCCTGGCAATTTTTTTAATAAACTTAAAAATATGAGATTTATTATTAGTTTAACATTATTTTTAAATCAACGGATCATTAAAATTATAGTAATTTCCCACTATATAAAACCTGAAAAAATGTAGGCAGATTCAGAATCCAAGAAGTTTCGTGAAACGAAAACTATCATTTCGCATTTACTTATCGAGCATGTGCCTCCATGCAAATACATTCATGAACATTTCAAAAAGACGCGCCAAGGGAAGTTACCCGAGTTTTGGCGTGGGCTACATCCGTAACACATAAGCCATTTTGTTATGGAGTCCCCTCAGGGGACTTACATCTAGTAAGAACGTGTTTGGCAAACATGGGTCCCCGAGCTGAGTCTGGCATTACTTCCATTTACTTGTGCAAGGCTCCTTCCCTTCTCTTTCCTGACCTTCCTTGGTCACTTCTTGTTCTTTTCGATCCCGACGCTATTAGGTCTAGGGTATCGTTCGTTTTCCTCATTTTTGTCCCCCCCATCTTTTTTTTGTCCTACCCCTCATTTTTTTCCCTCCCCTCATTTTTTGTCCTCAATGTTTTGATGTGTTTTGAGATACGTTTTGGTATGTTGTAAGTCAGGAGGGTTTTTAGTGGGTATGGTTGAGTCACTCGGCGAGTCCCACACGCGGGGAGAGTTATGTTGGCTCTCCCTAGTGCTTAAATGTATTTTCCCTACCTGTACAAGTTTTTAGAGCTCAAATGACCTTTGATGTCGACGAGTCGTAAAGCCCCACAAAAAAAGAGAGAGAAAGATCAGTGAATTGTAAGAGGGTAGGGATGATAAGCGGGTTCAGATCAACTCCGTAGTGGATCACGAAAAGAAAGAATTGCCTTGCACAAGGTGAAAAATGTAGTATTTGTAAATGGGAAATGTAGCGAGCTACTAAAGCTTACCTATATGGGGCGATAGGAGGTAGGAGGTGAGTGGTGGGGCTATTGTTAGTAGATGGGCTATTTAGCTGGGTTTACCAACAACTCGGCCCACGTGAAGGTGTTAGTAGGAGTTGTTTGTAACGGAAAGGGTTGGTGATACTAGGAGTAGTAGATGGCAGGTAGAAGAATGAGGGTTTCTTTGAAATCACATATTTTATTAACGGGAATAGCACACTCCAAAGTGGAGCATATTGAAGCATAACCTCGCCAAAAGTATTTTATCCCGTGAGTTTCGTCCATTATGTCGAGTAATCAAACAATTTCATGTCCATTATTTTTGTTAAGAAAATTTGTAAAAGACTTCTTTCTAATTTTTTAAATACGCACATCAGATATTTAGCCTCTGGAATCAAGGATAAGTAGATCTAAACATAACGTTTGATAAAAAGTTGTTACGGAATTCTCAAAAGGTTTCATGAAGGACCTTCCACAAAGAAAGACATTTGAAGACCAATCACTTGTGACTCGTCTGTGAAATCCCTTCTGGGAGAGTCTCTCAAGTTTCTTCAGAATGAATGTGAACGTTTCCCTCCCTAGTAAATTATTTATGTAAACAAATAAAGTGTAAATATAATAAAATTTAATGTGTTCCTACATAATTTAATGTGAATATACGTTATCAACTTTTTCAAAATCAATAAGTTAACTTCTTAATTAATTTCTTAACGTTGAAGCAAAGACTGCTTTACCCGCCAACAGTTGTAACGTACAGAAGTTTCCTGTAGACACAACATCTTCTACATAAAATATTATTTATTTGTTTACTCATAAACAATTAATGTACACGTAGAGGGCTTATAAAATTTATCTTACGCGTTTCTTTATTTTATTCATTGTTTCTTTAATTACGGTATATCTAGGGATTGCCATAGACCATCTTTTCCTTGCACCAGAAAGCAAAAAGAAAAGTTATGAAAGTATTTTAATTTACCCAAAGGTAGTGCTTCTAAACCAGTGTTTATATAGAATAACTTACATTACATTAATAATCAATAATATTTTCCTCATTTAATTAATACTTGACATTGCCTAACATCATGTACAACCATGTCATACATAGGGTTAGAGACAGTAATATCATTTCATATTCATAAACCTAGTTGATATCTTAACAATAATAAATAAGTAAATCATATGGAGGATAAAATGAGTTAGTCAAATATTTCTGTGCTAATATGAATTGCAATTTCTCTTTAACTTATCTGTGACAAGCTAACACGGAAAATGAGTATCGAGTTCCACACAGTGATCTATAATCTCAAATATAAAACTATATAATCTCAAATATAAATATCTATATAAACTTTACTATAGAGCTCAAAGGTTCCACATTCCACAGATCTGAAAATAATGGCGCACGGGGAAAACCATTCTATAAAAACATGTCAAAAACAAAAGGATTCATTCTGAATCATTTAATATTTGAATGACTCTCAGCACAACACAAAAAGTAAATGACAGAAGGAAAAAAGTACAAGATTACGAATGAACTCAGGATGTTTATCACCATTAATCATCCTCTCCATGAATTTGTGTCAAGTGCAGTTGGGTTATTCTACAGAAATTGTCCAGTTAGGTATGGATTTTTGCATTTTTTGTATATTTTCTTTGCAAGCACAGCACCTATCGATGCAAATCAATTAGGTAATTTAACATCATCAGATTTAATTTGCATGACACATATAATAATTTTCTTACGATAGTTTCCTCACTCCTTTGTCATTTTTTGACATTCACTCTTTTTAAGGTAAAGATGGTCTTACAGGAGCAGTTGATGCGGTGGCAACCCAAGAGTGAGATCCGTGAACAAAAACTAAACGTTTTCAACAGACCCAAAGAGTATACACAAAACAACTGAGGTTATTCAGCAATGAAGCAGGTTACATTGGTTTTCGCGTTAACTGGATAGGGCGTTTCTGACTTATATTTCCCAATTTCTGTCCACGTAATCCAGTTGCGTTTTTAGTTTGTGTAACATACCCAAAAGCAGAATTTAAAATTCTTAATCTAAATGACACATAGGTTTTAGATGATGAATAGTTTATTCAATCATTAACAAATCAACCACATTCCCTCACCCCAGAATTATTCTATCAATAATTCTTTTAGAGTTTTCAGCTAACTCTTCTCAAGAAGAAAGCAGCTGAAGTGTTTAAATATTTCAGGTGATACGAAACACCCGACCTTGAGCCCGCAAGGGTAAGGAAAGTTCCCCAACCTAACTCCAGATTAATTACCAATAAGTACTACATTGATTTACCAATAAGTACACCAAATCACCACTCATTAGAAAGAAAGAATAGTAATTAAACATATCCCGTTGTTTTCAAGACCTTGTTCTTCCAATCGCTTAATGGCTGCAGTCAAGTACCTATGTTTTCTAAAACAGATGGGCTTACAATTTGAATGTTCACTGCAAGCTGAGGAAACAATAAATAAATAAATAAATTTATTGTCAAAAAACAGTACAAACTGCGTATGACCACGTGGAGGGAAAAAAACTAATTTACTCTCCGAATATTTGATATCGATTCGAAACCATGCATAAATAGAATAAAACTCACATGTCATATCTTTTATAAATGATAATATGCACTATAAGATTATTGAAGTATTGCACGATTGGGAGGAAAAGGGATGAAGGTACCAAGAAAAGGGAAGAGGTGCTGAAAATGCCTCCTTTCTCAGCTAGAGACAAAGTTTCACACAGTGATATTTTTCCGATGAGTTTTAATTTACCCTAATAAAATAAGTACGCAGCTAAAAACCCTTTCCTGGTAATCACTATATCTTATTTCTAAAAGCAAACCCTTTGTAAGCAACCTTTTTCTTTCATTCATACTTCACCAATTGCCCAGAAAGATGTATCTTTACAAAGGTTATTCATGTCTCTGTCTTGCCGCTTCGGAGCATTGGAAGAGAGTTAACGAGTAAACAATCGCCTTAGTCTTAAAATTTCAAAATCATTATGTTCGTGTAAATATTGCAATTTCCAAGTGACGTGAGGTTTGATCTTCCCCGTAGAAGTGAAAGTGTAGCTTCTGAAATACAGCTCGTGGATATCCAAGATCAATATTTGACTAAAGTAAGAGGTTCTTGTCAAGTATTGGAAGTCTGAACTTAATTGTACCAAAACGTTTACTTGCAATTTGGTACATTGAAACTGTAATTTATTTATAATAATATGCGTTAGAAACAAACCCCACCATCCACAAATTCACAATTTGTAGTTTTTCGTAAAACTACCTCTTAAATGATATCTCATTAGAGAAGTGTAAAACATTTAGAATCAATATGGTAAGTAGGAAACAGCTTTACAAACAAATATTATGTCTCCTAGCGAAGTTGGATTTTCCAAGTCAATGTCTGATAATAAAAGTATATTTTGTGTCCACTTCTCTTCCCGATTTTTATCAGATATGATAAAGTGACCGATCCAAGAGACAATTCCCTCACTTCAAACAGCGAGTAACTGGGAATTTGTATGTATCGTACTATTGAATACCGTTATGTAACACACGTAGATAAGTTTCCTTTACAGGAGCTTCGGGTTTTTACACGATTCAATTTCCATCGCGCTCGGATCAAGCATCGGAAAGCATTCTTAGAGCAAGCTTTTGCTTTTCCACGTATAATATAAAAAATAAACCGTTTCGAATTATCGGAACATAATTATATTTTCTGTGAAGAGCTCACAACGTTTCAACTTGGATTAAAGTTGTCGTCAGGTGATCAAGTAATAACAGATTATAACAATAAACATAACAACAGGACAAATGAACATGATATAAATAGAAATATAAACACAAAACATGTTTACAAAAAAGCTTAAATACAAACGTTATAATATTGAATTGTGTAAACCAGAAAATATAAATATTATTCGTCCATAAAAGGTCGTAAGTTATTAATTATTTATTTAATAAGTTTATATAGTGGACGTTAATAGTAGTAGAATTTATACTCGTGTTTATTAATCTTTTTGACGTTTCGGCCCCTCAAATTAGTAGCCCTTCTCAAGAAATTAAAACTAAAAGGTATATCCTTAGATTGAAATATGTATATATAAATCCACAACGCGAGGTTCAAATGTCAGTACTCTTATGGACGATGGCGAAGTAAAAGCGTTGGCTACATTGAGCACAAGCTCGTTGTCCGAAGGGGAAAACGATGTAAGGTTTCTGTCTCTCTCGCACATTGACTTGGGTGGGGGAACTCTATTCCCCTTACTGACTGCTGACTGATGCGCCCAAGCCCCGAGCCATTGCGCTCCTTCCCTATTTACCCCCTCGAAGCGGGAGCACGAGCAGGAGGGCGACATCTCTCAGTATTTTTGTCTCATCACAGACAATCTACAGTAGAGACGGTTGAGTCTATTTATGTTTACGTTTATGGGTATGCAAGGTCATTACAACATTGAGTATATGTGGGTTCCGGCACATCTTTTAATGACTTGGTGTGCCCATTAGTTTTAATTTCTTGGGAAGGGCTACCCATTTGAGGGACCGAAACGTAGAAAATGTTAATATATTGCTTTTGCTAATGAGGTGCAGCGAATCCCCAATACTATTCTGGTAAAGTTAAATAATATGATAGATGAAAGGTACGACATATTAAGTATCTTGTGATTCATATCGACGAGGGTTTTACAACGGAATATTACATTGATCAGCTTGTCAAAAGATTAGGATATTTAATTTTTGTTTTTGTTAAAATGGTCCACGTACTCAATAGAACTGAGCTTCTTTCCATATATCATGGAGTATTCTATGGTATTGCAACTTATGGCATTCTCAGCTCAGGTGGTGCATATGAATCCCACTTAAATAAATTAAGTAAAATATGAAAAAAAGAGTTAAATTAATACTACCGAATAACAATTCCATACTACTTCTTAACATAAGACAATCCTTCTTTCTTCCGTCTGTTACTGAATGAAATACCATTATTTTCTGAGAAGAACCTACGTTGATTAAAAATTAATAAAAATAACTAGATTTACTAGAATTAATTTGCAAAGGTAAACAAGGAAGTAGGTAGAAAATGTTTTTATTTTATATCGTATAAGTTATTTAATAGTCTGCCAAACTATCTTAAGAAACCGAATAATTCTAATAAAACGAGCAAACATGTACCAAATAATTCTAGTAAAACTATCATACTGAAAAATTTAAGTGACAGTATATAGTATTGTGTCATTTCTTACATTATACAAAATTCATTTTTTAAATTCTCTTTAATTAGACATCTGATCTACTTTAATTACCTCTACCTGATGGCAAATTTTCTTTTCAGTTCATATAGTTTTATAATTATTGCATATCTTTTCTATATTTGTAATGTCATACCTGCGCGTGGATGTTCTGAATCCCCTACAGGTGCATGTATTTGTAAATAAAGTATACAATATACGACTATAGCAATTATGAGAAAACAAAAGTGTCTTTTTAGTTTATGAGATAGTGATTATCAAACTGCCCAATATTTTCGGTTATGTTTTTATAAAAAATGTGAAATGATAGTCGAACTATGCTGAAAGTTATGTAACTTTGCCGAAAATTTCGCAATATGAACACCTAACACAAATTGCCAACATCTACGAATTTAAGTAATATGCGAATAAATATTAATGGTAGTAATTACAGCGACTATTTGCTGTAAAGAAATACAATTTGATAACACAACAATCTAAAACTCAAGGTAATATTCGTTCCACACGCTCGATGAAGAAAGAACACAATAGCGCCACAAGAGCAAATGAATTGAAATGATGGATTGGTTGGCGATGGATTTAAGTTTTGAGATATTCGAATATTCTACCACCACAACGCGAGGTACAAATATCAGTTCTCTTGTGGACGATGGCGAAGGAAAAGCGTCGGCTACAGTTAGCACTGTAGCAACATCAAGCCAGATAGACTGATAATAAATAAAGAAATAATTAATTGTCAAGAGAGATGTTACAAACTGCATACGATCACGTTGAGGATAATAAAATAATTTTCTGCGACTAATATACAATAAACTAATAAACACAGCGCGTTTCCGTTCATGTTTTTAAAGTTAAATTTCTTGAGACAAAATAATATGACTTTGAGTACAAGTCGCACGAAAAAGACTTATGAGTTGAGTCATCTCTCCCTTCCGCAACACATTGGCATTGCAATGAATTTGAAAGACAAAAGCACCCGCTCGTCCTCCTCTGAGATAACTACAAGAACACTATCCTTCACATTTCCTAGACAACAGTCAACTATCTCTTTTTTTCAATTCCTTTTTTGTATTTCATGGTTATTAAGATGACCATTAAAAATCGAAAGTTGATGTTCGTTCTTAGGGTAAATGCTCCAGTGCTCGACATTTTACACCCAAAACTTTACTATTCCTGTTAGCTGATGAAATCTGAGCGTACGGTTTCGTTCTTTTACCCTCGCCTGACTTTTCTGTTCCCGGATTTTTCTTAAACTCAATGCATCGTACATTTTCCAAAACTCACTTTTTGCATAGTGTTGGAAATGGAATGAACCAGTAGTATATATGGGAGTTTGGAACCCAAAACGGTGACAAAAAGTTTATTTACTCTAAATAATTTTCTTTATTTTAACGTAAATGAATTCTTCACTATATTTTATAAACATCTTAAATACCAAAATAAATTATTACAAATCATTACAAAGTGTTTATTAATATCTTACACTTAGGTAATTCGCAAAATAGGTTACAATAAAACATGAAACAAATATTTCTCTAATCTAAAAAATCTACAGTGACACGAATTGCACATTGAAGTCTAGTATCTTCTTATACCTTAACAGCCACGTAAATCCAACAATAAAGNACGAGCACCTAAAGCACCCCCCCCCCCACAGCACACACAAACAAACTATAAAGGCACAATTAATGAGGAAACGCCCCAATTATTAAGAAACAATAAGAAAATCGTGACTAAAACCAATATTTGTGTAGTACTTTGCATCACCCAATTTGTAAAAGAATAATACATACAACTGACGGGTTTAAATGGAGTTTAAATGAAATTTAACAAATTAAATTGTTCTTATCGATACATTTGAACATAACATTCTTATTTTTCAGTTATACCGTGAAAATTTGTAGCGTAAAGTTCTTGGGATTGCAGAACGAAAACAAGTTTTAAAATATTTTTAAATTGATATAACTGTCATTTTATTTTCAACGGTTATAATAAATTTATTGTACGAAAAGCAGTACAAACTGCGTATGACCACGTGGAGGACAATAAACTAATTTACTCTCCGAAGCAAGCAAGGGACCATCACATCAATTCCAATCAAGGGCCCTAAGGCAGAGGCGGATTCAAAAATTTCACCTAATATTTCTAGATAAGATAAATAGTTAGCTGCCAGTTATAATACTAATAGAATGTCAATATGTTTGTAATTTAACACACAAAAATTATTTTACATGTACAATATATTATCGAACTATAGATTATTCTGAGTATAGTGTTTAAAAATCATAAGAATTGAAATAACACTAAATTCATGATTTATTGTTACAATAAATATGCCCCTAGACAAAACCTAGAGAACCTGTATAAGACATCCGCCTCTACCCGAAGGAAAACCTGAGAAAAACCCGGGCCAAGATAGGGCTACAAAATTATTGTACACAACCGTGCCAAAGTTGGGTACACATAAAACTAAATTAATACGAGCCACAAGACAACACAATCATGCAAGAAAATAGTTTTTGAAATTCAACGGTTATAATACTTAAAAAGTTACTTAAAAAGTACTACAGCTATGGCGTGATACAAGTACAAGTACAAGACGGATTTAACTTTTATTAAAATCAATAAATTCTTTTACATTTTAGAAGCAGGAGGTAGTTTTTACCCGCGGATTTGAAGATATTCAATTTCATAATATCTTTTATATTCTTGGGCAGGCAATTATATAGAACGATTCCCGAATGATAAGGCAAAGAGTGGTTGACACTCTAGGGCGATGAATATTACTACTATTGCGAGTATTGTGTTCGTGAACGAGACTGTTTCGTATGAAGCAAGGGTGGCACTTCAGTAATTCGGTCTTAACAAACACGACCGTTCATAAATAACGCGTTAGCTTCGGAAGTGAACATAGAATTGGGTATGTGGGTGGATATAATTGGAGGACATTGATTTGGATATATTGAATTTGTTATTTTACCAACTTCTGAGAAGTAATAATTAAACAAACTTGCGATGTCCTGAGGATTTGATACGATTTTGCCATCATTTAGTAAAGAAACATTTTCTTCGCGATTTTCAGAAGTTCACGTGTAATTTTTAACAATATTCCACATGACTTTCATCCGGTTGTTCGATTCTACTAATTTTAGTTCGATTTTAGCAATTGAACTATCAACAGATGGCACTTCGAGCTATTACCGCAGGATTTGCGTTGTCAAGAAGCGTTTCACGATTTAAAAAAAACTTTTGGCACTTACAACGTTTTTCACTTACAATTAACATACCCGCAAGCAGATAAAAGATCCGAGCGTTGAATATTGATAAATTTCGGTCTTCTGCTTGTAGCATGGTTCTTAAGGAACACGTGCAACTGATAAAGGGAGACATATAAATAGTTATTTGTAAAAATGATAACCAAAAACCTCATAAGTACAATTTCAAAAAGAAAATTAATTAGGAACTAATTATATCTAGGATTGGAATCACCATGATTTAAGACAGCGAAATATATTGTGACGCTGGAAATTTTAAGCTGAACATCTCTCCAAAAAGTCCACTTCAATTCCTCGTCCACTTAAAATTACGATCGAGATAAAGAAGTCCTTCTCGAGCAGGGAATTTCAACACCCATCTGTGAATCACGTTTTTGCAGAGGGAAACCCACATTTCGTACATAAAAGCACTCGTTGACTTACAGATTCATATCAGTCGCAGAATGCAGCTGGAACTCTCCGCTCTGGAACACCAGAACCTAAGCAGGTGAGATGCCGGAAAACGTGGAATATTTTCAGCGTCAATTAGCCTCCATAGTTCAATTACCAAGAGCGACACCGTGACATAGGATAGGATAAATAGTTTATTCCGAGTCCCAAGAAATGGAGCTCCTGTGAGGGGGTAGATTTCCAATGAGAGATTAATAATATTTTTAACCGTAATTTCTTGAGATTACGTCACAAATTTAAAAAATCTAAATTCTCTTCCAACTTGCCAACTTTTGATATCATCAGCGCCGTAATAAAAACACATCGTAAAAATATATGCATAATAGACAAAAAAAATGAACAAAAAAGGAAATAAATTTTGGAAGTCAAGAAAATTAAAAAACATTTATTACACAAGATATTAAATAGAAAGTTAAAAATAGAAAATTTATGAAATGCAACAAGTTAATTTGGAAAACAAAATTTGTTTTTCAAGAAAGGATAGGAGTATAAAGCAATGTGTAGAGTGGGAAGCTACCTGGCGGAGTCGTTGAAAAAATTAAGTGAAATACACTTTTTTTGCGAAAACGTTTCGAATATGTCAAAAATTGACATGTATACCCTTCTCAGTTCCCATGTTTCGCTTTTCGAAAATTAGAACTCTAATTACTGCAGATATTTTGTTCGTCAATGAGACAAAAAGAAGGTTTCAGTAAGAACTTGTAAAAAGCGTGGAGCAATTTTTGACATTCGGAACGTTTTGACCATAAAAGTGTATTTTACTTAATTTATTCAACGACTGAGTCAGTTTTGCGTGAAGTCATATTGGTAGATGAATTTCTCACCTTAAACACAGTGATAAGAGTTTAAGCATGGCATAGAGTAACATCATTCCACCGAAAATTTGATCACGTTTCAATTTTGACATCGATTTTGAATTTTAAATAATTGAAAATCCGAGAGATAATGACAATTCATCCTTGGAAAGTAAAACAGCTGACTTGATTGAGTTATCTATCGCGAAATTCCTCGTCCTTTATAACGGTGTGTCTGATAGCGATAGTAACGGCATTGTGCCCAGGATAAAAATATTTTTAAGCTACAAAGAAACAAGAAATATGGGTTAGGATCCCTCACCTTGGAACCTTGTGATTTCTTGACATAGTACCATCATGGCTTGGCTTCCAACGTCGGTGAAAGAGCTCTTCGATGTGGTGACAACGCTCACCATGTTCCCACTTATCGTGCTTCAATGGCTGCGGAAGTACTTCCGCTATAGGAGCATGATGAATTGCTTCGATGGACCAATGCCTCTGCCTATACTNTTTTACATTACATTTCCGTCGCTGGAATTTCTCTTTCTTAAGAAGAGACCTTAATTCAAGAAAGAATCGACAGCAGTGTCCACAACTATAGAGCACGTAATTTCTCATAACAAATATATTTCCTACCAACAAATTCTCATAGCCCCTTTGACTCGAGCTGTCATTCGGCGCTCGCCTCTTATTGGTGGAGAAGGGAGAAAGGAAGGGAGATACGACACAATCATGTGACGAACTACAGTTTATTGAATCCACTATGAAAAACTGCTCGAGGTACTTTCCGGAAATATGAGAAATTCCGTATTATAATTCCTCCCCTGACGATTTTTTCTTGATTAAGGTCTCTACTTTCAAAGACGTTTTAACGAACTAGGGTTTGAGAAGAATACTCAGAGCAGGGTTGGACAAGGATGTGAATTTCAAATAGTCAATGCAGCGTTACCTTACTGACCACTCACATTTCTCCCAGAAGGCTGTCGGCGATGAACTAATAAGTGAAACATGCAATAGATTCCTTCGTTTCATCCGACCCTCATTTATTCGGATCGCTCCATTGGAAATGTAGCGTGATGTTCAAGCTTATCTACATGCGGCAATAGAAGGTAGGAGGTGGGTGGTATAAGCTAATGTTAGTAGGAGTGTTAGTAGTAGTAGCAGTAGTACGTAATAGTAAGAGTTAGTGATACAAGGAGTAGTAAGAAGTGGATAGAAGAAGGGGAGTTCGCTTTTCAATTGTCACAGCTTCGAGAACTGTTTCATTGAAGTGACAAGCTACAATTTTTTGGCCCCGCCATGAATTATACCCGGAGTGACTCAGTGGCAAACAAGCATGCTAGCCCTGAGCTACCAGAGGGGTCATTCGGATCGCTTTCATTATCAAAATACATTTTTTAATGAGTATAGCACATATTTCGAAAAAGTCGATATGATATTTATTAAACATTACTTTGAATTAAAAACTCTTAACCAAACTTAATTGGTAATACTTATTAAATTTTACGTGTACCCCATAAAGTTGATCAGAGATGGCTGGGAGAGACTCGGTACGAGGAGCATGCCACACACACGTCTTACTTGTGTATTGGATAACCATCCACTTGTTTTTTTAAATACTGACTGTTCCAAACATTGGGTTTTCCTTATATACACCCGTAAAATCTGTTGGCTACACAAACTTGACAAATGTAAAACAGAAATTCAGGAAATTACGTGAACCTTGCTATTCATAAATTCCCTTAACTATCTACGACCGATTTGGTCAAGAAGCTAAATTTTAGTAAAGACCTAGAAACCGTGCTAATTTCCTCAATAACCCCCCTCCCAGAACAGTGAGAATTGGGAGAGGAAAAACATAAAACATCTGACTAAACTCACAAGAAACTAATTAAAAGATACGTGAGAAAAATCCTCTAGAAACAGATTATGGTACAATAAAAATTAAATTCAGTCTTGAAAAAAATGTATCATAAATATTTTAAATAATTTTCTTATTTAATACGCGACCAGTCTTTTCTATACAGTGTATTGTTTTACTGCTCATTTCTCATATCATACCGATATACAGATTTTTATTATCCGGCTCTCCGTACCAATTAGTGCGGGGAGAAATGTTCTAGTGTACGCGCTTCAAAAGAGTCGACTGCACTTCCTTATGCCATTCGTAGGAATCAAAAGGTTTCCTTGCGTGCTCTTTGGTATAATTACGATATTGTCCACATCAAATGAAAGGGGGAAAAAGTTACAATGAGTATCACAAAGCTGCAGTGCTATTATAATAGTTACGTTTTGTAAACAATATTTTCCGAATAATTTATTGTTCGGTAATAATATGTACTTGTGAAATAACTTTCTTGTGTTTTATTAATAGAAATTTTATTAATACGTTCTTTCAACATATAATAGCATGTAGCAAACATGATTGAAACTGTTGGGATGGTCTCTTGTTGCTTCCGGAGAGAAAATTAGTTTATTATCCCCCACGTGGTTATGCGCAGTTTCTAACTGCTTTTTTTACAATAAGTTATTTATTTACATTGTTTGTTTCGTTGCAGCACAAGCACTGAGTAATATGAACGCCCTCTACGATAAATGGAGGACGTTTCAAATGTGGGTTGGACCAATTCGACACATTTTCATCTCGAAACCAGACGACATTCAGGTATTATTCCCTTTTACGTAAAACACTTAGGATACATTATAAGAATTATATGGTAAATAATTTAGCTGACCTCTAAGTGAACAGAAAGGTAAATGCAAATTTCTTTTTTCTGTGTAACAGGCTGTTATGGGGAATATGAAGAACATTTACAAGTCCCATATCATTAAGTTCGTGGAGGATGGCATGGGAGACGGATTAATCAGCTCTTCAGGTAACACGCGCTCCCACTCATAATGAAGGAAAATCTTGATAACAAAGAAACATCCAATAATAAAGTCCAGATTAATGTTTTGAAAAAGATTTCTTACATTGGTATTTGATTGCTTAGTGATGAAGAGGAGTTTTGAAAACCCTTGACTTCTGGGCAGATTAGGACGTCATCGTGAATGGTGTATGAAAAAGTGTTTTGGTTTTCGTATCCGAAAGAGTGAAAATAACTAATTTAAACCTTCAAAATTGAGAACATCATACGTGAAACGATGCACCACAAATATGTCTATTGGTTTTCCAGATATAAAGGATTTAACAATGTTCCTGAAAAACCGGGGAGTGACATTTATCTAGTTACAATGTAATGGGAAAACATTTGAATTAAATTTCCACATGACTACTAGAGTACGTAACCGCAACGGAACCAAACCTTCGTTCATCTGAAGTGGTATTTTCAGTGAACGGTTGGTTGAAGTAAACAATCATAACTTCACTATTATTATTACAAATAACTGATGTTAAACTCTCCTAACAAAGTTACCGGGGGGATATCGATTTGTTTCCCATAGTTATAAAAATATATAATACCGCTGAATATAGATGATAATAGGAACGAAGAGTGGAACTAAATTCCCTCTCAGGTGAGAAAATGATCTACCGCGAATTTCTTATTCGCAGCAGTCAAGTTGCGAAAAAAATCGTGAGATGTCGAAAAACTTCGTCCCCTTAACAGATCGGTGTTATTACCAGGCGCTGGATTCCTCTCTCGAATAGCCGCATCACATGCGGCGAAACCACGAACTATTGATTCTCGCCGTCGTTGTCAATTAAGAGTGACTGGCTCAATCCACGGCCTACTAGATCATACTACTGACTATCGTATGAAAAAGACTTCCGCATGTCACATTTTGAATCGGAACCGAGTTTTGGAGGTATCCGTGGCTCTGTAGAACTTGAACTATTATAGAGTCTCCAGAAAGAATGTACTAGATGTTTTTTTTTCATTTTAATTATTCTCACCCAGTGCCGCGACCTTAGGCCATCGCATCTTGCCATCCTTATCTTTTGTATGCAGCAAGAATAAAACTGTCTCGAGATGCGGTTCGGTTTCATACAAACCTCTCACGGAAGGTGCCACAGACATCCCAAAATTGAGGATAAGATTTTGTATAAAATCGTAGACTTACATATAAATAATCCCAGCGATCTCTACTGTGGGTTGTCCGTGATAGCATGAGATAGAAGATTTGTCTCACTGGTATCGCTCTCTCCCTCTCACACACGCTTGGAGGGGGTAAGGTATTGCGCGCAGCAGCCACAAAAGGGAATCGAGTTTCCCCAACCAACTCGACGTGCGAGAAAGACAGAGATACCTAACTTCGTTTCCCCCACCGGTACATAAGACAACTGGGGGTATTTATATATAAGTATATGACGATTTCCTAGCGATTTTTCTGCAATACGCGAAAGTCATATAATACGATAATGAGTATATGATGAAGTAAGTTGTTGCTCGAACCTAGCAACTGCCAATCCTAAGTTCTACCTCCCCTGTTATAAGGGAAATCACACGGCAGCACCCATGATGTTTGGTTTCATTGCTCTGTGCCAGGTGAACGATGGAGACAGCACCGTCGCCTCATTCAACCGTCATATCACCCGCAAATTCTCGACTCTTTCGTCGATATCTTCGATCGCCATTCGGACGAATTGCTTCAGAGTCTTCAAGAGCATTCGGATGGTCGACCATTCAACATGTCGGAATTCTTCCATCACGTAGCACTCACCATCACCACAGGTAAGCGATCGAGTCCTTAATTGGGAGAGAACCGTAAGGGGTAGCAATATAAAGCGGAATTTTTCATATTTCCGGTAAACACTTAGCACATTTTTTCATACTGATTTGAATCAGCAGTAGTTGGTCGTGTGATTGTGTCGTGTCTCCCTCTCTTTCTCCTTACTTCGCGAATAATATGCGAGTATCGAGTAATAGCTACGGGGTTATGAGAATTTTTGTATAGTAAATATATCTGTGATGAGAAATTACTTGCTCTAATTTGTACACACTGCTGACGGTTCTCCCTCGATTAAGGACTCTAGTATGCGAAATCACGCGTCTGGATTGCACTTTGTTCAGCCATTAATACAATTTAAGCAAATGAAATTGAATTTATTTATTTAACATATTGTTATGTACATATA
>NNCF01126162.1:198254-261317 GCA_002313205.1 Laupala kohalensis | reverse complement strand
AAAAAAAAAAGAGTTGCAATGAGTCTCATTTGCTTGTTAGTTAATGATAGCCTTGCGAAATTGTAGGCTCTTTTTGAACGAAAATCGATTTTCCACGGGAACCTTGGTCCAGAACAGCGCGATTAAGAGGAATTCTACAGTTGGTCTTTCTCGCTTAGATCAATCCTAAAAGAATTTTATTTCTTTATTTAGATCATCCGCAAGAAAAGATTGGAGCTGCAAGAGGAAATGCATGCAACTGAGCTAAACCATTCAGGTGAGTCACAAGTATTTAAAAATTCACTTAATAGATAAAAATTAATTGTTCATAGAACTCGATATTGCGTCTTTTGTTGTCGGAGAGGTTGCAATTAAGTTTTCTTTGTGTCCAGAGATCAAGAAACAGAAAGAAGCTTTCCTCACACACCTCCTACGCTTGCAGTTGGCTGGCGCAGCTTTGACAGACGAGGAAATCATGGGAGAAATGAACACCATCTTCTTAGCGGTAAATCCTTGCTTTCACTACAATCGAAGTACAATCAAGAAATCATTTAATATATAGATACAAATAATTCAAAACTTTCCAAACATTATGCAAGGCACTGCGCAATCGGGACCAATACCAGGCTCGCAACTAGTTTACTCACCCGGTATTTCAAACATTTTGACTTAGCATTAATTAAAATTTTCAATAATATGTTTACTAAATACTTAGTACTAATTGAATTATCGATCAAAATCAATGATAAGCTTAGAATATCAATTATTTGTAATTAGTTCTTATGGGTAACGTAGTGTTCCACTCGGTAAAGTACGGATGGTCTATTGGTACCGCACAGTACATAAAGTACCGATGAGTACATTTTGGTTTCTTGACTTTAATAAAATAGTTATCTTAATATTCTGGACTTAAATAGTGAACGGCCAGCCATGCAATATCTTTTTTAATTAAGTTTTGTGTTTACTATAATTCAAACTTGGCTTAACGAGGTTTGATAGTCTTGTCGGTTTTAAAATGGCCGCTACATCCTAATATTTCCTTTCACGATTGCCGAAAAAAGATAACACTTCTTCTAAATGTTAATACTAAATTTGAAAAATATAATAAATTTCGTTTAAGATAAACCTTGCCATAGTAACTATATGGAGAGAATTATCTAATTTTGAAACTAAAAACTGTCCATAAGCGCTAATTTAGATGATTCAAAAACTAATTTTCCTTAATTCATTTAAATGCCCGGAGGCGAGTACGTTTTTTAAATTCAACATATTGATAAACACCTCGTATGACGGTTAGTGTTCCTTTCTGATGCTCCCTATCGAATATAGTAATGCTAACTCCTTAGTCCTTCGCTAACATGTTAGGGATCATCCCAAAAAAATCGGTCGCAGTACTTCAGAAAAAAGGGAGATCTAGAGCCGACACGATTTCAGAAATAATAATCACGATCGTGTATGAATCAATCTGGACAAAGTAATATAACTTTTAGAGAATAACAATACAATGAGACGTGTAAATGGTGCGATGAAATTAAGCTCCATAAAAAAGATTACATTTTATGATAAAGCAATTTATGACAATTGTATCATAAAAAGTAATTTAAAAATGTATTTCCATTTCAGAGCGTGGATGCAATCAAAGCAGCCCTAGATTCCGCTATCTATGAATTGTCTCTCCATCCAGAAGTTCAGGTCAGTTGCAATTTGAATACAGCCACAGAAGTGACGAACTCCCTCTTCCAAACGAGGGCATGAATAGAATATTGTTTTTTTTTTATTTCGTAAACCACTCGACTTTCTGATCAGTTCTTTATATCACACGTAGAAATGATTATTGCTGTAAGGAAATTGAAAGTACAAGTAGTTACTCGCATTAAATTCCATTAACCCTCCGCTCATTCAGTTACATCCTTGTCAATCCAGGACAGCTTGGCCATATCTAAGTGTATTATAATCAGAATGATTTTCATTTTTGCGCTCTTCCTGAATTAATCCCTTCCAGCAAACCATTACGAATATCAGTTGTTAGAGTTCATTACAAGTATGCTCCAAGTCATGTAATTTTGCCGAAAATTATGCAATAGAGCTGTCTAACAAGAATTGCCAACTTGTACGAATTTAAGTAATATTCTAATAAATATTAATAGTAGTCACAAAAGAGACTATTTGCGTAAAAATACAAAAAAAAACAATTTAATAACAACAAATGAAGACACAAAATAGTATTCATTCCTCATGCTCGATGCAGAAAGAACAGAATAGTGCCACACGAACAAGTGAATCGAATTGATATCCGAGGTTGGCGATGGATTTAAATCTTCAGAAATTCGAATGTCCTGCCAACATAACGCGACAAATATTATTACTCTTAAGGACGATAGCGAAGTCAAAGCGTTGACTACATTGAGGCAAACTCTGTACCAACATCAAGCCAGTTAGACTGCTAATAAATAAATAATTTATAGTCAAAGAGCTGTTACAAATTACCAATGATCACATTGAGGATAATAAAGTTATTTACTGCGACTAATATACAATAAACTAATAAACACGGTGCTTTTCCGCTCATTTCTTTTCTTAAGTTAAATTTTTTGAAGCAAAGAAACATGACTTCGAGTATACGCGTATTACAATCAGAATCATTTCCATTTTTGCACTGTTCCTGAATACATCCCTTCCATGAGTACCATTACGAATATCAGCTGTCAGAGTACATTACAAGCAGTGTGTTGTATTTCGTTGTCTTCTGTTGTGTGTAGGAGAAGATGCTGGATGAATTACGTCCCATTTTCGGTTCCGAAGCTTCACCGCATGTGACTCCGACAGCCCTTCGAGACATGTCGTACACAGATATGGTGTTTAAGGAGTCTCTGCGCATTCACCCGCCTGTGTGGTACATCGTTCGAGAAAACGCGTGTGACATCACTCTGCCGTCTTGTAAGTTTTCAAGAACAATTGCACAGTTTTCATAAGGATACATGAGTTGATGTGCACTGAGAAAAAGTGAGGACAGAAGCGTATCCAGGATTTGATTTTAGAAGGGGTCCATAAAGAAATTTTTTTCGCACTATTCATAAATCGTAAAATGTTATCATCACAAATTTTATGAAAACACCAATCAAACATTTCGATCATGAATTTATGGTGCTAATAAAGCACCATTATTTCAATTGCAAATTATTTATTTTATTTACGTTTCACACTTTTTCGATTATATTTGTATTGTAAATTTTAACGATGTAATTATATATGGGATAAGTGGTTCGGAATTGTGGTGGAGTGCGAGTGTACTAGGAACTGTGAAATATCGCAGCCCTATACTCAGTTTCCCATGTTGGAGTGGAAATCTACAGAGCAAATAAGTGATATGTTTTTCCTATGAAGTCTTTTCACGCAGATTTTATTAGCTCTTGCTTTCGATGGGTTACTGAATTTTTTTCGAAGTAAAAGAGTTCCTTTTCTATTTCTATCTCGTTTCTTTTGGGGGGGGAGGGGCAAGTGCACCCTGCACCCCTCCCCCCACCCCTTGGATCTGCCACTGAGTGAGGGAAGAAATTCCGGATGAGATTTCATCCACGAACTACGTCAAATGTTACTTCTAAAATATTAGTTAAATTAGCTGAACCCGAACGAATAAATCGCACATCTAGTTGAAGAATGAAAAATGTTTAGAGAATTTAAATGTACTAAATTGGTAGTGACCTTTTCGTTCCAATTAACTTCAGACTTCCAGTACAATCAATGCTTGACAAAATCCGCGAACCGTTGAATAATTTACATTTTCGTAAGATCTGGTCAGTGATTTGAATCGTGATGTCTTTCTTTCTTTTATGAGTTGTTGGGGTTATCATTTATACGTAATGAATTTTGAAGCTCGATAACTGCAGGATCCAAACATCGAATGAAGTCGTCTAAGAAGTTACAACACTTCAAATTTAATTCGAATTTTAAAGCAAAATATAACGGAAATATTCCGGAGTTAAAATGTGAGAGAATGTTCCTCCCCAAGTCCTGAAGATATTCTTTGTAAAGATACCTCATTTTCGGTGGTTGGTAGAGTGACGGAAGAGAACTGGGTCTTTCCAAAAATTTGCCTTGGTAACCTCCTTGATGCATGTGTTTGCATTGCAGGTGGTTTGGTCATCCCTGAAGACGCGCAAGTTCTTGTGGGGGTGAAGCAAGTGCATTCCGACCCCGACGTGTACCCCGACCCCGACGTCTTCGACCCCGAGAGATTCAGTCCGGAACGATCTGAGGGCAGACATCTCTACGCCTTTCTGCCCTTCGCACAGGGACCTAGAATGTGCATCGGTGAGTACAACCTTTCAATCTACGTGCTCCAAACGGAAGATCCAAGAGCGTCTGAAGTAATGCCGATTTTACGCGACCTGAAACGACTTGGTTCGTGTGCACACCGCAACGCTGCTCTCTCGTCGTATGTTAACGTATAAAATTAATGATATTTATACAACACCATCACAGGCTTTGAATGTGGCGTGGCACGAAGAACACAAACAGGCGTCACGAAACAGAATTGTCATCTAGTCAGCAACTTCACCGATTATACAGTCTTTATAGGTACTCTTAACCTCATTTTACTGCGAACCCGTCACGTTGCAGGACATTCGGCTACGATTTTCTGAATTCAAATGCACAATTGGTGAGATCTCTTACTTAATGGCACTACTCCTGAAGGGCTATCGAGACAAATGGGATAGCACGAGACTTAGAAAAAGATTCTACAACTCCTCTCTTTTTCTTTTATGAATTTACACTTTTTCTACTGGATGATTTATTTTGGGGGATTAAAATGACACATCACTCTTGCAGCCGGTTGTTAAACATTGTCAATACCGTACATAACCGTTGTTTCCGTTACGGAGCTCAGAGAGAATATGCTGCGAAAGATCTTTCTTTCTGATTCCTTTGTGATTGACATGCTGGTTGATTAATAATTCAGACTTATGTAACAACACATCTTGTTAAAAAATGTAGTTACAAGTGCTTATGACCTGATGTATTATGATATGATGCGTGGAACTTATTCCTTTGGTATTTTCCTTCTAGGAAAACATTACGCTGCTCTCCTCTGCAAAACCATTTTGTCGAAGATCGTGTGGAACTTCGAGATCCTCGCAGACCCAACGTACAAACCCATCTATGACTACACCATCTCTTCTTCACATTCGAATGGGACGTGGCTCCGCTTGAAGCCACGCACTCACTGACGCGGGTCATCTTCGCAAACAGACATTTAGTTTTACTACAGACTTATCAATTTGATCTGATTCTGGTGTGATTTTACCATCGAGTGTGTTGTCAAGAAGAAGTGAAAACATTATACGGGAAATAGTGGGATCAGAAAAGACAATTTAACCAAAGGCTAGTGCGTTTTGACTATGTTATACTTTTTTGCGGCGGAAAGGCTGCAAAATCTGTCACCAATATTTTGGCTTAGTAAGTGTATATTATTGCTTCCAATATCTAAGACCCCTACACAAGACCTCTAGTGGCCGAGGTCGTCAAATAATATTATTTGTATTGGAGCCTATTTCATTACGGCAACTAGTGTCTAATAGAGACTTTAATCGAGAGAGAACCGTCAGAGGCTGAAATATAATGCGAATTTTCTCATATTTCCGGAAAATACTGCGCGCAGTGCCCGTCAGCTGTAGTTCGTCACACGATTGTGTCCTGTCTCCTTCCCTTTCTCCACTCCACCAATAAGTGGTGACCGACAAGTGACAATTGACGCCGAAGGAGCTACGAGAATTTGTGAGTAGTAAATATAGGTGTTATGAGAAATTGCATGCTTCAAAATTGTGGACACGGTTGACGGTTCCCTAGAATTAAGGACTCTAGTGGCTGACGGTGGACGAGCTCCTCCACTGCTCGGCCACTCCAAGATCGATCCAAGAAATGGTATTGCTTGAAATGGAACCTATTAAATAAAGCAACTAGTGGTGGACCACTCCTGATTCCACGCGTGAGCACACAGCTGTATTCTTCATTGATGGGATTACCACAAGTTACCTCGAGGTTAACGGCCATTAGTGGCCGAATGTAATAAGGTCTAAAAAAAATACTCTAATTTAGCGTGTGACTCAGAAAAAGACCGTAAAGAATATCAGGGAATCAAAAAAAGAAAAAGAAAAGAAAAGCACTCCGAAGACGCAAGAGGAACAGTTGCTGAAATAATTGGTATAAGGTCCGCAGTTCAAGGACAAGAAGGTAAACACTGAAAATCAGCTAAAGCTGAAATATTCTTTTGAGTACATGTGCATGAAATTAGGGAATTAGATGATAGAAAAGAAGTTATTTCCAAAATTGCATTGCAGTGAAATGGCCTCTAAATACATTACCGTGTATTTAAACAAACATTTACATCCAAGAAGAAAGCTGAAGAAATAACAGAATATTTATGGGTACTTAAAATCCCCAAATATTCTCAAGCAATATCATAAAACTCTAGTCATTAGCATTGAGTAATTGTTTATGAACTTTGTATATTAATATAGTTAACTGTACACGTATTTATGAACAATAAAATTCATTTCTCAAGAAGCATGACTAATTTTAAGTATAATTTGCAAAAAATACAGTCAGTTTCCAAAATCCTACTTATGTATTCATGACCACAAAATTGTTTGAATTCCGGTTTTTATCGAAATACTTAAAGAATATTATAAATATTCTTGCACATTTATGTTTCAGAAACTGTCTTTTCGAACAATATTCCCATAAGACCATGAAACTTATTTAACGGGAGAAAGATAATAAATTGTACCACCAGTACCTAAGAAAAGGAGATTCTTCGGAATGAAATAATTGTTGGATTCAATGAATCAATCAAAAAATAAACTTTATAGTAAAAAACGCAGTTGTAAAACCGCGTGTACATGATATTAATTCGTAATATCAGATGGGAAATAAATGTGAGGCAAAATTGTGGCTACTTAGTTTACCGCAATTCTCTTTGTTCCACCGTAGTCGCGCCCAAACAAGGGATACTCGCGAAGGTCAGTCGATTGACCAATTGTATCGATAGTGCCGCGAGCTATTAGCTGTGACTGGCTGCATCGGGCTGCATGGCAAGTGGGATGAGATGTGAAAGGGGTGTTCTAATCTAACTCATAGCTGTCAAACTTATGTAGTTTTTGTTTACATAACCTGTGACAGAATGAATCGTTTGTTATTCTAGTACTAGTATTGCCTTTTCACAAATGAACTTGTAAATAACACAGACTAGCGTTATTTCCGCTTTGTTTGGGTGTCATAATCTGAAGTACATCTTTTCCTCAGTAATCCTAAACTAATATAAATTAGGCCCCGCGCGTTGTATGATTGTGCCGCGTCTCAAAACAAAGTTTGACAGGGATTGTTGTTGTAATTAATTACTTTCCCCTGAATTTGATACTGAAATGAAGCATACATATTAATTTTAACACTTCATTGCTTGTTACAAGTATCCTAGTTATAACTTCTAACCATAGTTTAATTATCCGTCATGGTATACTTGCATTTCCCGACTTCTTTGTCCGAAGAGGAATTGATGTTGCAAGCTAAATATGCTAAACTTAGAAAGAAAGTAAGTATGTTATGTATTTTTTCCTTCATGAAAATGTGTGCTTAGTAAAGGGATCTATCAAAGACATTGTATATTTTTTCATGTCTTATATTAATTGATAGACTATAAATATTTAACATATAATAAGTAAATGATGAACTGCTATCACTTATAACAACTTTGTGTGCAGAAAAAAGCTCTACAGGCTCTCAAGTCTCCAAGGCCAGAGCAAGAGAGGGCGCCAGTGACACCAAAGCGCCCTACAGAGGCCAGAGATGCCAAAGAAGTAGTTAAGAAATTGCTTAAGTCTGGAGCTATTCCTGCTATTACGAAAACACCAAAGCGACCAGAGCAGGCAGTGTTTAAGCGACCTGCTGGACTGGAACGTAAACTTTCTGGTACTGAACGCACAGTCAGTGGTTATCAACCATTCTCTGCTACCCACCCAGAGGAGGCGGAACCAGAGCCCAGAACCAAGGAAAAGGTTTTTATTTTATTTTTTAATTCTTATCACATCCTTAAATCAGTGAGCCTCAAGCGACGTGTAATGTAACATTTGTCCTTTTCTCCATTTATATATTTAGAAGAAGCGTTTGTCCAAAAAAGTTGTGTTATATTGGGAAATTTGTTTCTTTCGAGATTTTGAAGAGTTTCTTTATTGTACATATTTTGTCTTGGAGTGTTTTGAGAAGATATGATTCTCAGTGAGGAAAATTAATCAAATATTATCTTTCTATTTAAGTTTGATATCATGTAAAATAGTTATTTATCACTGTGATTTTGGTAAGAAACTGAAGGGAAAATTTACTATGATATGCTTAACAGAATACTACTCATTTCTAAAACCTAGAAATAGAAGCCCCAAAGATGCTTACTACTAAACGGTGAGTATCTGACATGAATTAAGAAGAAAATGGTAATTTTAGTAACCTATAGATGGGTATTTAATCTTGACCATGTACTGTCTTCACTGTCACTCATTTTAACTTATATTCGACTAATTATTTTTCTTACTCATTATATTTCTTGCTAACAAAACTAAAAATTGTCATCAATCGTTCAGGACCTGTATGAAAGCTTGGTATCAGCCAGAGATCGTGAGGAACGAGGCCTGATTGAGAAACCTGATGGGGGAAGGCCAGATAAACCTCGACAAGGAAATACTATATTTGTGACGGGTCACAATATAACCGAAGACTACCTCAAGAAGTCTTTTCAGACATGTGGTACTATAGTAAATGTTACTATGGAAATCGAGAAACAGTAAGTTAATGTTCTTGATTTCCCCCCCCAATATTCTTCTAAAGAATTAAAATTATATGTTTATATAATTAATATATAAAATATAGTTTTTTTTTCTCTGAATTTATTTTAGCCGGGGATTTGTCACATTTGACAAAGTTGAATCTGCTGATAGAGCCATACACGAGGTAAGTATCCTAATAAAATTTGACACTCATAGATGTTTTAAGCTGTAGAAATCAACTAATTACATTATAAAAGCAAATATTCAAACTATTAATTGATGTACATGGTATATTATTGACAGTGAATAAGCTAACATTTATTTAATGTGCGGGTTTTTAATTCTTTGCCTATACATTGTCTTCTAACTATCAACTTTTCTGTGATCAGAGATGAATTTTTTTAAAAATTCTTCTTTCGTAGTTTGATGGCTGTATGGTTTCGGGAATTCAGTTGAAAGTGTCTCTGGCTCGAAGACAACCTGTTATTCAACCCATCAATGATGCTGCTTCATCATCAGCTTGGTCAACCATTGGTACGTTGTCATCTATAATACTTGTTCCATCATGTTACGATTGCTGAGTGTCTAATACTAAAAAATTTTTTTTATAGCTGCTAACCGTTCGCAGAAAGGGAGTCATAAAGATAAAAGAGATGTCTTGGTATATGGTGAGAATTTTTTTGAATGATCCTAATTGTGTTTAATTGAGAAAGCTGTGTAACATATTGTTCATCGAGATGAAGAGACATTCTTTTTCTCTGAAATACAGAGAATTGTTCTATAAAGAAAAATTGTTTTTTAAATTAAATAAATCACATTTCAGTTGATTGGTTTTTTTTAAATTTGTTAGAAATAATTTCTTCTTAAGGAAACTGAGCACTCAGTATACTGTTCTATGAAATTATTTAATAAGCCTTCAGTGTTATTTATTTCTTCTGTATCAATCAACTGTTGGAAGAGTCCTCCTAAGGGACTAGCATGCTTGCTATTCACTTACACACACTAGACAATTCCCAGAAAAAAATTGTAGCTTTTCACATTAATGCCCCAGTTCATATATAGCTGTAACCAGTGGCGGATCTAGACCGTAATCAAGGGGGTGCTAAATGGGGAGTATTTCCGTTAAATATTATGGTTTTAGAAGTGCAATTAAATAATTTGCTGGTAACATTTTTATCTGTCAACTGTTCAGTCCAATAGGAGAGGCTGTAGCCCCCTTAGCCCTCCCCACAGATCCGCCACTGGCTGTGACAATTGAAAAGCAAACCCTCCTCCTATCCTACTACTACTACCACCACTAACTCTTACTATTACTAACGCCTAGTGGGCCAGGTTGTTGGTAAACCTCAGCTAAGCGGTTTACCTACCAACAAGGGCCCTATCACTCCATGTAGATGAGCTTCATTATCACTCTACATTTCCAATTTACAAATACTACAAAGAAAGAAGAAAACTCTGTGAAGCATATTTACTAATCTGATATCTTAAAACACTCTGAAAGTTCACTTAAATAGTTTTTACTAGGTAAACATGTTCCAGAAGAAAACACTGTCCAAAGTTATGGTTATAATGAAGTTCTGAATCAATTCTTTATGTTCTTCAAAAATTATCTCATGACTGAAAATTAATGAAATATTCAAATTAACATAAGAAATCTTAAGAGACACACACAAATTTTACCTCTTAATCTTCAGGTTGGGATTGTGAATTATTTTATTTATTATTACAATATTTTATTATATTTTAAAGCAAACAGATATAGCAAATTTATAAAGGATAATACTCAAATTTTTAATGCCTAGGTGATAATTTCTTGTGCTCTCAACTTCCAGTTAGATTTAACTATCAATAGTTTCTTAAGAATGTCATGTTAGAGGAAGAAAATAATACCCAATAGGTGTCTCGAACTCCATGGTAAACCAGTTACAGCAATGCAATGGAAACTGCAGGATAGCACACAGAAAATGGGATACAGCAGAAGTAAGACAGAGGTGCCAGGGAACCAGAGTAGACTGTGAAAAATTCTAGATCTCCGTTGCAGAAAGTAATGAAGTTTTACGATGGACATATAAGAATTAAATAGAAAACCCACAGATGAAACAACACTTCCAGTAAAACTAGGTAATTTAACATATAATTTACAATTTTGCTGACTGGGAAGTTCAATGGGAGCAACCAATGCTGCAGAAAAGTAGATTTCAGTTATTCACTTCACTCAAATCACTGTTCTTTGGATTAGGTATTACAAATTGCTCTGCATAATGTTTTGATGACCAGCAGAGTATTTGCCAACGGCTTTTCTGCATTGTACATCTTTTTACATAATGTTGTTCCCTACAATAAATTGTTTTATTTCTTCCCCATTTCATCCAGATTGTCCAGGTCACTGCTGGACCAAGTTAGCCTGTGGTCGCATTCTTGCTCTTCACCATATCATCCCGGGTTAAATTCCCAGTGGGGTCAGAAAAATTTGTAGCTTGTCACTGTCTTAGTTCATATAGCTGTGACTACTGAAAAGCGAACCTTCCTTCCTCTATCTACCTCCTGCTAGTATCAATAACTAACTATTACTAACTACTTCTACTAACCCCTCCACGTGGGCCAAACTGCTGGTAAACCCAGCTAACCAGCCCACCTTCTAACTCTAGCCCCCTACCACCCACCTCCTATTGCTCCATGTGGATAAGCTTCAATAGCATGCTACATTCTCTATTTACAAATACTACAATGGAAAAAAAATAATTGAAAATAAACGAGGCTCTATATTGCAATAGTTTTGTCAACCATTCACTCCCACCAAGACCTTATATTATTAAGACAAGTTTTGTGAATTCATTACTCCCACAAAACTATCATTTTATCACAATTCAGCCAACTGCTTCCCACCACGGAATAACCTGAAGATGTAGGAATAAGGTCTCTCAAACATGTTGCGACAATGGTGGTGTGGCTGAAAGTACTGTTAAAATAAGTCTCAGTAGTGACTGTCCCATAGCTCTCCCAGTATTTTTATATCAAAGAAAGTTCACCAATATTTCAATAATTTGTTTCTTTAAATATTTATTTACATAAACAAATGGTGACATGTTACAATACAAAATATACAAAACAATTCAAACTTTAGGAGCACCATAAGCATCAGGCATTCTTTCAATGGTAAACCTGAAAAGAAAGAAAAGGTAATGGGCATAAGAGAAATAAACTCATAAGGCAAGAAACATCGTGAAAATACCAATCAATCTTACCTGTGTCTTGCAACATACATAATGGGTACACCAGGAATTTTCCTGATTCTTCTCTTCAAATCGACATCATTAGTAGCCACAATATAACACTTATGCTGAAATTAATAATCAGAAAATAAGATACACCACTTGAGTGGAACATTGAAGTATCAGACTAATAGTAAGATGAAGAAAAAGAAAATGAAGAGACAGAGTATACTCAGCAAACGCATGATATAGACTAGCCAATAAAGAAATTTGTAAAACATTACTTATGTGCCAACTGATTTGCGAGATATTTCCCTATTGTTTGAAAAATCCCTCCTACTCTATTAATTTCTTCTTTTCTCCACAAAATCTCTTATTTTGTTAATTAGGCTAAAAATTTTATTGATCATTAATTCTTAACAACACACAGTAGTTCCAGCTCTCCCCATAAATGCAAGTTAGTTAAATCTGATTTTGTGTTCAACTTATTAAGTAGTACGTAATATGAATCTTATGTGTATAGTACATAAGTGTATGAGAATCAAATACTTCGGGAAAATTGCTTTCTTTTACAAATTTTTTAAAGATTTCAACATTCTGGACTATTCCTAGCTTTTGGATTTTCATTTCTAACTCACAAATTATTTTTGAAACATTAATAGCATTTGTTTAGATAACATAATTTTGTTACATCTGGAAATCTCAAGTAACAGGATAATTTTTCCTAGTCTAGAAAACGATTTGACAATGAAATTCACTCATCTATCTTCTGAGAATTTCAATTTGGCCAGTAGGAATCAGCCATTGATTCAGTAAAGAAAACAAGAAACTAGCATGTGTTTACTAATAGGATTCACAAAAGCTTATTCTTAAATATAGAAGTGTAACACACCTGCGTTACCCTCTGCACTAAACAATCATCAGCATAAGTGCCCTTATGCATGCAAGGCATACGTTCAAAGCGAGGATCTTTGATGATCCTCAAAGCTACATTAAACTTGTGGCCTAGTTTCTCTAATTCACCAAGGACACAGTCTGTAATGTATGGAATGCCTGAAACAATAGTCATTTTTAATGGAGGCAAGAACCAAATTTTGAACAAATCACAAGGCAGAGTATATACAAAACAAAAAATTATAGGAGTGAATTAGGAGAAACTCACATTTTGCATACAAACAATCCATCATATTCTGAACAATGTCAAGTTTGAATTTGATGGCATGATTTATAAAATTTGTATCAACAAGAATGTGGTATGGTGGTCCCAGTTGAGTATTGTACTGGAAGAACAATGCTGATGAAGCTTGTGGTCTGAAATGGAAATACCAGGTTTAAGGTTTTATTACACTGAAGATATCTTTTTCCAAAATTCCAGGGTCAAACCCCAACCCAGGACACAGCAAATTGAATCTTCAGAGAAAAAAAATTATCTTACCTCTAACCCAACTCTCACTTAAACCAAATGGAAATGCTCAGAATATATATCTACTCTCCACCACTAATTTGTACCCCTTTCAACACAACTCCAAAAAATGATCATAAAATTCCAGCAAAATATTAAAGTAGGAAGTGTTCAACTTGTGTTGAGTCTAATTATTCATACAAGTTTAGTTTTATATGTACTCAACCTTGGCACGGTTGTGTACATTAATTATGTAGCCCCATCCTGGCCCAGATTTTTCTTCTGTTTTCCTTGGGGTAGAGGCAGATTTTTTATAAAGAATCACTAGGTTCTGGTCTAGGGGTGGCATCTATTGAAATAATAAATCTCAAATTAAGTGTTATTTAATAGTTACAATGTATAAACAATATTTTCCAAGTAATCTATAAATTGATAAGAATAAGTACTTCTGAAAGAACTTGTTGAGTTTTATTCAATACAAATTTGTACGTATTTTGTTAATTTTATAACACATATCTAACACTTTTTATTGTGAGGATATTAAATCCATCTCTACCTTAGGGCCCTTGATCAGAATCGATAGGATGATCCCTTGCTTGCTTCCGGAGAGTAAATTAGTTTATTGTCCTCCATGTAGTCATATGCAGTTTGTAACAGCTTTTTTAACAATTTATTTATGTATTTACTTACACTTCACGGACTTCAATTTTATGAGGATCTTCAGGTTTCTTCTTCTTGGAAGGTTCTCGAAGAGCCTCCTTACTGTAGAAAATACCAAAGACTATAAATCATAGTACTTTTAGAACAAAAATTTATAATAGTCCAAAATATAAAAAAATAGAGAAATGTAATAAAGTTTTCCAAAAAGCTTAATTAACTCTCTAGTTGCACCGTATTAAAATACTGGCTTAACACTGCAGGAATTTTGGACCAAAAATTTCTGGAAATTCCAACAATGCCACCAAAAATTAATATAAAAACACACAACTTTCACAACAAAAGAATTCTTGATTAACAGAGTAAGTCAAATAACATTCATATAGAAAGTAAGAACTCAATAAAAATTGCAGTTTAAAACAAGTTCTTGTTAAATAAATAAATAATACCAAAAATGTGAAAACCATCAAAGAAAAACGAATTCTAAGGTTCACAATTGTTTTTGAAAAGTATAAGTTTATTACGAATATGTTTTTACTAAAAATAATTAAGTAAAAAATATAATATTCTTATAACAAAATAAAGTACCAGCTACTGTGAGTTTTAATAACTGCAAAATATTGAGCAATTATTTATTGAATGACCACACACGTATTATTTATGAAAATAAAAAACTAATTTAAAACCACAAATAAACAATACAAGCCACATCAAATCAGAAAAACAGAAATTGTTCTAATCTGAGTACTAAATTATAAGAACAATATAATTTGTTACTGCTATTAATATCCCAGACTTGAAACCTACACTATTTCATTTTCAGTGTATAACTAGAAAGTATAACAAGTTAATGTCAACCTGCTATTTCCAACTAAACTCATTTTTTAAAAATAATATATCACCTAATTACTTAAAAAATGACAACACATAAAAAATGCACATTCCATAGATACATATAAAAACTAACCCAGTGGTTCATGGATGATATTGACTGATACATGATAAACACATTTCATGTTAACTGATAGATGATCAAACTATGAATTTTTCATATGAAAATGTCACACAACTTGTGAATGTTTAAAACACAATTTCAAAAATATATACTTTCAGTACAGAAGCAACACAAAGAAAAAACTTACATTCTGGAATCTGATGAACTAATCATTCTCTTCATTTTTGCATACCTCTGCATTGCTTGCCTCATTTTCTTAGCTTTACCCTGAACACAAAGACATAACTATAAACAGAGATCAGGGTTGTGACAATTTACCTTAACTCATGGAGAATCTTTGGGAAGCTTAAACTCTTCATGCAACTGAGTGACAGTTAAACCCTTCAGAGCAGCTAATTGTCCCAAGACAATTTGAGTTGCATCTTTGATATCATTATAAGTATGGAGCTCATCCATTTCAGTATCCAACTGTGAACTGAGCTTCACACTCCTAAGTTCTGCATCTAATTCTCTCTCTCGTTTTAACAGTTCAAAAAACTCTTCCTTTAACTTGCTACCTGGAACCTCTTTACTCATTTCCACCAGTACTCAACACAAATGTTTTAGCTCCATAATAAGTTCACTCCTAATTTTTAAAAAAGCTACTAAAAATTAAGAAAAACACTTTTTATTTTCTTTACCATGTTCTGTGGGTGAGACAAATATTCCGATGGATAAACAAAAGCCCGCACAATCTTATAGGTTACAGCGCATTAACATGTGTTCCACGAGGCTATGGACAATCCACACCAGGTTGCGCCAGTTTAGAAGGAATATCATATCTATCGACGACGTAATCGATAGCTACTAAAGAGATATCTTACTTGAGTCTCGAGTCAAACTTTTGGGCACCCATTTGAAATTTTGAATGTACATGCAAACCCATTTTTTCATTACTCTGTTGACAATAAATTGAAATTTCAAAATTAAATACAATGAATTTTCCATATTCGCTCAGATCATGCTGTAAGAGTGAAAAGTGAGCCGACCTCTGCTGTGATTATCTTCGCTTTGTTCCTCTGACAACAGCTATAGAAGGTANTTTACGGTAGTTATAAATAAATAATGTTCCGCACTATTTTCTTCTCTCCGCCACCGTTTATGTTAGTATGTTAGGGGTATGTTAGTTATAATATGGCTCGCGACAGCGAGCCATGAACAATTATAATGAACAATGATGTTAGGTTAGCCATGAACAATGATGTTAGGTTTGTTAGACCCGGCGATTTAGTTTTAAGAAAATATGTTGTACGTGTGAAGATGGAGGCGATGGTGGAGGTAGCAGCACTCGCGGAAGGATATACGAAGAATAAGGTTATTTTTCTACGGCGTTGGACCGAAAGGTGAAATTGGTCCCCGTTCCCCCGATGACCTTGAGCAGATCTTCGGCTTCACAGATCGTCGATTCAGACGATGCCAGATAAGACACATTTCTGACCATGCGCGCTCCACCACCCACCGTAGGAGCAATGCTTAATACTGACCACTGACCTGATACTGACACTTCTCTCGGTGTTATTTGTGTAGCGTATTCGCTGTATTTGACAAATGTTAACTGCAACCTGAAGCAACTCCTTGGAAGAATTGAAAAAAGAAGAGGAAAGACCTGAAGATATTAGAAAAGAACAATTTTAGGAGGTGGCTGAAAGGTCTGTATGCCTGATGCATTTAGACCCGTTTTGAAAATATAAATAAAGTGATTAAAATTTATAAACTCTGTAACAAATAGAAATTTTCACAAAAAAATCCTTATATTTTGGCTCTATGTGAAGGAATTACCTATATGTGTTCCAATTACATCAAACTTCTATGAGTCTAGCTCATAATGGGGCGAAGAGGATATCTAGAGGGGTTACTTGAGATGACAACAAATGAGACACATCTCATGAACATTGGTGATAGGTGACATTCTATATTCTAAATCGTACATCATCTGCTATCTTAATTCTATTATCGTACAACAGCATAGTTCAACTGGCAGTCCGTGAGTTAAAGTACATTTTACATTGCGGGGGGGGGTTACAACGTGTAATAAATCTATGCTATCAGAACTAATATTTGACGTGACCTGTCAGGTGAAAGAAAATGGAAAATTGTGTTGGGCATTACCCCTAATCCATTAGAATATGAAACAGTTAATTTAATACCGAATATTAACAAAATTTTAAAAATAAGGAAATTACTTTTTAAATATATAGTTAGGAATGAACAAACATGACCCATCAGTTTTATTCATAGGGCAACGTTTTGCCAAACTCAAACTTATGTCCCATTCAACTCAAAACGTATTATAAACAATACACAGTAGTACTTAAGAAAGTAATAATTAAAGCCAAACAGATGACTAATGACAAATACATAGAGAAATCTACCAACAAAATAAAGCTATGTGGAATATTGTTAAGCAAACCACTATGTAAGTCACCAATAAACAACAACACACAGAATTGATAAAAGACAATAAATTGATAAAAGACAATTGATAAAATAGTTGACCCCACTGAAGTTGCTAATACACTCAACCAACATTTCACAGGCACAGCCAACCAACTACAAAATAAACGAAACTCAATCACGCTACAAGCTCTACCACTACCAAATGATATTCATGTAACATCAACAATGTTTATCAGGGAAACGAATGAGGAAGAAGTCCTTCAGATAATTCGTAAAATGAAAAACAAAACATCCTCCGGAATTGATGATGTACCAGACACAGTCACTAGAAAAATAGCAATGTACATAATCAAACCACTTACTCACTTGTATAACAACTCCTTAACCCAAGGTGTCTTCCCACAAAATTAGAAACTGCTATCATAAAACCTCTTCACAAAAAAGGAGACAAACATAATGTAACAAACTATAGGCCAATATCACTTCTCACAGGTTTCTCTAAAATGCTAGAAAAACTATTTAATAACAGATTAAAAAGCTTCTTAACACGTAACAAAATTATTAGACTCCCAACATGTATTTAGGGAAAAGAGATCTACTGAAACTGCTCTATTTGCTTTTCTCAATGAAATTTGAATTTCACTTAAGCAGAAAGAAATCCCTGTTGGACTATTCTTAGATCTCACAAAAGCTTTTGATATAATTAATCATGAAATTCTCCTCAGTAAACTAGAAAATTATGGAATTCGGGGAATAGGATATGACTGGCTAAAGTCATATTTATCTGAAAGATAGCAAATAGTACAAGTATCCTACCAGCATGAAAATCAAATAAAACATCACAGGTCTCAGCCCATGCATGTCACTCACGGAATTCCTCAGGGCTCCACCCTGGGGCCCATACTATTTCTTCTATATATTAATGACATCCCATCCATCATCAAAAACCGCAAAATAGTACTTTTTGCTGATGACACAAACATCTTATTCTGTGCGAAAACTGCTGAAAACTTACTTAACACTACCAAATCCACTATCGCCACCCTAATCCAATAGTTCCAACAAAATAAACTCATAATAAACACTGACAAAACTTGCAGTTTCCTTCCATAATCCTCATTCATCTAAACAGCACACACCTAACATCGAATTTAATGGTAACCACCTCAACTTTAAACAAACAACACAGTTTCTGGGACTTACTATACAAGATAACATGAAATGGAACTGTCACCTAGAAACACTGAATATGAAACTCAGCACAATAAACTATGTCATCAGAGTTCTAACAGCAAATTTCACAACAGATACCCTTCGAACAGTATACTGTGCAAATGTCCATTCCATTCTAAAATATGGTATATTTTGGGGACAAGCACCAGAAACAAAACAAACTTTTTGCTTACAGAAGAGAATTACCAACACTAATACACTTTCTATGTGTAAACCATTATTTGAAAAGTTGAAAATACTTCCACTGTCATGCATGCACAATTTTGAAACTTTGTACTTTGTAAAAAAGGATCTCGTAGACAAAGGACCACTCTATAGATTTAATTTCACTGTTCATATTCACAAAACTAGATAGGCCAGAAATATCCATCTACCACAGATAACATCCACTCATAGCCAAAAAAGGCACTTATAATGCAGGTATACAGCTATATAATGTGTTACCACTAAACCTAAAAAACATCAATACCCTGAACCCATTCAAAACAAAACTCAAACAATTCTTACAACAGAAACTCTACTACAGTGTACAAGAATTCCTCAATGGCAATAACTAATGTATAACATACAATCTGTTGCTAACTAATGTATAACATACAATACATCCTTTGAAAGATTTTTGTGTTCTTCAGAGAAACCAGATAAATAGCTGAAATAAGAAAGGAAAAATAATTCTCCAAGACTTGGTTAAAACAAAAAAATTCTTATAAACTCATCAATACATTTTTATTGCAACATGAAATATACATTTTAAAATAATTAACTTTTATTGTCAAAAGAGCAGTTGCAACCTGCATATGACCATGTGGGGGATAATAAACTAAGTTGCTTTCCAGAAATAAGCAAAGGACCATCCCCAAATTCTGATCAATGGCCCAAGGGCAGTGGTGGATTTAATACTTACTAATTTGTACTAAAAAATGAGACATGAAATAATAAATAAATAAAGTAATAAAACAGATCTGATAAATTTGTTCACGTTTTAACTGTTTATAGCAACCTGAAATAATTATGAGTAAAATCCAAAGTGTATAAGCTGCCCACACATTATTTAGTGAAAACAAACAATCGAATATAAATAAACAGTAAGCAGGAGGAAGTGGGTGGGTGGAATAATTGGTTGGTAAAATTTAATTTGCAGTAAAAGGAAATCTAAATTTACCACCCAAATTTCCCATCCACCCAATTCCTCCTGCTTACCATAATCTTTTCATTTTTTTTGTCCATTCAGAGGATACAAATGTACAAACTTCACACATTTTGACATAGTTTGTTGCATCATCCAGTGTATTGCAATCATTTTCACACTCATCCATATTTAGGAGTATCTCATCTTCACTGGGAAATTGGCATCTTTTCTGCATGTAAAAAGGCAAGTTGACTACTACTACAACTGACTTTTCAAAGAAAATAGTCAATGTAGCACAACCTGTAAAACAAAATTTAACCATTTAAATTATGACAATGAACATAAAATAACTGAAGACTAGTTTACCCATGATCCCAATAATTTCAACATCTTTACAAAATAATATGCACACACACACACACACAAATAAAATCATTTATAGTACTGAAAAATGAATCCCATTTATACTAAAAATAAAGCATCAGTTAAATTGAACTTGAAAACAAATTATTTTGGCCTGTTTAAGAGTTGTTAACTTCCATTAATAAAAATTAAATTTCTCAAAAGGTTAGAAATAAAATCTTACTTTCTCACACAACAGACAGTAATTACAATAAAAAACATGCCATTAAATAAATGATGCAGATTAACTCGTGCACTTAGCAGGAGAATCTATAATAGCAACAATATTTTTAAGCATTTACTTGGTAAATCAGGTAACAATCACAAAAAACTAACATTCATTCCAAATAATGAAAAGTAAATTCAAAAATAGAAATTATTCACAAATACTAACAAATGCATTGCATTAAAACAAAGAAATATACACTAGAAAAGAGAAATAACAATACAGTAATGTATTTTTACAGTAAATATGAATTTCAATACAAATTAATTATCAATTAGTGATCAAATACAAATAAACTTGAGCATGCATCCAATGGAAATCAAGTAGGTGTAGAGACATTTAATACAAAACCAACTATGCAGTGACAAGGCACAAAAAATTAACAAAACTTCAAGGGATAAAAAAATAAAATAGAAATTAAGTCTGAAACCTTGCTAAGTCACAGCAAAGAAAACATTCAAAAACACAAGGGTAAAAATATTACCTTGTCCTGGAAGAAATCTCCAGAAGGTAGTTTAGATACCTTAGTACAAGTAGTATTGTTCAGTAGAGCATAGAACAAAGTGGTCACAGGCTGAATACAATACAAATGATGAAGATGTACATAAGAGATATATTAATTTTTTAAATCACAATCTCAATGAAGACCTCATTTTAATAAATTCTGGTATTGAAAACTATGCATGTGACTAGAGAATATGAAAGTACAAGATGTGTATGAGAAAAGAACATTGAATAGGGCATTGATTAGTAGAGAGTCGGGTCTGAGTTGTTTGCATGTCACCAAGTTAAAAGATGTGGAGAAAGGAATACTATGGTGGCAATACAAGAGTAAGAGACAGACTGAGTGCGAGAGATGAAACACATTTGCACAGGACGGGAACATGCTTTTGAAGTGGAGTGTGTGTTGATGTGAGGAGTCGAATGAATCATAGGTTAAACAATAAATAAGAGTACAAAGAAATAAAACTCAACCACAATCCACAGTGGAAATGACTAAAAGAAAAATGGTACT
Organism: Laupala kohalensis; assembly: GCA_002313205.1. Lineage (NCBI taxonomy): Eukaryota > Metazoa > Arthropoda > Insecta > Orthoptera > Trigonidiidae > Laupala > Laupala kohalensis. The sequence goes on along the minus strand of NNCF01126162.1, from coordinate 239,858 downwards.
AAACAACAACAAAAAAAGTATTTCTGTGGAAACAGTAGTTAACTTTTTCAGGTTTCTATCAATTTGTATCAAAATGTTAGGTTAGGATTACAGTTAGGTACATAATTGATAAAAAGGCATGTTCCTGACAATTCAAAATCTCAAATCTATAAATTGGAGAGGCAAATGATTCAATACGTATTACTAGCATATTATATAGAACTTGAAGATATTTAAGAGTGTTAATTCTCAAGATCATACCCTATTATCAGAGATAGAATACACATTTCAAAAGAATTGTTCATATATTTTAAGTAGAAAAGTACAAGTTTGATAGAGAAGAGTAAAACAAACTGAAGCCTTCTGAAATATGACAAAAATGCAGTAATGCTTCAATCTGTGCCACACTGTCCAATATATTGATAAAAAAGTCCCTGGAACTCTTAGCAGAACATGTGAGAAAGGCACCACAACATGCAAACACCTCCACCTCCACCACTACAATCACCACCACACCTCAGAGCACCCAGAGAAAAGCACCAAAACCATCAAGATCAAGTTGAATAATCTAGCAGCAGGACACTCATAGATGTAACTCTTTCAAACCATCATATTGCCATTCACATAATATATTTGCAGGTTTTACAAACAGTACAAATGATACCATTGTATCATTTCATTAAATGCAATCAATTTCCTATCTAACAATATGGTTTATAAAGCTCATTTTATAAATTTATTTCACAAAATTGTTACAAAAATCTAAAAACTCTTGATGCACAATATAAATGTTCTCTAACACATCTTTAGATTCCAAACTAATGCGCCACTTATTTCCAAACTAATGCGCCCAGCAAGTTTTATTACAATTTCATTCAGAGTTAAGCCAATGCACATCGAACCAACATTGCTTCAAAAATTGCAACAATTGCAATAATTTTCAGAAGTAGTAGTTCCTTAGTAGTGCTCATTAATGTCCTGCTGAAATATTATTCAACTGTGTCATATCTATCTTCCCAGTAGTGCCCCCCTCACGCAGTTCCTTCTTTAAGCTAAGACTAACAATTTCCAACAGCATCGATACAAAAGTTAAAAAAACATCCCCATTAAAAACTTTTAATTCTTATAACAATATCCTTTAGAATTATTTATAGTATTGCTATAATAAACTTATTCCACTGAACTTCCTCACAGAAAAGAAATGCCCTTCTTGTGTAAAACCCATTCACAATGGATTACAAGGGATGAAATGACACCTTACAATTAATCATTAAATCACTGTCCATACAATAGTAGACACATGTAGCTCTGAATTGGCAACTACCCAGGATACTTTTAATGAGGAACAAAATTTTAAGAATGTATAAAAGAAAAGAAAATTCTAGGAATAACCTTCTTTAAGTATTAATGTGTGTATCACTCATCTTTCTGACTAGATGAAATCTAGGAAGAAGAAATATTTCATTCTTATCTTTAGTTAATCATTTGTAAACAAATATAACAATAAACGAAACAAAAAATACTAAATAAATAAATAAATAAAATATGAAGTGAAAAAGTGTAAATAAAATACAGATTTAAAACTTGAATAATGAGCCATAACTTTAGTAGTATTGATTCTTTCAGAAATATTTCCACATTCTTCAAGACATCAGAGACCTGTTTCTGCTTTTTAAAATCTTACTGCAGAGCTTACTACTATTAGATCACCGTCCTCTAAACGGCTTGATCAGAGCTTGAGTCTTATCTGTTATCCAAAGCAATAACTGGAAGCAATACTGTAACCTACTCTCTACCATAATGGCGAACACAATATACACAAGATTTCTAATTCCTATAAAACACTACACTTCACATTAATAAACTTAGACACACTTCTGATGCAAATTGCAAATGGTAATAGTTAACTTGCTGAAAATTCAATACAAAAAAGTGAAATACTTCTCCTGCCTGCAGAGAGAAAACATTTCATACCTTGCTCTACAAGACAATGTACAAAAAGCCAAGCATTCAAATCAAAATGCATATTGATTTGGGAGAGGGAAACGATGCTGTTACAAGAGGACTTACTACATATCTCCAAGAATCATGTTCAATCACGATTAATTTATCCTTTCATTACTCGATTCCATTTGGTAATCGATTCCCGAAGTTGCCAGCAAAGTACTTTTCTTACAAGAAAATTTTATCATCTTAAGATCACCTCAATCACAGTAGTCCTCTTTTAGGTAAACTTGGAAATTGCAGGAAGGACCAAATGACCAAGGAGCCCTGCCTGTTACTGGTGAAACCTTGCTTCTTTTAAAAGGTCAAATGTTTTCAGTAATTGAAAAGAACCTCTCTACAATATATCAGTAGGCATAGAAAAATCAAAAACCTTCAGAGTTCCAGGGGATGGAGACACGTCAGAGAAAATGTATTTCTGAAATCCAAGTAATAATGTTCATTGCATCATCTCCCATCTAACCAATAAGTCAATTAACATTTTGATTAACATTAAATATCTCGTCAGTAAATACATTTACGATTATTATTTTCACCACAAGCCTTAATAGTACATACAACACATTCCTTAGTGCTAACCTCATTTCATGAAGCAAAAAAGGTTTTACAAATTCAAGATTTCACTTTCAAGATTTCAACATTAGTTTGAAGTGATTTATCAAAGATTATATAAAAAGCTTAGAGCTTAGAAAACAGTTTTTCTCAATAAAAAATTAGGTATATTAATTTCCTATAAAAAATCACCAAACTACATTTTCTTGTAAACATACAAATACAAATTTTATATTAGAAAATTACAATTTTATATTTTCTAAAAATCTTGAACAATATAAACTAAGTTCTTAAACCCAACATCTCTTAATACGAAATATATTGTTTTCTTAGAAAATCCACTTTACCTAATACAAAACATGCTACATATTTTCACACTTGTAAAAAAGGCACCTGTATGGTTCCAAAATGTAAAACTCATAAGTATTTTATATTACAGCAAAAATAATTAAGCACACATTGTAAGACATGTTAGGCATCTTTCCACAAAGGAAATACAGTATAAATGAACATTACAAATTTAAGTAACAAAAAGTGACAGGTAGTCTCTGCTAATATTCATAAACTGAGTCACTCTTGAAACTGAACTCATGGTATAAAAATCCTTATCATAGATAGAAGTTAATAAAATATAAAAAGAGGTAAAAATTTAAGAAGGAAAGAAGGTTTGCAGCAAGATATACTTTACCATTAATGATCACATGTTTCTTGCATTCATTTTTTAAAAAGGAGTATGTTCGATAAACATAAGGAAGGGCTTGTTAAACTATTTACAACAAGAAATGTTCATTTTGAAAATAAAATAATCAACATAACCAGAATTACCATCTTTCATCATCCTTCTCCCAGAGATCAAACCCAAAATCAATTTCAATGATAAATGTAATTAATAATATTATAAAGTGTAATTCAAGTGCAATGTTTGAAACCACAAGATTTATAGTTAATCTTGAAGGAACAGCAACTATTCAACAATATTTAATATACCAGAAAAAATTAAAAGATCCTTTTCATCCAGTCTTCATAACTTTTCAGGAGTAAACAATTCTTTGAGACCACTTCACATACAAAACAAATAGGTAAGCACCCATCGTTCTTAGCAATGAATCATTAAAAAATGCTTTCATCATTTCCTAACAATGCTAACAGAGACAACCAACAATGTGGCCTCACTTCTCAAAGTGAGGACCACAAAGAATGAAAAACAAAATACCAACAGCACCAACTTTGACTAGAAACTTCTGACTAAATAACAAAACAGACATGGTACACAAAGATAAAGATAATACAAATGCTGAGTATTTAACATTGGTGCACAGTGCAAGTCAGAATAAATAACGATACAAGTATTAAGAGGACAGCAACCACAACTGAAATAACAACCATGCAACACGAGCTCATCCCCTATCATGTTTGGTTCATCAAGAACTTGGCCAATGCACATAGTACCAATTCAATCACATACCCTGCTGCTTCAAGTACTACCACAGAAAGTGGATGTTCAACAAATTTTCCCACAACTGGACTATGTACCATTATGCAAAAGGTGGGTCACATCATAGAAATAAAAGATTATATATGTATAAAAAAAAAATCAGTCTTCATCATTAATTAATTGGATAAATAATCTCCTTGGTGAAAAAATCTACAATACAGAGAATCTTCAATATTCTGAAGACAACCACAAGGAACTACACGATTTGTAACAAAAGTGAACACTCCAGGACTTTAAATTGGGTTGACTGGAGAAATTTCTATCAAACACCAACGTGAGCAGATGCTCACTTAGCCACTTTAATTACGTCAACATTTGTTGTTGTAAATTACTTCTGATACCATATAAATGTTGTCTTCCCAACTCAATAGTCAATGGCACATGTTCTCATAAATTTAATGTGTTCAGTATTTTACTTTAAGGATACAATTAAAAAATGATTATAGGATATAATTAAGAAATGAAAAAAATATTAACTTTTTCATGATGAAGCGGTAAAAAATATTTTTTTTAATACATACTAAATAAATAGTACAAATAATTCATAAACACTTTTTGCTTGATTTCTAATAATAAGTTTTGCTAATTTTGAAACGAATCTTTTGCCATCTTTTCTCTTATAGATAAAAGCAGGTTTTAATTTATTACATATAAATTAAGCAAGTTTCTATTTAACTTGTGATGTGATATTCTTAAAGATTAATTTATTTTAATGGTTTTAAAGTTCTCAATTTGCAAAATTTATTACTTTATATAATTTCACCAAAAAGGATAATCCATTTTCATAAAAAAATCTATTTCATACCTTCGCTGAAACGTAGATAGTAAAAATCTAGTGCTTCATGGCAATGATTAAGAAAAAGGACGTAAATGCCTAATTTGACACAACACTTTTCTGGCCATAATGATATAAACTTTCAATTTACTAAGTGAAAAATCAGAATGTTTGTCACAAGAAAATAAACCACTACATATTTTTGTTCAATGACTAATGAAATCTTAAGTGGCAACACAACTCCTCTAGTTCATGGAACCACGCTACATTATTTTATACCAAGACTTCAAGGTCTGACGGATCAAAAAGTTTAACACATTAGAAATTAGGTTAATAGCATTCTTATAAAACACAAACATTTTAAAGTGTTTGAATAATTAGAATTAATCCTCACTAACAGAAGGGGAAATTTACTTAAAAGTTACAAAACATTTTTTTTCCCCATACATGAACATTAATATTTACTTTCTTTAAAAATATGTCAAGGTCTGGAATATAAATTTTATAGTTCTCTTTATTTCAACATTCTAACTTTCAAAGTACGGTCCTCTTAAGAAATTCTGAACTGTCACTTTAATTTATGACTAGAATAAAATATCTCATTCCATCAAAAGCAGAACATGAATCATAAACTAACAGAAGAGTTTGATGGAATAAATTGTTTGTCCGATCCACAAGGATTTTCTTTGGAAAGAAAATACCATTTGTAAGCAAGATGCATTATAAAAACAAAATCGCTACATTAAACAACAACTGAAGAGCATAAAAAAAACATTTGGATAAATAAAACAATTAGCTTGCTGAACATCCAATATCTGGCAACCATTCTCAACAAATAATATCTTATTGTCAACATTTTCCCACCAACAGTGCATCAGCCAAGTCTAATCATTTACAAAAGAACTGTTTTTCTCCCTAATTATGTAAAAACATCCTGTTGCACTGTTCCAATGGGTTTTAGGCCTTGGGATTGAGAATTTACAATGTTCCCACCCTCAACGGGACTGTAGTAAAATGAAGATTCATCAAATTCAGAAGCAGTGGCTCGTGGAGCCATGTCTGTGTACAAAGCGTAGTGCTCCGCTTCTGTCAAATCGGCAGCTGGAGGCACTGCATCTGAAACGCTGCCTCTCGGAGTGGCGTGTTGGGAAGGTGCCTGAGAAGGAGCCTCTGAAATGCTTCCCCTGGGAGTGGAATCTTTCTTAGACTTGGAGGTTTTCTTTGAGAACAGTTTGGAGAAGAGACTGGGTCCTTTAGAGGATTGCTTAGTGGCAGGGGCACCCTCTCCCGGAGGAGTTGGAGGGAGGGTCTTGTTGGGAGGGGCCTCAGGCCGAGCGGGAGGTGCAGGAGGCTCCTTCTTGAATCTCTTGGGAGGCAGAGGGGGCAATTTAGCGTCGGGAGTGGTAGGAGTGGGAGGTGGAGTTCTCTTATTGCCAACAGTAGATTCCGCTGGAGGAACAATAGAAATTATAGGGGATTGTGCATTATAGGGTACAGTCATGACATCTTCATACTTCTCAGAAGCCAAGTCATCCAGAAGTTCAATGGGGTTCTTCATGGCTAACTGCAAACTGGAGTAAGTTTGGTCATCGTAGAAATCCTCAACTTCCATGGCTTCACCTGCTCCCATGGCAGCATTGAAACTTGTCACCTGAGACAGCAACTCGTTGATTGACTGACATGCCTCTGTTATATCATTGTTCCTCAAGTTCTCCTCATTCTTCAGCTGCTCCAGCAAATTCTCTGTGAATTTATCAGTGGGAATTGGTTTCTCTTTGTGAACATCTGCATAATCGTAATTGCTTTTGTCCTGTTCAACAGTCCCTTCTTCCACAGCAGTGTTCATAGTGTTAGCATTCTCATCCTCTGTAGGTAACTTCTCCGAATCTATCTTCACCTCCACACTCCTGAAGAGATCCGGCGATGGAACTGATGCTGCCATGGGTTTGTCAGCTTCAGAAACTATGTTCTCTGCCATGCCAGATATGGGAGTAGGAATGCCTCCGCTCTTTGCTGCTTCAGAGTTTCCTTCAGGAGGCACTGCCGCCGTCAATGATACAACTACTGGTTCTGGGAGGAGTGGCATTCCTGAGTTAGCGATGAGGAGAGGCTTTGGACGCTCACCACCGGGATGAGCCGGGGGAGCAACGACTGCAGTGCCACCCGTCAGCAACGCAGTGTTGGAGGCAAGGATACTAGAGAAAGTGGAGTAGTCCCCTTTAGCCTTACGGCGCAACCAGCTCCTACCTGAATCCAGGGGCAACAGTTGAAAAGGCAATGCTTCGCTAGTAGCACCGTCAGAAGGTCTTCGCAGCTGGATACATGCGTCCACAGGTTGAGAAACTTCCAAAGTGCGGTAGCGAGGAGTGCGAAGAGAGATGGCCACTTGCTTGTGCACGTGTGCTGGCGTAAAGTCTCCCTGAGATTCCCAGAGGATGTGGCCAGTATTGTCTGGCTCGAAGAAACGCACCTGGATGTCCTCTATGGACAGAGAGATTCATTTGGCAAACAACACAACAGTGTTATCCTAAAATTATCTAACAACAATTTTCTCTTTTCAATTTTAAACTACTGAACCTATACTTCAAGTGTCAAAGTATAGGAAAAAAATGATAAATATTTCCACAGTTATAGAGAAAATAAACCCAACATTATACACTTGTGGAATTTTTTTTCCAAATTCCAGTTTTCCTAGATGCAAACCAAAAAATAAGATTCATATCGTGAGCATAGTTTCACACTTCTCAATGAATCAATACAACTGTGTGACAATATAATGATTTATTGAACCCAAAGACAAAATATAATGGTAGAGACCATGACATTGACTCCATCACAGTTGCATGTGCATGTGAAGGCATGGCCAGTTTGACGATTGTTCAGTACATATAAAACTTATAACATAAAAATCATTTCTTCTAGCAAGAACTTCCCTCTTGTTATCAAAGTAGAATTTAGGAATTTATTATTCATGCCTTCATAGAAAAGGATGGTAAAATTTAGTTACCAAGAGAGGAAAAATCATATCCCATTAAATTCTTATAAAATGCAAAACACTGCTAATAAGAGGATTGATGGTTTTCACATAAGCACTCCCCAAGCTACAATCCCACAAGTTGCTAAGCTGTACACAAAAGTTTAGTATAGGCATCTTCAAGTTTCCAATATTAGGCGTATTAGTCTGTAAAAAATATGATGTATATCCTTATCCTTCTAGTGACTTAACCTGATAACTCCATAACAAAATAGAATTGAAGGTGACCCCTGGATATCCAAGATCATAATAAGGAACATAAGAGATTATAGTGTCATATTACAATCTGCATTAAAAGTCAAAAGATAAGATAAAAATTAAGTAACACTAGTTATTTATGATACAGTTTATAATAACAAAATGTTTCATCACCCCTTACCCCTATAGAAACTGTAAGACAGCAAGATGCTGTTAATAGTGCAGTAAGAATACTAAATCAAATAATATCTAATGACATGTCTATTTCTCAGAACATTTTGGAGGAAAATCAGGGTGGCCAGTATTTTTCTATAACAAATTGCTCCCACTTTTCCACGTTTTCAAGAGAATTTTTTTAATTTTCCCTAAGTACAGTATATCATAAATTACTGGAAATCAGTTTTCAAGACTTGTGGAACACAGTAAAATGTATGTTGATAACACTATAATTAGAGAAATATTAACCGTAACAATTTTCAAAATTGCAACAAAAACATTTTTAAAAGAGCAAAAGAACAAGTTTGTTTATTTATAAGTAATTATCATGCAAATCTTAAATTATATAAACAATTTAAACTGACAAATATAATCATTGACATCTAGTAACTGTTTAATACTTAAAAAATAAATAATACAATGCTTAAATTATTAATACAATTAACATATATGCTCTTAACCCCAATCTTGTTTCATTTATTTTGTGTAGCTGTATTTCCAAGACAAATTCTTCTATTTTTGTTCGTGTTTCATACAAAACCTTGTTTTCTTAGAAACAAGTTTACTCAATTGTTCTGCAAGTTGGCATCTTCAGGCTCTTTCTTTGGTTTCTGCATCTCAGATTTCTCCTTTCTGCTTTAACACACCCTGGTAACTATCATTCTCATTTCAGACAGTATGAATGATGTCTTATCCATGTACAGTCAATTAGCAAGAGAGACAAATTATCTCAAATTTTTTTTAGAATTTTCTTTTTTTGAATAAACCATTGTTTAATACACTTCTATGAGGGAGATTTGGATATTCATAATTATTAAGTTGCAAATGGACATAAGTATAAGCTTTTACACAATTTTGAATTAATTTCAGTTATCTGGGGGGTCCTAAGGGGTGATGAAGCCCAACTGATAGCCTCACTCATTCAAATGCCAACCTCACCTTCCTGCGGTAGGCCCTGTTATCACAAACGAGGCAATAGTGACCGAGTATTGGCGGGATAACCATATCAACTGAAATGACATCAGGAGGAAATGCCCATGCAATAATCTTGCAAGAAACCGACACAAGAAGAAGGGTAGGTGCCCCTTGTCGTGAGTGGCAGACCCACAAAGATAATCAGAGACCAGAGGGTCTATCACTCACTGTCTCTTAAATACATCAATTGATTAAAACAACTAAAATGAAAGCAAAAAGCCGGACAAAGAAGACATCCTTTGGCATGGCATGAAAAGGCAAACGAAAATAGGATTTTGGAATGTAAGACCTATGTGGGAACCTGGAAAACTAAAACAAGTAGCCAGGGAAATGGAAAGATATAAACTTGATATTCTGAGTTTAAGTGAAATTAGGTGGAAAGAATTTGGTACATTACCACACAGAATGGATTTACTCTTCTATAGTCTGGTGTACCCGCTGACAATATTTATAGAAGTGGACATGGCATTTTATTAACAAAGCCAGCTTATAAGAACTTACTGAAATGGCACCCAGTATCAGATAGAATAATTGTAGCGAGATTCCAGGAGAAAGTAAGAAATGTTACTGCCATTCAATGCTATGCACCCACTGAAGACGCAAATAAAAGAGGATAAAATCAGATTCTACGTATCACTTAGAAAGACAATGGAAAAAGCAAATACAAAGGATATAAAAATTCTTATGGGTGACTTGAATACAAAAGTAGGGTGTGATAACAAAGGTATGGAGCATATAATGGAAATCCATAGAGTTGGGGAGTCANCCAATCACACAGTCTCTTAAATACATCAATTGATTAAAACAACTAAAATGAAAGCAAAAAGCCGGACAAAGAAGACATCCTTTGGCATGAAAAGGCAAACGAAAATAGGATTTTGGAATGTAAGAACTATGTGGGAACCTGGAAAACTAAAACAAGTAGCCAGGGAAATGGAAAGATATAAACTTGATATTCTGAGTTTAAGTGAAATTAGGTGGAAAGAATTTGGTACATTACCACACAGAATGGATTTACTCTTCTATAGTCTGGTGTACCCGCTGACAATATTTATAGAAGTGGACATGGCATTTTATTAACAAAGCCAGCTTATAAGAACTTACTGAAATGGCACCCAGTATCAGATAGAATAATTGTAGCGAGATTCCAGGAGAAAGTAAGAAATGTTACTGCCATTCAATGCTATGCACCCACTGAAGACGCAAATAAAAGAGGATAAAATCAGATTCTACGTATCACTTAGAAAGACAATGGAAAAAGCAAATACAAAGGATATAAAAATTCTTATGGGTGACTTGAATACAAAAGTAGGGTGTGATAACAAAGGTATGGAGCATATAATGGAAATCCATAGAGTTGGGGAGTCAAATGAAAATGGAAGCATGTTAATAGAGTTCTGTGCATCAAAGGACTTAAGCATAACCCTGTTTCCACACAGAACGTGCCACAAAATATCATGGATGTCCCCAAATCTCCAAATTGAGAATCCAATTGATCATTTCACCATTTCAAGAATGTTGAAGAAATCGCTAATGAATGTGAGAAATAAGCAAGGTGCAGATGTAGGGAGCGACCACCATCTTATGGTTGCCAGTGTTAAAATTAAAATAATGGGTACCCGAAAGAAATTTGAGAATAGAAGTTATCGCTATGATGTACATAAATTGAAAGACCCAAAAGTGAATCAGCCAGTAAAAATAGAACTGAAAAATAGATTTGAAGCTCTTGAAAATGTTAAAACAGAGGATGAAGAAGAAAGATGGGAGATGGTAAAAAAGGGATTTCTTGATGTTAGTGAAAAAATTCTGGGGCATAAGAAAATCTTAAAAGAGGATTGGATGACAACCGAAACCTGGAATTTAATTGAAAAGAGGCTAGGTCTGAAACAACAAATTATCCAAAGCAAGACAAGAAATTGGAAAAAAAATTACGAAAACTGAATACAATAGAGTTAATAAACAAATAAAGAAAAGAGTTAGGACGGACAAACAAAAATGGGTAGATGACAATGCAAAATTGGCGGGGGAAGCGGCAAATAAAGCTGATACAAAGGACCTCTTTTGAATTACAAGAATGCTATCTAGAAATAAAAGGGGATGTAAAAGGTCGGTGAGAAATAAGGAAAGTAATCTCTTCGTGGGTGAAGAGGAACAAATAAATAAATGGACATAATATTTTAATGAACTCCTGAACAAAACCTACACTCTTCAATCGACGGAACATGAGATAAACACAAACAATAGCTCACCAAATGAGGACGACTCATCAGAAACTATCCAAATTAATATAGAACCACCAACAATAACTGAAATTAAGATAGCATTAAAACAAACAAAAAATGGAAGATCTCCTGGAAAGGACAACATTTCAGCCAAAATACTCGAAGCAGATATAGATACAACACCAAAAATATTGCTTCCTNAAGCAGATATAGATACAACACCAAAAATATTGCTTCCTCTCTTTCAGAATGTATGGAGAAAGGAAACGATGCCAAAAGACGGGAAAGATGGCATTATTGTAAAACGGGGATGTAACAATTGGAGAGGGATATTGTTACTGCCTATCCTGGGGAAAGTATTTTCAAGAGTGGTTCAGAATGGAATTGCAGATGCAATTGAGGAAAAGTTAAGAAAAGAACAGGTTGGCTTCAGAGAATATAGGTCCTGCATAGATCATATAAATACTCTCCGACAAATTGTGGAGCAGAGCATGGAATGGAATTCAACGTTACATTTAATGTTTGTTGATTATGAGCAAGCATTCGATTCACTGAAACAGGACTACATATGGCATGTAATGGAAAAGAGAGGTTTCCCTGTAAAGACAACAAATATTAGAAAGGCCATGTATGATGAGTATTCATGTCAAGTTTTACACGTTGGGAAACTATCTGTACCCATCAGAGTAAGAAATGCAGTATGAGAGGGATGCATTCTGTCACCAATATTGTTTATTCTGGTCCTAGATGACATAATGAGACAGGTAACAGCTGATAAGCGAGGGATTAGGTTAGAAACCATCGAAGACCTAGCCTATGAGGACGACATCTGTCTGCTCTCACATCTGCATTCAGACATGCAAGAAAAGTTTTCAAAGCTATGTCAAATCTTGGAGAGAGCTGGGCTTAAAATTAATATAGCTAAAACAAAGGAATGGAATTCAACATTACATTTAACATTTGTTGATTATGAGCAAGCAAGATTATGAGTATTCAAGCAAGATCTCACTGCCCATTGATAGTACATAGTCAATGCATTGAAAATGTGAACTCTTTCACCTATCTCGAAAGCAAAATAAACAAACAAGAAGGAACATTTGTAGACGTAACATCTGGAATTGGAAAAGCGAATGTAGTGTTTGTCCAGTTGTATGCAGTATAGAGAAATAGATACATCTCAAGGAAAACTCAACTAAAACTTTTTAATACTCTAATTATTCTGGTTCTTTAGTATGGAGCAGAAACCTGGGTCATAAACAATGACACCAGAATGAAACTACAAACTTTTGTTAATAGAGGTTTCAGAAAGATTTTCAACATCCATTGGCCCCAGACAATAAGAAACGAGGCTCTCTGGGAGCTAGCTGGCGAGGACCCAATTGATAAACAAATCAAAAGAAGGAAATGGAGATGGATCGGCCATACTCTGAGGAAACAGGATATATTCCATAGAAAAAGAAACTTTGGAATGGAATCCGCAGGGGGAGCGTAGGAGAGGAAGACCACAGGGAACGTGGAGAAGGAATATGCTGAAGGAAGCAGGAGACCTTGGAAAAACATGGAAGGATGTGAAGAGGTTGGCAGCAAATCGTTTCTGGTGGAAGGCTTTCACGGATGCCCTATGCTCTTTAAAAGAGCAACAGGAATGAAGAAGAAGTTATTTCCTTGTCTTTGTATTACCCACACATTTCTAAGACACTGGCCACCCTGAAAATTAACCTCAATCTGACATTGTAGCAAAATCAGATTCCTGAATTTGCTACTAGACACAGAAATTGTAAGTAAAGCAAATATTACATATTTATAATTACTACCATTTAGCATAGATGCTAGAAATTATTAGTTTAGCTTACTGAATAATCTATTTCCAGTGTGTCAAATGTAAACAATTTGACAGTAAATTTATGTATTTACAATATTTGACACATAAATCCAAAACACCAATATATATCATGTTAGAATTACTTTAGAACTTGATTTGAATTTTTAAAAAATAATCGAGATAACCCCAAGAAAATTACATAACTTATACTAAGAGTAGCATCCAATTTTACAAACCTTTTGCAACTTTTTCACACAGAATAATAATTTCTTTGCCTCCTGCAACACTTGCATTGCAGTCACTCATTTTGCAGATCACCAAGTCTGACATGGCCTCTGAAACGTGTTTCATTTATAGAAAACTGAACATATTACAAAAACAAGAATTAAGAGTTAGTGAACTAAATATAATAAATTTAAACTTAAAAGTGACATAGCTTTTGTAATTGTCACCACACATTAAAATTGAATTTTCTTTATTTAAATACAATATTATCAATTCAATACTCCATCAACTAGCTTATTCTACTCTCTCCATGAACCAATATTTAAAAAAAGCTTTAGTCCCCACAACAACCAGTACTTCAAATTTCAATATTCAGTAGCTTAATTCTTTCAATGGAATTCATTACAAATGAATTTAAACAGGAAATTCAGTCACATATGAACAGAGTATGTGTGGAATGAGAGTTCCACCAGATTCAAACCTTCAATGAAAACTTCGTGTTGGAAAAATTCATTTAATTTATCATGATTTCACTGAGTAATATTAAAATAATTCATATTATCTCTATTTATTATTAAAAAATATGTGACAACAGACAAACCTCTTTTCCATATAAATTCAGGGTTAAGCAAAGAGGATTGCTTTCATTAAAATTTATTGAAAATTAGTTAAATGTTTAAAACAATTTCGCTTCAAAAAAAAAAAGACAAAAGACAGCAAAAAAATGAACTCACTCTTATCATATATAGGATCAGAAACCATAGGTGTCAACTGAAATGTGAACTTTCCTTTTTCACTGCCTTCAAGAAACACTTGAAAGCAGAGTCTGACAGCATTCAGGTCAATACTGCTTGGCTGATTTCTGTGAGTAAATCCAGCTAAAAAAATTAAATTTTCCACTAGTACAAAAAGCTTTTACAGTACAGGAGAAATTGGTTTTTAATATTCACAATTCCATCTTTATTCAATAGAAAATAACTAAAATTCTGACAAACAACGATACTACAACATGTAACGTTGCAACGACTAATTCTCAGATTTTAGGTTATCTTCAATCCGCACAAAAATGATAGGGAAGTGAATGAGAAGTAATAATACAATTTTTTTGAAATTGTTTCATAATTATATATTTAATAACTGGTTCTCATCAAGTCTGAATTTAATTATTGATGGCCTTATTCAGGGCAGTGTTATAATAATTTGTGACAATATTTTAATTCATAGATACTTTAATGGGAAAAAAATCTGTTTAGGAAAGAAAAAAAATTGGAACATACAAAAAGAGAAATAGAAACTCACTCCGAAATGGGTCAACACGGATTTCCTCCCTCACACGTAGAGCCTCATCAATGTCTCGCTTTTTCACACACTGGATGCCAAGATTCGAGAAGGTAGCAGTCATATCGTCAGAAAGTTCCAAGGTGCACACTCCTCGTTTACAGCCATCCTTGCCGACCAAACTATGAGGATGCGGACGATATGGAGAATCTTTGGTGACACAGGATACCACCACTACAGCACGTCCCACATACCCTACTACCTAAAATGTATAAGTCATTACGGAATAAATATTTCAGATTTCAATTTGTGTCTGTTCCTATAGGTAGATACAATCCATACCATCTACATCAAAACATTGACAGCTTAACATCAGCTAATATCTCGTGAAGATTTCTAATTGATATCCTATACCTTGTATATTGAGGACAGCTACCGTAATTAAATAAATAAACAAACAAACTTTATTGGCAAAAAAGTATTTGCAAACTGCATGTGACTACAAAGGGGATCATAAACCAAGTTACTCTCCAGAAACAAGCAAGGGACCATCCCATCAATTCCAATCAAGGGTTGTCCAAGGGCTGTGGCAGACTTAATATTTACAAAAAAAAATTCTAATCAAATACGAACTGTTATCATTTTATTATTCCAAAATAAATTGTAGATATAATGTGCAGTCAAAATCCCAGATTAATAATAAGTATTGAATGACATTCCCGTCTATGGAAAATCTGCCACTACCTGGAGGAAAACTGGAGAAAAACCTGGGCTAATGTATACAACTGAAATAATATATACAATTGCGCCAAGGTTGCGTACAGTTTGAAATAAATTATTATAAATAAAAAGGATCAAGAGTTACATGCAAGAAAAAAGGAATTTAATCAGTATCTAGAGTACTACAACAATAGCAACACAAAGTATAAGAGAAATTATCATCACTTATATCATCCAAAATCATATGGTATACAATAATTATTGGTAAACTGAATCTCTCATTTACTTCTTTTATTAAAATCAGTAAAATTTTTCACATTATAGAAGCAATAGAGCATTAGAAAAAATCATTAGCAACATCAAAACTTACTTGGATTGCAGGATAAGTCTTGTTGTCTGGAGTACTACTAGCTCCAGGAATGGATCCGGCAGAGCGTCCTTCACATTCATATCGAAATCTCAGAGCCTTAGGAGCAGGTTGTTCTGTGATCTCAACATACGCTCGATGTTTGTCCTCATCTCCGGACGGAGAGGAGACCGAAAAGAGGGGATTGTATTCATCTTCAGTGAAGTCTGGGTCAGTTGTCTGAATTACTTCAACTGCAACAAATGAAACGAATTAGCTTGTGTTGGTAATATATCTTTAATTCTATAATTAAACTGAACAATAAAATGGAATTCACTTCATTCAAATATAGAGTAGGAAGTTTCACTTAAACATGTCTACATCCGTAAAAAACCCACAAAAATAGGA
Organism: Laupala kohalensis; assembly: GCA_002313205.1. NCBI lineage: Eukaryota > Metazoa > Arthropoda > Insecta > Orthoptera > Trigonidiidae > Laupala > Laupala kohalensis. The sequence continues at coordinate 223,609 of NNCF01126162.1, read as the reverse complement.
TGTTACATTGGATGTTTATGAGGAAATCACTTTTCAAGTTCCATTTATTATATATATTTAACAAAATTTAAAAATTAACAAAACAAATAACTCCACAAAAATATTACATATTAGTTTTCTTTATGTTTCATTTTTGTCCTCTAGGTATTAAAAAAAATTATTTTCACATTTGTTTTCTATTCACTTGATACAATACTGCATGTTACATTTCAAAAAAAAAAAATTTAAGCAATAAAAAGACAGCATATGACAAAAAACAGGTCAATAACAGTTTGTTCTTGGCAGAGGCAAGCAAGGAACTGTCCTAATACTTACTGATATCACTAATATGAATAGATGAATTTGCTGAAGTTTCATGCTCCATCCCAGTTATATCTCTATGACACAAGCAAGCATTTGAAACTGCAGGAAGAAAAAACAATTTTAGAGTCATAGCATGGATCCCATATCATCACAATTTCAGATATACCTTCACTTTGACATTTGTTAAAAAACACAAACACACACAACCATATTTACAACATTGGTTTCAGGTTCATTTTAGCCACTGTAGTCCAAGAAAAGTCTGAGAAAGTAAAGTTGAATTCTATGGTAGGAGAATTGCCATTAATGCCTCCCAGTCAATTCACATAACATATTTAACAAACATTACTATATTTTGTCAGGATATGGGGAAAACAGATTAAGGAAGGTAAATTCAGATTTTTGAAAAGTGATAGCCAATCATGCAAACAACAATATGGACACATTTATTTCCAATGAAAACAAATATTTACAAAAAACACAAAATAGGTTTACATCCTAAAAACTTATGCAATGTAAGTTTTGCTGGAACAATGGGTTAATGGTGAAGAATAGTTTAAGCACATGGATCATTTCTTGGATATTTCTTCTTACAACACTTCTTAAACACATAATGTGGCAGACATAACAAATAGAATGTTACTTATTCTATATTCATGAAACAATTTAATTTCATTTAAAGTCTGCACCAAACTGTCAGTTGTGTTAAAAATTTAAGACTTTTTATACTATTCATCAAGGAACAATGTCACTCTTTTCTACACATAAAATTTTCCAGAGTAATGTGTAATTTTGAGAAATTGTGTCAGAAGCTACAACAACACTGCATTTTACATATTTGTAACTAGGTAATAACCATAGTTTTAAAATCATCAGTAGATATAGGCTTGTTCCATTTAGTGTGTAGCATAAAATGGACAGTAAATGAGTAAGATGCATTATCAAAAAGTTTTCAAACAATAATTACAATTAATTATCAAACAAAATTTCATGAAAATTGAAATGTTGACGAGTCCTATGACATTTCCTACGAGTTTTTTATACAATACTATTTCTAGCTTAACAATAATGCATGTCTTTACATTACTTTCGTTTTTTGGAAGAAAAGACAAAATTTTGTAAATATATATACAATTGGTAGTTTTAAAAAGAAATTTAACTTATAAAAGCATTTTAATGCTATAAAATGATTCAAATAACCCATATTCCATTTCTTCCTTATTTGACCCACCAGTTCACCTACTTAAAAATCAACAGAAAAAATTACTTGAATTTGCAATGCATCTACGGGCAATAATACTAATATATTTGACAAAAGTCCAGATACTTTTGAAGCAAATAAATTCATAAACAAGTAGCAGATTCTCAGAGCTAGAAAATAACACTTAAGAATGCCTTCTCGAAACTCATAACTAAAAACTGAGATAAAGGTGCAAACTGACACAAAGAGGGCGATTCAGATTCGAAAAGTTAACCAAAACCCACTTCTTAACATTTAACCCATTGACTTCAGATAGGCTGTTAACTTCCTCAATTATCTTTTCCACAATTTATAGGTATCTCGAACTCATAGATTTCCCGAACTTAAAAAAGGGAGATCGCTTACAATTTAGACATTAGTCACTACCTAAGTTGGGCCGGCTTGGATGACATGACCGAGAAAATAAAAATAAACTATTACAACAGACATTCACATTCAATAACATCGAAAAAAATTCCTCAACTTCAAAATTATCTGAAATTTCACTGATGAATATTCAGTAAATAACTAAACACTACATGTTCAGAAATAAACGTAACACATGCAAAAAAAAAATGCAAAGTCAGACATTTATGTCTTCCGGGCTATGTCCAAAAATAACACGTTGCACACCTTGCAAGTCCGTATTATGGAAATTTGTGTCTTCAACAGTGAACACATTTTACTACAAAATATTTTACGTAAACGAATAACAGGTGTATGAGAGCAATGGGATAAAAAAATATACTACAGGGTAGAATAGAATAGTGTTAGAATGGAAACAAAGTAGAATAAAAGATAATCGAAAAATGTAAAATTAGCTTGCAATAAATATATACATATATGATATAAATTATTTCCATACAAACCTCGACAATATATTGACTGATAATGACAATCTCACAAAAGTACAACGCCCACAGCAAGTGACGATTTCAACTCCGTGACTAGAAAACACAACTATTCACTACGGCTGCAATTAAGTTATACAAAATATTTCTTTCTTATAAAATTCACGACGATATCTAAGTAATTACATCACTTCACCGTTCGTCGCTTCTAGTGTATCCAACAACTCACATCGAAGAGTATTTTAGGAATATGTGACCATCTTCTTGGAATTGGTAATATTAGACACTTCATTGGGCAGATGATGTCACATGACATTCTTTACGTCACACGTAATGGAGAAATGCTATTGGAACAAAAGAGAGGGACATACGAAAGTTCAATTAATAAAACGATGTGAAAAAAAAGACATGAATTATGGAAAAATAAAAACAAAACGTTTATCTTCTGATGTATATACATATTATTATATACACAAACCCACCGTATTCTTCCTTATTCTAGTAAATTAGCTTATTATCCTCCACGTGGTCATACGCAGTTTGTACTGTTTCTTTGACAATAAATTTATTATTATTATTATTATTATTATTATTATTATTATTATTATTATTATTATCATCATCATCATCATCATCATCATGGATATATTATCATTCGAAGTTCTAATCCAGTTTATATACGTGCGAATGCTCACTATTACATTTTTAGTTCATTACCATAATACGCGAAATTTGTGCTATGAACCTACCCAGATTTAACAGTGTTAACTGTTCACACTATTCCATGAAACCTGTCGACAAGTAACGTAACCAATGTCATCTGGCTCCACGTTCCTTTGATGCATATTTTTAAATCGAGAGTGATACTTCCTCCATAAACCTCCATATGTTTTACAAATGAAAGGGTGACGCCATTAGAAACGAAGAATGGGGAAACCAATAGACACATCCAAACATACAAATCAATTTAACATAGACGAACAAGTACAAGAACATACATGTTGGTGCCCATAATTTGAGTTAGATCTAGGTTCAGATTTTCTTAAGGAAAAGAGAGCAGCGTTACCTCACGCTAATGCGTTTCGTAATATCAAATAAATTGAGAATAATTAAGGGAAATTTGTTTTATATTCTGGTATTTGAAAATGTCGGTTTCAAAGTGAAGGGAGGTTGTTAAAAAGTGGGGTCAGTTACTGAAGAGAGGTTGGTAAAAAAGTTGTGTTCTGTCTTCAAAATTTAATCTAATATTCGTTGTATATTACGACTTTTATGTTTTTTATACGTTTCTCACAAACCAATGCGCATTACCAGCTATTAGAACTTTGTTTTCGAAAATTTGAAGTTTTTTGGTGGTGGAAGAAGGAACACTGCTCTGGACAGGCATGTACTTAAAAGGAGACTTGTTTAATAGAATATGTGTAAGAGTCTGAATATGGAGGGTCTGGTTTACACGATTGATTTCAACATCAATATTTCCACTCCATGGAAATCTGGTATCCGGTTCAATACCAAGGTGTCTTACATTTAGGTGATTTGAGGTCAATGGATCAGTGGCGGATCCAAGCGGGGGGCGGGGGGGGAGGTGCTCAGGGGTCGCATGCCCTCCACCCAAAAAAACATAGTAATAATTAAAGGAACAACATAATAAAAAAATAGTAATAATAAAAGGAAGATTTTAACTATGAAAACACAATCCCCATTTAAAGCAAGAAGAACCAATAAAATCTATTTAGAAAGACGACTTCGTAGGACAAACGTATACTTACTTGGCTTTTATATTTTCCATTCACACGTGGGAACACGACCATAGGGCTGCAATATTTCATTTTTTCTAGCATGCTCGCACTCCAGCGAGATTCCGAGATACTTACCCTATAGAGAATTGCATAGATAAAATTTACAATAAAAGAGTAAATCATAAATAGAAGAAAATAAATAATTTGTTATTGGAATAATGGAACTTGACTAGTCCAACAAATTAATGTTGGAAATGTGTTAGTGTTATTATATTAGTGGACTTAGTGTTATTATAAAATGTGTAATAATAACACTGTACGATTCATAAATGATCGGAAAAAATATTGATTACGTTTCGCCCCTTGACTCGAGGGCAGGAAATCCCAAAGCAAAAATTTGCCTAAGAAACACTAATTTTTTTTAAACATAATTTTTAAGGGTTATTTATGAAAACAGTCATTTGAGTTATTGCGTTATTTATTGACAGGAATGTTTGAAATAGCAGTTTCAAGAATTTTCTTTAATTCCGGTGGAGGGACCCGCACATACTTGTATTTTTCTTTATGGGTCCCTCCCAAAATCAAATCCTGGATCCGCCCCTCCAATGGAAAACTTGTGAATTAAGGAAAGGGGGGATGAATTATCAGGATCTAAACATGTATATTTTGGCTGCTGATTTCTTGGAAAATAACTCAGTCCCAATAAATCAGCAGCCGAAATATACATGTTCAGATCCTGATAATTCATCCCCCCTTTTTAAGTCTAGAGTTCTATTATTTTGAGTTGCTCTGACATTCTTTTCCTAATCATAATAAATTTACACTTCACGTTTAAAATACTGTGTCACCTGTGAAAGGTGTTGTTTGAGACAGGATCATCTCCCATAAATATCTTGTATATAAAAATTCAGCCTGTGTATGTTCGTGATCGCAAAACTCGGAAAGTAGTCGGTCGATTGACTTGAAATTTTGACACAACGTTGCATTCGCGTGTTTTTATACACCTATTTTATAAATGTCACACCTGTGACAAGTAAAAAATATATATATATATATTTTTTTTGAAAATATATATAAGCGAAATACCACTCACGGACTGACTAATCACGAAATATCAGAAACTACAAAGCCTACAAACTTGAAATATGGCAGGTAGGTTCCTTTCAGGGTGTAGACATCCGCTAAGAAAGTATTTTACGAAAATCCACTCCTAACGAGGTGAAATGGGGGTTGGGATGTTTTTTATACGTTATAATTCTAGAGTGCCTGGAGCAATTTCTATCAAATGACTATATGAAAACCAAATGACTGATTATATACACAGATGACTGACTATATATACAGATGACTGACTATATGAAAACAAGCACTGTGGTGGGTAAGACATCCCTTGCATCCCTATGGAGGGGGTGAGAAAGAGATGACATGTAAAAATCCGATATTACATTCGAAACCATACTTTTCGGTGTCGTTGAGATGGATAAGAGCGTTTCTGGTGCTTTGTAAATAAACAATCAGTCCACATTGCAGATACAATACCCCTAGCATCCCTGGGGTAGGGGTGGGAATGAAAGATAGGTAAACATAGTAAGAAAACGACCGATATTAGTGTTGAATAAATCATTTTTGGGACTGATGAATGAAGTTGCCAGATAAGAACACGATCACCCCNATAAATACCCTTTGTGTTGGGAGTGAGAAGGAGTGAAATATAAAAATCATCGAATGTGACCGATTTTAGTGTTGAGATTGTAGTTTTCGGGGACGCTGAAATTAGTAGTGACATTCACGAAGACGTCAAAGTTCACAATAAGCTCATATAAACTCCAGCACCCCAAGGGAAGAACGCCATGAAAAGAATATCGAAAATGACATACCAGTGACGAGTCCACAGTTTTCGGCGTAGCTGAGGTGATAAGGAAATCCCGATATCGTGTAAATCTGAACTCAATGGGTTTATGAATAAAACGAGTTGAAAACTAATTTTGAAATATAAAAATATGAAAAGGGCATCGGACGTATAGTATTAGGGTCGATGTGATTTGTAAACTACCAATGCCGTGATGTTTAAGTTAAGATCACATAGTGGCACGGTATCCTCAGAGCTGGGGAGGGAAGGGTGAGACGTAAATGTAATGTAAAATGACCGATATTAGGGTCGATGGTTTTTGTGTATTCTGTGATGAATAATCGTATTTCCAATGACATTATGTTCCTATGTTATGTACATTATGCACGACACCTCTAAAAGTGAGGGTTGGGAGGAACATGACACGAAAAATTATCGAAAATGTCAAGTAAGAAAGCATTATACGAAAATTCACCCCTAAGGGGATGAAATGGTAAATTGGTGTTTTCTAAAAACTTTTTATCAATTACATCAGTGAAATTGAGGGATTGATACACACTAATGATATCAAACCTCCACCATTAATGGATAACGTATTCACTGGGTATCAATACGAAAAAGAATAAAGGTAGACATATTACAAAATTCACCCGAGCAAAGCCGCGGGTACCCAGCTAATATTTTATAATAAAAAATATAATTGAGAACCCTAGGGAACACCGTCCTTGATTTGTTTTAGGTCATTACTCTGAGAATGTTTGGTCTGAAAGCCATTCGATATGGCAATGAGAGATTTCCATCAAAACCCGTAAATTCGTATTCCTAAACATAGACTAGGTATACACATTCTGTTTATGTATTAAAAGGTAGATTCTATGCAGATTTTGTTGGCAAGTGCCCTACCAGTAACTAAAAGCAAAAATGTATGTCAGTATATTGAGATTAAAAATATGTATTTATTTATTCAATTTTGAAATTATCGTAATTTAAAAAATGATGCTTAGTACATGATGTCCCGACCGGGGCTTACTCTGGTTGTCCCCAAGTACTTTATTCTGTCAAATTGATGGGAAGTTCTGTTACTTGCTTCCAGAAAAAAAATTTCTTGCTTTTGGACAATTAATTATTATTTTTCGAGTTATTATTACGAATGCAGATTATGAATATGAAATATTCATAACGAACTGCATTTAACCGCTGCAGCATTGCCCGGGAGTATAAATTGATTTTACAGTTCAGGGTAGCACCTGTCGTTCAGAGCGACGCCACTCTACTTGAGAGCCATGAGGATACTATGGTAGGTTACTCCCCTTGGGAGAACAACTTGTACTTCAATGATATCGGAAGTGACACTATTCATCTCAGCGACCTCAAAAATTATGAATTCGACACTAAGCTAGGTCGTTTTCGATTACTAATTTGTCCCTCCCTCTCCCCGTTTACGGATGCTGGTATGCCTTACCCTTATAGGGTCTTAACTTTTGCCTAAATGACATAGGGAGAGTCACTATTCATACACCAGTACTGAAACCCGTATCATTTGGCCAATTTTACGTAAAAGAACTATAGTAAAATTGCAATCTTAAACACTTTTAGAGGTGTCGTGCTGTTCTTGATGCTGATTGATGGAAAATCTTAATTTAAACTAATTGCCCATTATATTGTCGGTCTTTCTGAAAAACCAAGGTATACTGGTCCAAGGTGAAACAATTTTTATTTAGTCTGAGAGGAATAAATACGCTATGGGTGTTCCACAAAAGGAGGTGCTTGTCATTTTATTACAATGATTAATTTTTTTAAAGCAGATTAACGAAAAAAATTTCGATAACGTATTGTCAGGCGATTCGAGGTTTTATGCACATTTCCAAGTGGAAAGCTTATCGGGACGTGCGCGATAATTCGTATTCGAAATTCTTCCCACGAAACTTCAGAACTTGTGACGGCTCGACGCAATTCTTCCCTAACCCGCGGTATCTTATCCATTCAATGAATTCATTGCTTCATTAATGTCTCATTGTTTATTTTCATTTATGTTTCTTCATGTATTAATATTTCTTTTCATTTACATATTTCTTCATGTACCAATCAGTTCAATTATGTTATATGTATTTACTCCATGTTTATGTTTCTTTATGAACACAGTGCTTAAACTATATTTGTATTAATTTCTATACTCATGATTCTCTATAAAATTAATCGATTCATTAACTTAGTGTAATTAATTTCATGATAACGCTTCATAACTTAATATACAATACAGGAATTTAATTTTTCTGATTCCTATCATAATATGTTTTGACATCGGCAATAAACTTGTCAGTGTCTTTCATGATTTTGAACGTGACTATTATTTCTCGTAGTTAATTAGAATAGTATAAGTTCTTAATTTATTTATTTTCTATTTTTATTTTGGAGGGAAAAATCAACATAGGATGAAAACGCGTTATTTACCTTCAGTTTAGAAGTAGGCAGTTTAATATTTCAGTGTTCTTAGAAAACCTCGACAGAATACATGCAATTTCCATAAGACGCAATGTCTTAGGTCAACACTTATAATTTCAATTATTTTATTTAAGTGGCCGGTGAGGTGTACTTTTTCAAGTTAAAATCAACATAAGAACTAGTTTTTTCTGTTTACAAATGCCGATTTTAGGTATTTCAGCGATTTAATTCTACCTACGCTAGTACTACCTTAAGCTTGAGTAAGGGGCTGGGGGGAAGCGGGGACGGGTTAAGGACACGTCGTCGTCCGGTTCGTAAGTTGATGAAGACCTTACCTTGAAAACAGCTTCGCCGGGAAGCAGTAAAATTCAGGATAGGGGAGGAATGCCGCTTCTAAAAGGGTTATCAAAACAAATGTCTGTGAATGAAGAGTCATAAGGATGCGATTTTAAGTTATTTATTAAAAATCGTCATTGGGACATTACATTTATCCCAACTAGTTGACGGGAAGACAGATGTACTGATGGTTGATACTGACACACGAATGTAACTGGCTCACCGGCGTGAGTGATATAATAGCTGCAACAGAATGAAACAACAGAGTGTGATTCTTCTGTGGTGAAATGTCGTACGAGTGCGCGGTAGACTACTGTCGCATTTTTTATAATAGACCCCTGACTTCTAATAGCTGTGGAGGGTACAACAAAAATCGCAGAAAAACACAGTTACCGCCATTGGACTTGCAATTTTGTTTTGCATAAACGCAAGCGAAAAATTTGTTTTTTAGAATTAATATTAATTTTTTAATACCTGAAATGTTTAAAAAAGCGCGATATTTTTGCGGTTTTTGCCAATACGATGACTTCATTATTTTTTATAAAATAAACTAAGAGTGACAAAAATAATTATTATTCAGCGAATGATCACTGATGTGTTTGCGACAACATTTATTAATATCAAGCTTCTGCATGCATCAGTGGTGTGATGGGCGCGGCAACGAGCGTGACTGAAGCCCATCGCTGGTCGCTAATTGAGAATATGGTTATATTTATCAGTTGCTGGAGGTTACCTTAATAGTTTTAAATGTTTGCATTTAATTGTAACATGGAATTCTTCTGAGTGCGACAGAATAAATTTTATTCCTTAATCTAGTCCAAGATTTGACGAATGTCCTGTGTTTTATTCTAAAATTTATGATGGCTTCCCTGAAAGTCCGCCATCTTTATTTTCTTGGTGTCCAATATTACGATAACTTTACTTTAGTAACAGACCACAGACATCTGACAATTAAATATAGACTATATATACATTAAATTGTCTACCATACATCTCAAGTACTATTAAATATAGTTATTTAATCTAATTTCTGTTTATTAATAATCTTTAGTTTTTTCGGTGGAAGTTTTCTTCTGATTTCCTGGTAATGTTTTAAAATAATTATCGAGCTGATAATAGAAATACGACATTCTCGTAAAATCTTTTTATGCTCCAGTAGTCAGTGTCGATAATTGAATGAACCAACAGTCGACATGAGTGTATGGGTACCCATAACGGTGAGAAATATATTTACTCTTAATAATTTTGTTTATATCAATATAAATGAGTTCTTAAGAACTTTAGTATTATCTCGCATTTCATTACAATTGTTTAAATAACCAGTTTTGAACTCCCGTAAGGTAAAGAAAGGATCAGGGAAAAAATGAATTTTTTTAATGGTCGAGCGACCACCTCAGGACCCCCTGAGTTTGTGTGATGCAATCCGCAATACACTTGCGTATGGCGTTTGGCTTGACTATGGGGAAGAAAGTTATAGTTACGTCAGTGGGACAACTTTCTTGATTGAAGAGTGAAAAATGTTTTGCTGATTAAATTATCATCCAAGTCATATAACTTTGACGAAAATTATGCAATACGACTGTCTAACACAAATTGCTAACTTCTATGAATTCGATTTATTTCCAAATAAATATTAATAGTAGTCACAAAAGCGACTATTTGCTGTACAGTAATACAAGTTAATAACAACAAACAAAGACACGAGGTAATATTTGTTCAACACAGAATTCAATGCAGAAAGAATAGAATAGCGCCACAAGAACACGTGAATCGAATTGGTGTCCAGTTCGTTAGCGATAGATTAGAGTTTTCAGAAATTCGAATGTCCTGCCAACATAACGCAAGATACAAATATTATTCTTATGGAGATGACGAAGTAAAAACGTTGACTACATTGAGTACAAGTTATGTACCAACATTAAGCCAGTTAGACTGATAATAAACAAATAACTTANGTTACAAACTACCTATGACTACGTCGAGGACAACAAAGTAATTTACTGCGACTAATATACAATAAACTAATAAACACAGTGCGTTTCCGTTCATGTTTTTTCCCTAAATTAAATTTCTCGATAGAAAGAAACATGACTTTGAGTATAGTATGGCTAATGTCGTGAAATGGAATTTTTTTCTCCTATGATTTAATATTTCTTCCATAAAGAACGAAAAATATATTTCTCTTTTCTTTCTCATGCGAGGAGTCTGGCTGGTACGAAACTCCAAGGAGTTTCTCAGTCTAATTTCCCTGCGAAAGAGTACGTATGCATAAAACGATTACCGATCTAACCATGTTTCGCATACCTCTTTAATATTTCGCAATGCAGCGCAGGTCACACTGCTGGTTCTACACGAGGTGAAGTGGCAGCGAGCCCATGCCTCGCAGCCTCCGTAGTGATTGGTTCTCCTCAACAAACGGTGGACGATGTTCCTAGGAATCGAAATCATCTCGCATTACGTTACAGGGGAAGGTAGACAAATACGCCATTGATACAGTCTGATTTTGCAAAAATATGGGAAAAAAGTTTCGTGTCTGGAAGATTTTTGTCCAGTGAAAATCTTTATTTAATAGTGTAAAACGATTTAGCTAGAAAACGTCAGAGATGACGCTGACTTTTGTGAACCCATGGACGGAAACCCAAACTCCAGTCGTATAGTCATTCGGAAATCGATTAAATCAATAGAATTCGCTACCGGACTCTAGTCCCAGAATCCTTACAGGGAAGTTCGATGAAATCAACTGTACTGCTGCAGAGAAAACAAGTGAAGTGACAAAAATTGGAGAGTTCGATTGTAAGCCTAAGTTAACAGAACCGTTGAGTTGCAGACACCTCATTTTTCAGTTATTGAAGCAAACTGTGAATTGCATACGCACAAAGAACTCCTTAATCGGATTACTCTTTTCACAAAGGAGAAAGGTTTTTTTTACTCTAAATTGAGCAAGAAAATGTGCTTAAAATAAAAAGGTAAGTGAAACGTATCGTTATACGTGAGTAATGGAGGAATGAGGAGTATCAAGAATATGTTAGTTTAGCGTTAAGTTATTTATTTATTTATTTATTATTTTTTGGTTGGGGCTTTAGGGCTCGTCAACATCGAGGTCATTAGAGCCCATTTAAGTTATTTAGGTATGGCTCCGAGAAACTATATCTCACGGTCTCCCCCCTTCTTCACGGCGGATCCGTCGCTCTTCATTTCCTCCCAGTAATAATCTGCAGTTTTCCATTTACCCTTCTGGGTGCGCACTAGAACCGGAGAAATTCGTCATTGCTCCGCGCGAGTTCCCCAGTCCACCGAGTGTGTGTAGCTAGTAAATGGAACATCTTTACTGCACGATTCGGGCATGGCCATTGTTAACCGGAACCATTGTTACATAAATTAAATAATAACAATAGACAACTATTAATATATCAACAAATAAACTTTTCGTATTCATGTATATATAATGCAAAAATTACCTGTTCATCATCATATAATCGGATTAAAAGAACAAAATCTATCATCTTCATAATTATGCATCTTTCGGAAAGGCCTTATGTGACGAACAACTATTGCTCTTCGCAGCCCCTCCGGAAGCTAAGGGGTTAGCGTGCTCGCTCTCCAACAAGTCAGTTCAGGTTCAATTTCCGGCGGGGCCAGAAAAAGATTTGTATCTTTTCACAATAATGTCCCAGTTCATACAGCTGTGACTTCTGAAAAGCGACCCGTCCTCCTTCTATCCACCTCCTTCTACTCCTAGTATCAATAACTCTATTACTAACTACTCCTACTAACACCTCCACGTGGGGCAAGTTGTCGGTAAATCCAGCTAAGCAGCCCCCCCCCCTACTAACAATAGCTTACCACCCAACTCCTACCTCCTATCGCTCCATGTAGATAAGCTTCAATAGCACGCTACATTTCCCATTTACAAATACTACAGTTAAAAAACTGTTGCTCTTCATCAGGAAATTTCAGGTGAAGATAATGTTTCGAATAAACATTCGGTATGGATGCATTGATCATGGGCTCACCTAACCTAAAGGCCCAACGCAATCCCTCCATTGAGAAAATACTCCGAGCAAGTCCGGTTGCTCTGATCCTTCTTCATCCTTTTACAAAAGGTTTTTTTTTTTTAATTCAATAAGTATTTGGTAATGAGGATACAGGAGAAGGAGAGGAGGGCGCATCAATGGTTGTTTCTGCTAGTGTGTTCTCCTCTTCCGCTCCTGCATTCTCGTTTTCTTCGTGCCCCAGTGCTTCTTCTGAGATGGTTGGCAGCCCTGGAGCACGGCAGGTGGCAGCTCCTCGCCCACGTCGGAGGAACTCCGGATCCGGCAAGGCCCAGGTCCCCGATGTGCTTGTTGAAAATGGATCTAGATGCGTTTAGCACATCGAGGACCATCTTCTCCGACAGGGCCTTGCGACGCCCGCTAGTTGTTGCAGATCTTCTTTAGCGCGGCGTTATTCTCCGGAGTCCACTCGCCCAGCGAGCCGATGACGACGGGAACCACTTCGGCCAGGAGGTATCCCAGACCTAGGAAGTGCGCGCGGAGTATGTCATATTTTTCTTGTTTTTCCGCGCGCACTGTGTCCAGGACACCGCGGCCAGCGAAGGGGACGGAAACTTCATATATTAAAATGTTCCCCTTGCCGACCACAAGGTCAGGCCTTAGTTGGTCCGCCGTAAAGGTTCTGGATTCCCCTAGCACATGGTGGCCGGAACCCAGCGCTGCGCCTTTGATGGCTGCAACAATCTGGTTATGGCGCAGCGTCCACTGGGTTCCGTGGGCCAGGCAGTTGTTCAGCACTTGTGGACTATAGACTTGTGGACCAATCATACCCTGGCACTGGTGCAACTTCTCCGTCAAATAGAACAACATTTTTGCACTCGGGTTGCACCAGTGCACACTCAGAGTAGCAAATGGAAAGTGATGGCATAAGTGAGAGCAATGATTGTGCTGGGCGAGTGGAAGTCATCCATTCACCTTGGCGTGCTGATTCCGGATGATGTTATTCGCTTGCAAGTGAGCGATTTCGTACTCCGCTTTCCACTGGACGATGTGAGAGCGCCACGCGGCTTCGCTCTGGAAGACATGGAACATACGTGTACTCTCACAAATAAATCCTCCAAAATATTCAATAAGAAACTAAGCAATTAAATAAGCTTAAATTAATTATTTGTACTTAATAATAAGAGGCCCATATGTGTATATTCTCATACAGACACAAATTTTCGCTTACAAATGGATACAGATACACATTCATAAAAACAANAACTTTTCGCTTACAAATGGATACAGATACACATTCATAAAAACAAGCACGCATATATATCATTGCTCCTCCTATACATTTATCGTAAAAGTAGTTGCTACGGTCTAATTTTTAAAAAAATCTGTAAAATAAAACCAAATCAACTTCTTTCCTTTTGTGAAATGTGTGATAATAAATTAACATTAAACTCTCAATTGTTTTCAATTTGTCTGGAATGAGTGGAAAGAATCGAAATCAAAATTCGAAATATAATTTATTTTTTACGTTCCTATAAACAAAGTTTTTGTCATAACGTTTATACAAGTACACTTTCGTAAAACGAATTGTTTCAAATAGTGCAAAGTAATTTTCTTGACTAATAGTGAACATTTAGTGGAGAATTACACTTACTTCATGTGAAAGGAAGGAAGATTGAAGGAACCAGTGTTTTTGGAAATCAGATATGTAAATGGAAAACGTTGTAAGAGCCTTCTTTTTATTTTGCACGATAAACGTTCTTGGCAACGTCAATACTGTGGCATGGCTTCCTCCAATTACCAGGCTGGATCATGCATTATGTGGCAACGGTCGGCTTGGTTAAATACGTTAACTTTGTTTCAGTGAATGGATTGTTTAAGCATTCATATTCTTCGTGTCAAATGAATCTGAACTTAAAGTAATTATTTATTTATTTATTTATGTATTGTGGTAAAGCTATATTTTTTTAGCTTCTCTGATATTGACGACTGAATATATAAACGAGTTAGCTAAGATACTTCTCTTTCGCCGGCCGGCAGACCTACGAGACCGGTGTTGTCAAGCGTTAGGCTCCGGCCTAGTAATTGTAGAAGGCATGACTATTGTGATTGGTCTAAGAGTCTTTGGTTGATTGTTTAATTGCTACGAAACTCAAAAGATTGCGTGAGCATATACATCGTTCGGTGAGGCTAACGTGTACTTGTATTATGCAATATCAGTCAGGAAAATCGATATTTTAAATATTTTTTCAATAATTAGTGGTAACGAAAGACAAAATTATAATTATCAGGCTTGATATCCTACACTCTTTTGGGCAACATTTGTGGAATATGGAGCATATTTCAAATTCACGTGTAGCACTTAGAACATTCTCCATATTTTCATTATTTGGTTCTTACAACGGTTTCAACAGAACACTTTACATTTGGATTTTTTATAGCATTTGGATTTTTTTATTAGTTGTAACATTAAACAAATAAACTATGCAGTTTTTTCCATAATTTTTCATAATCATAATGGTGTTTAATCGGTTCTATGTGTCGTGTAATAACATGGTTTTGGCACTTAAAACGTTTTCCATTTATATGCCTCACTTTTAAGACAAATGCCCAAGGAGTAACGAGTAAATTCTCATAATTCGGAGGATCTCCTGAGCGCACATCATTATCTAATAAGCACATAGGGAAATTAAAAAGGTCACTCTCTGTTCTTTTTTGTTTTTAGTTGTTTTCTCACGGTCATGTCTCACTGCAAGGGGACCAAAATTATTGTCGCCTGTCACCGTTTTACAGGTGGGGGTGCTTCAGCGGACCGTATCAGATGACCGTATCGGCGTCTATGTTTCTTCTCTCCCCTGTAAAGAGGACTCTAGTCCGATCTAGTCACCTGAGCACGTAACTCCACTTTCTTCCTGCGTTCGGGATCCAAGCTGCTGTACGTGATGTGCATGCCTCGTGGGAGCATCCCCAAGAAGCGCACAGCGTCTTTGAATGACTCCTGAGGCCGTGGTTCAGTGCTGCGCAAGCGCTCAACAGAGCATCGCACGAAATAAGCGATGAGCACAGTGTAAGAGAGAGAGAGGTGGGCTGAAGTCCACTGGATCCTCGGCTCGCTTTGTGATTACTTTTGCATAGAACCGGGAACTGACGAATGAAATTTTCCAGGTGTCGCAAGAGTATATAGTCTAGATCCGTTAGATGCGGATTTCAAAAACCGTACCAGTGTTGAGAACGTATTAAATAATTAGTATGATAGGCAATTAGTAGTAATTAAATACATTTGAGGGTACTAGTTTTACACCATATATTGAAACAATTTACAAAAGCAATATACAACCACCTCCTACTCACGTGGCCAATCGTGGGCCCGCTTTCCTACTCACATGAGATCTGATGGTTGTCAGAGCAACCATGCCAAAATGATCACAACAGAGACTGGCGTTTTGCCCACCACCACCTTCTTCTACAACGGGGATGGGCGATATCGCAATTCATACGATTGATAGAAAAGAAGTATCGATTATGTGTATACCGATTATTTTACGCATTCATTAGGTCGTACAATTTTTTGGACAGGTTATTAAGTTATGTAAATTTATTGTTCTTTAAAAAAGTGTTAGTATAATTTATACGAGTCCATATAGTTATATTATATGTAGAATATGTTTTTACAACATGGATAATTTTATGTGAAATCACATTTCCATATAATTTGTGGATTTAATAATGGGAGAGAGAAATGTTGATAATTATTAATTATTGTTGATAAGTGATTGTTGTAAGTTTTTTTAATTGCAGTTACTGAAGTCAGAGTTAATGTTTTGCGTGATATAAAAGAAACTGTACATTCTTTCTAAATTTCCTCTCATAACTTATTTATTGTGTATCTAAGTGTTTTTTTACCAGCTACTAAGTATGGTGGGCCTCCTTATTTACTTAAAGTCTTTTGGCGAGGTTCAGGCCATGAGGCCTGCTCTTGCACCTAATCGTTGGACTTGGGACAGGAAATTGGGAAGGAGAGATATTGGTTTGAGCTCCTTAATGTGTATGTTAGAGAAAAGAGTATTGAAATATCTTCGTACGCTCATTTACTATTTGACTTATTACAGGGGAGATGGGTGGAAAACCTGCGAGAATGAGCAGAAAGGGTGACAGGGGCCCCATATCCTCTCTCTCGGCGGCCATGTACACAAGTTCAGAGAACACATTTTCTCATGACAACCATATTTACAACGCACAAATTCTCATAGCCTCTTCGGTGCCTCTGTTACTCGATGAACGTCTCTTATTGGAGTAGAGAGAAAGGGAGACACGACATATTCATGTGGCCAACTTCATCTGATTGACACAGCAACGGATCGAAGGGGGGGGGATATGGCACGAATGTGACTTGACTTTGTAAAATACATAAAGAAGCGCCTTTAATTCGTTAAAATATTTTTCATTTGATTCACAATATCTAGAACCCTGTTCCTAGTTAACACCACCAGGATCTACATTACTTGTCACTACTTATCCTTTCCATTGCATTTCGTCCCGTATGGTAAAGGATTTTTATATGCATCGCAATGTTATTGTATAAAGAAGTGCATTTTCAAAGGACCACGCAAATTTATGTACAACACTAAAAACATAAAATATTTCTGCTGCCATAAATGTATTTTATTTCACGATTAATAAAGCGGGCGGTTCCTCGGAAGACGAAACATCGGGGGAGGGAGCAGAGTTTCGCCTCCCCCCCCCAAAAAAAAATATCACTTGCTGGATCCACCCTTGGATTGACATTACTATGAGAAACTGCGCGTAACATTTCCCGGAAATATGAGAAATTCCGCATTTTATTTCCGCCCCTGACGGTTCTCTCTTTATTAAGGTTTCTACTCGTGAGTAGCATGTTAGTCCTTTCCCCAGTTAAAAATAAATCTGTAGATACACGTCAATAAAAGGTTAACACATCAAACCCTCAAGGACTCACGCGCAGATGCAGGTTTTCTCTCGAGGGACGCCCGGTGTGTGTTCCGGACACGGCCAACACTTTATGCTGAAGTATCGTCTGCAAGGTTCTTTTTCTTCAATGCAGACGTCACCCTCAAAATCTGCAACGGCCTTAGCATCTTTCGATTCCTGTACAGAACGTGTTTATAGGCTTTTCATAGCAAAATGCAAGGATTTTACTCAGAAATAGGGTAAACATACTTGGGTTTTGTTGTACAAATTTATTTTGCTTCAAAATAGTTCTTAGTACTCGCGACCTTCGATAGAATTTTGTTCATGAAAATAATAAACCTTTTGAAAAAAACAAATTTTTTAAATTTTTCGTTAGTGGTTGTGTATAAAACACGCGTGAAAATTAATTTAATGTAGTCCATTAGTGAATTTTTTCATTCACATACTTTATGTAAAGTGAGATGGTGTTTATCATTTACATTTTTTTTAATGTTCCTTTGTGAACAGGTTTTCATTACCGTCATTTTCAGTATATATTCAATTAAAGTAATGAGCACAGGATCTACAAGGATTATTATAAATCGAAACCCAAAATAATAAAAGAAGATAGTGAGAAAAGTAACTGATAATTTAAAGCTTATTAGACATTTCTTTGAAAATAAATAATAAAAATAAGGTCGATGTCAAAGCCATAGAAAAAAATGCTATGGCAATGCAATTTTACGAATACAACATAAAATAATATTAAAAGAAACATTTCGAATGATTTGAAAGTTTTAAATATATCTTTTCGCAGACATTCTAATTACTAACGAATTTAATAAAATATGAGGTGACAACACAAGTATTCAATTAACTTACTTCATTCTTACTGGGACTTACTTCATTCCATAACATGAATTTTGGATTTGCCCTTCATGCATCTCATTTTTGTCACATGCCTTGAATCGAGTGAATAAATTGTGAAATATTAGAAATACACGCAAGTAACTCAACAGCTCTAAGAACATTGAGGTACCGAATATTGAGAGAAATGATCAGTTAAGGAATACTTCTCAATAACTGCGTCCAATGAAAATTTGTTATACAGTTTGAAAATTGATCCAAAGACCTAAAAAAATTGAAAATAGCATTGAAAAGACGCGAAATTGAAAATTAATGTAACAACAAATGTATCGAATTTATAAAAATTAAACGTGATAAATTTGAATTTATAGCACATGACCTTACAGAGCGAATTATGGCCGCCTTCATATACGAGTATGACGTTTGAAATCATATAAGTACTTCACCAGATTGCAAAGGATTGATTCTGGAGGCGAATGAAGGTGAAAGAGATGGCTCTCAAATTATTCAATTAGCTTCTGCCCAAGGACCATATATGAATCGGATTCGTGTCGTGCGTAAAGATCTGACACAAAGTCGTATATAATATAGCTATGCGCCATTTTATGCACTCGCGCGTAAAAGTAACCGTTACGTCGTTTAATAAAGAGTACTGATATATTTTTAGTAAAAATTCTATTAATTTGTTTGAGTTTGTCTAAAGATGTCAAACAGAACATACGAGACATAAATTACAGAACAAATAATTATTCATCGGGTAAATGTGGGTCATAAATCTTCTTCCACTCGTTTTAACGTTTTACATTTTGACACTGACACATTTTTGCAAACCAAACATCTACACTAAGGTAACAATTTCAAATATTATGATATGATCATACATCTATCAACATCAAATGATTAAATACCACAGTATCACATAATAGCCAAGTAGACTGAGAGTGAACGTGTTTGGCCTAATAACCAATAAATATTCAACAATAGATGTCACAGCAGCCTTCGTAAGACCAAGGCCATAGATAGATAAGGTTCTGACAACCTTTGAAGACGCATCGATAGGATTACAGTGACTTAGAGCGTTCATTTCTAATCATAGTAATTCGACATTTTGTTCTCCTCAAAGAACGAATTGTCCTTCGTTCATTCCTTGACTGTTAAAAGACAAAGAGCATCAACACGGTCGCCGTTGTCAGAACCGTATTTTTTTTTATATCTAAGGCGCGACAGTTCGATGGTGAATAGTGACGCTGGCACAACTGTTTCAAATCTTTAAACAGACTTCCAACAATGCGGGAACGGTATTAATAGCGTCATTAAAAGACTTTCTTTTGTCGGGACGATTTCCGCATGACACGCATCGCATGCATATAAAGGCCTGACTAAGAACCGGGTTAATGGGAAAGGAGAGAGAACCTTACGCCATAGAAGGGAACCTTACAGCATCCTCAGTGTCTTGCATTCGCAAATTGGAGACAGCGTAAGCAGCTGCCAATGCGGACGAAGGCGCCATGCCAGACAGCGGTCCGATCCACAAGCTGTCTTCTTGCTCTATTTGGCCGGGCTTCTGCAACACGAGATGAACTATCACAACCACGACCGCATCCTGATCCGGGTTTCCTTTGGGTAGAGGCGGATGTTTTATTCAGCTGGTTTCTTGCCTAAGGCAGCATCTATTGAGATAATAAATCTCGTATTTAGTGATATTTAATAGTGACGATTTATAAACCATACTTTCCGAATAATCTATAGCTTGATAATAATGTACTGAATAACTTTTTTGTGTTTTATTAGACACAAATTTGTTGGTATTCTGTTGATATTATAAAACGTAGCTAACTATTTTTATTCTTTCCTTAGGAGTGCGCAGAAATATCAAATGCCTTAGGAACTTGATCGGAATTGATGGGAAGGTTCCTTGCTTGCTTCCGGAGTAAATTAGTTGATTGTCCTCCCCGTGGTCATACGCAGTTTGTAACTGCTTTTTGACAATAAATTTATTATTATTATTACGAAGTTCTCACCATAACTGGGTTCATTACTGTGTCAAAAACTTGGTGCGGTTTTTCTGTAGTGAAATGACGTCACTGTACCAATGCGTGAGTACCTTCACGTCCCTGGCTGTCTCTTTCCATTATCTCTCTTTCCTACAGTGCCAAAGTTTAATCTACGCATATACCCTTAAGGGAAAGGAAGGGTACTTTTCTGAAAACATTGACTCACTATGGAAATAAAAGTAACATATTTTAGTTCACACATAAAATAGTGNATATATATATATATATATATATATATATATATATATATATATATATATATATATATATACCGGAAATTGTCATTAAGAACCCGGAAAACAACCCGCTCTCTGATTGATGTGTAAGTGACAACTAATAAAAATTTAGCGTGGAAAGAAGCAGAAAAGCTGCTGAATTACAAAGGTGTCTTGGCTATCGAAATTAGTAGGGTGTGGGGGGTTAAAACAAAGATTATTCTTGTCATTGTAGGTTTCTTTGGTGGGCTATCTGTAAAGTTAAAGAAGCATTTAGATTCCATTCCAGGCAAACCAAGAGAATGGGAAATACAAGAGATCGCTCTATTTGGCACAGCCCGCACTTTAAGAAAGTGCATCCAATCCAATAGAGAGCGGGTAGTAACCTGGGAATGGAAATTTCAACCAGTTAGAACACCTCTAGAGCTGTGATGTGAAAACCAGTACATCAATACCCACTTAATGTATATTACCCGCTTAATGTATATGAACAAATTACCCACTTATTATACATGGACGACATAAAGGTGTTTGCTAGCTCTCCAGATAATCTGCACAGCCTTCTGAAAATCATACAGTTCTGTAGCCCAGACATTAAAATGTCCTTTGGATAAATGTACTACCCGGCACATTAATGGAGGTAAAATCAAGGCAGGGAAAAATTTTGAAGTATCAACTGAATCATTTATAAAATGTCTAGAATCAGATCAAAATTATAAGTATCTTGGCTTCCTACAAAATCACAAATTTGACCACTCACACCTCAAAAAGTGTTTCCAAAATAAATATGAAAAAAGGCTCATTCCACTATTGAAGACGCAATAAAATTCAAAAAATCTGATTATGGCAATAAATAGTTGAGCAGTATCTGTTCTAACATATACATTTGGAATTGTTAATTGGTCCCACGCAGATCTGGACACCATCAACAGAAAGTTAAAAATTTTAAATTATTAATTCTGTAGTAAATTAAATAATAACTAATAATTTTCTAAAGTAATTTTAGCTCGTAACTCATTCTTTTATTGGATTGCTTCCTAGCCAGTTCTCAGTCTCCGGTTTCTTTAAACCAAACGCTCGTATGGCTGAAGTTATTCGAGAACTGGACACCTACACTAAAAAACTCACAGAGCGGGACACAGTAATTATCATAGGTGGGCAGAACGTTATTAACTTGGGTGGTCATTTCAACGCGACTGAACATCTACAAAAACTAAAAATGGTCTCTCAGCACACGAACATATAACTCTCGAGCCTGCATCCACGCTTCAACGTTCCACAAATAAACCACGAAATTAACCTGGCAAACATCTCCTTAAAATATCACCTGGCAGACACAAAAATCACATATTTTGATTTGCAACCACACCTGACATCCAAGGACTTTACCCAGCACCATTTACATCTGAGACCGTCTGGAGAACATCACTTCGGTTCTCTCCTAGCTTCACACCTGACCTCATCATCCACATGCCCCTTTACCCAATCCTACACCTCCTCCTGCTCCTACCTCATCTCCTCGTCCTCCACCTCCCTCTGCTCCTACCTCATCACCATCTCCTCTTCCTATCTCCACACCCATTTCTTCTCCTGTCCCTGTTCTTTCATCTACTGCTTCCTCATCTCCCACGTCCTTATCTATTCCTCCATTCACATCTCCTGCCGCCCCTATACACAGTTACAACTTGCGCTCACGAGTACGATGTGGTACTCGAAGGTGCCAATCGCGTTCAGGTGCAGTGTGCGGGCTTGATCCGAAAATTGAAGCTGTGCCAAATTCAAATTCCTCTCCACAATCTAACGTCGATTCCATTTCTCGTGAATCACAAACTCTTTGCGAAAATAAAATAATTATTTTTCATCAAAATATCCAATCCCTTTCAAACAAATTGACAGACATTGAAATTCTGGTACACGAAAGTCGATTCGATTTGCTATGCCTCACAGAACATTGGCTTTCAACTAACAACATCAACGATACTGCTATTTCTATTTATTATTTAGCAAGTTCTTACTGTCGGCAAAATATAAAAGGCAAAAATCCCCACGGAGGTACGTGTATTTACGTTCGTAATGATATTTTATCTTCTCCACTGACAGGCTACGAGAACTTCTGCGTAGATAATGTGTTCGAATTTTCTGCAGTTAATCTGACCGACACCGGTATTGTTGTTTTGTGTATTTATAGACCTCCTCAATCAGATCTTGACATATTTTTTCGGAACTTCGAAATTGTTTTAAAACGTATCACAGATAAATCTACTAAATCTATCGTTATATGTGGCGATTTCAACATCGATTTCCTGAGTAAATCCGACTCTGCACATTCACCAGTTAATCAATTCAAGAATCTTATCGATTCCTTCAACCTTATTACTAAGATAAACGACCCCATTCGCCTCTCCGACTCATCTCAAACATTGCTAGATCAAATTATAGTCAACAATGGAATCTCGTATCTCTGTGAAATGTTTATCGCCGGTGATCACCTTGCTCAAGTATTGACAATTAATAATAAACTAAAACCTCTTAAAATCCTTTACAAATCGTGAATTTAGTGTTATTTCAATTCTTATGATTTTTAAACAGTATACTCAGAATAATCTATAGTTCGATAATTATTTGTACATATAAAATTTGTGTGTGTGTTAAATTACAAATATGTTTGTATTCTATTATAATTATAACTCTTAACTAACTTTTTATCTTATGTAGGAAGTTTGGTTAAATTTTTGAATCCGCCTCTGCCTTAGGGCCCTTGACCGGAATTGTTGGGATGGTCCCTTGCTTGCTTCCGGAGAGTAAATTAGTTTATTGTCCTCCACGTGGTCATATGCAGTTTGTACTGTTTTGTTTGACAATAAATTTATTATTACTCCTCACAATACTTTTAAACTCGAACAAACCAATCATTATTCAATAGAAATACTTAGAAGTGTGAACTTATTGGTTTGGATTTTTATTATCACTCGAAGATACGAAAGAAAAATATAGGAAAAAATGTAAAAATTTTGAAATTATTATCGCATTTACGGAATATGCATTACTTTCCAATTACTTTAAATTTTCGATTCTTGTCCCTTTTATGTAAAATGGCAACTTTTTCACTCTGTAAGGAGTTTTGAAAATCTTTTCGATATATTTCTTTGTACCCTACTGTACACGCTGAGAACTGGTTACCATGAAAATAAACGAATAAACACATTTAAAATTCGAACTGTACATGATGATGGAAAGATACATAAGTGTGCTCTATGCATATCCGTCCGCCACACCCATGACGTTGATAACGACAATATAGATATTCCGTTCCCGTTCTCAATCAAACTCGAGAATGACGTTATGCGCAGAAACGTTGTAATTTCGCAGCACTGATGAGTACACCCGTTCTTTCTCATACCATGAATTTACAGATTCAAATTAATTATTTTAATTTAAAAACATATCTACATGCGTGTTAAGGTAAGTTCTAGCCTAGGTAGAATTGAATCACTAAAATATCCTAAATCGGCGCAAATAAACGGAGAATTCCATGATGCGTTTATAATAACGTACTTATTGTGATTTCAACTTGAGAATTCCATTTAACTGAAATAATTGCAATTATAATTAATGGTGAAATACATTGCGGCTTATGGAGGAAAAACGTATTTTCAAAATAAGACCAACTTTTAAATCACCTAAGTGATATAAGTTTACTTTGATTTGTAGTAAATTTTTCGTAGTATTTTTTACATCACTTTTATCTATTGGTCACCGGACAACTGATACTTCACTTTTTCCGTGTTGAGATGCATAAATCACGAAACAGTTGTGCTCCGCCCGCCATGTTTTTACATTCCCCTGGGGCATTTCAAACGAGTTCCTGAATATTGTTTTACTATATTAATAACTGATTGATTTAAAAAATCATTTTTTATCATTATTATTCATATTGTTGCGTTTTATGAAAATTACAATAGAAACAAAGGAAACAATTATACATCGGAGTGATTTGACTAACTTGGAGTGCCGGTCCCACCTTAAGTTAACATGCAATGACACAATACATTTTCTGACAAATTTTCAATATTTGATCTTCTGTCCCAATACTTTGTTAAATCAATCTCGTTTAAAGTTCTAAACGTAAAGAAAATAATTGATATCTGTTTAAAAACATCCACAATTAACCGTAACTTACTGCAGAATATAATAAGAAAATCTACGAAAACATTTAAATTTTAGTAGGTGCGGTTAATTTATACTGAAAATTATTTCTGCGAAGCCAGTGGAAACTTGAAGTTTTAAGTGACAAGATGAATGCAGTCAATTAAGTTAAACAAGAAATGGATATATCTTATGTGTAAAAAAATATTATTCATCATTTTAACAACTTAATTTTTATGATTTCTTTACGTACTTATTTTGACATTTCTTTACGCATCATAAATTCTAATTACTCCATTTTCAATCTTAACGTTATTCACTCGAAATAAATGTGAGAGTACGACATACTTATTCAATTATTTAAATAATGCGTTTATTACATCTCTGCAGACAAATAT
>NNCF01126162.1:171509-198058 GCA_002313205.1 Laupala kohalensis | reverse complement strand
TATATATATATATATATATGAAAAGTAAAATTATATTGGAAAATATTCTTTGTTAAATACATACATAGATTTCTTCCCCTTTTTCTACCAGCTATAGACTACTCCTGAGGCGTTAACAGCTTAAAGGACGATGACTCCGATACCTTAGCTCGCCAATATTTTTAGGGAAATAATGAGAAGGGGGTTAAGTCCCCGAGGAATTGCAGATAAAAGTGATTTTATTTCAAAATCAATTTATTGATTGTTATATTAATACATTTTCCAATTCTTTATACAAAAAACGATAATCCATGACTTGAACGTCTTTAGTGAATATGCAAACGCAAAACTATGGGCTAATCTGAACACTTGTAATCCGACTTGTTCGGTAATGCAACTCATCGTGTTATTCAAAACTAAATTTCTTGTGCATTAAGGAATCAAATGTATACACTACAAGAGTGCACACTATCAAGAACGATTCGCTATACAACATATTAATTCGATTGCACAAGTAATTTAAATTATTAAATAACTGAAGTAAAAAAAGTGATAAATTGTTGATTTGGTGAAAAATTATAAATTTACTTTTCATATTCAAAGTGTTTTAGGTGCACATTTAAAAAAGTACGAATTAACAGAGGTTCGGAAATAAGGTTGTCGGATTAAAGCGATCGACCAAGTGCTTTTTCACTCACGCGCACTTTGTTAAAAATGTATTACATTGTTTCACTCTGAGCATTTCGAAAATGAATCGTGTGTTACACATTTCTATGGGCTTCGCGCCAAAGTAATCAGCCGCGGACGGGTCAGCCCCGGCATCCAGGAGCAAACTAACACAATCCTCATATCCTCGAGACACAGCTTCGTGAAGCGGAGTCCGTCCCAAGCAATTCCTCACATCAACACTCGCGCCGTGTCGCAGGAGTAACGCGATGAGGACAGCATTCCCGTCGTCAGTGGCGTAATGCAGACATGATTCGTTCGTCCACGCATTGCGAGCGTTGGGATCGGCTCCTCGTTCAAGCAGATACAAAACCACTTCCACACGCTCCTTCCAAACAGCGATCAACAGAGGCGAGAATCCGTAAAACACAACGGCGTTGATGTTCGCCCCAGATGCTAATGCATGGCGAACATCGTTCTCACGACCGTCCTTCGCTGCGTAATAGAGATTCATCTCTAATTCCAAAGAAGATTCGGTTCCTTCAGATTGACGGTCGGATGTTTGGGGTCCGCCATCTTCAGATAAAGCACTAGATGACGTCACCGCGTCACTGGAACAATTGACGCACGTCGATGCCACTGTGCTTTCTTCCAGGATTTTCAAGCGGTTTTGCATGTTCTTTAACATCCTCTTCATTTCCTCTGTGTCTCCATCTTTGCAAATATTCGTTTTTCCATCCAGCCCATCCATCCGTGATTCATTAGGTTCCATGTCCGTCTTCTAATTCAACTCCCGTGTTGTAACTTACGAATGATTTTATAACAATGTCTGAAATTTAAAAAAATACACATTACAAGTTTCTTTCCAATCTGTTAACACGACATGTTATTTCAGGCTCGTGAAACAAGTATTGCACTTTTCCATCTATTTAATCAAAGTAAACCAGGAAAATAAGAGAAAAAACACGTACGTTCAAAGAAATGAAACTTAATTTTGCAATGATCTCACACTGATTAGCAACATTAAATGCAAATATACACTGAGAAAAAAGTAAAATGAGGAGATGCAGAGGAAGTACAAAAAATTGTAATGAAGAAAAAAAAACGTCTAAGGTTCAACAACATTCACAAGCTCTTTTAATCATCTTAGCAATGTTAAAATATTATATTTTATCGATATATTTCAATGTGAAGGAGCAAGAAAAACAGTAATTTAGAATACAGAACCAACTTTGTCAAAATATTATCTTGATAATCTTGGTTGCTTAACACAATTCCGGAATGTACAACTTACATTTTTTTACATTCGTACAATAAATATACACTCGGCAAACATTTGTTAATTTCCTCTCTCGGAACAACAATTAGACAATTAGTGAAGACTCGTTACATGATCGCAAAAGATATTTTTGATGCTCCGATATAATTCAATAAGTGTATAAAAATTAAAGGTCTTACACTGATACAAAAAAGGTTTAATCTCAATTTTTTTCTTGCTTTTCTCAAACATTACAAAGAAAAAGTTTTGAACAGTTTGTTCGAAAAATACGAAAATCCTTCACGGAAGAAGACTCACCTCAATGAATGTTGATCGAGCCCTGCTGGTATTCTGGTCAACTCTCGCAGACGCTCTCATATCCAAGAACATTACAACATTCCATAGATAAACTTATTTATGTATTCCCTTCGTAACTCTGATGACAAACTTATCTTCACTGTAATCGCGTGAAAGACAAATGACTCACGCAGCGTGCGTGCCTTTGATCCCCTGTTCAGTCGCCGGCTTTATTACGAAAACAAACTCTTATCGCTGAGGAGGATATTCCATGACGAGTTTCCCACAAACACAAAACATGCTTCTTTAAATTCCCGAATTATGATTTATTTCTATCGGAGAAAAAAAGTAAATCAGGTTCAAAAGGTAAAAACTTCGAGTCGATTTTATGAGGCAATGATGCTAAATATAATGACTTTTTTTCGATATAGTTTCTATCACCCTAAGTCTCGTCATTGCCGTATCACCGTAAAAAGGACGCCTGACAGATATCATCACATATTTTTCGTCACAAATAAAGTGTGTACTCGTATATGACATTTTAATTTTCTGTACAAAAAATAAAATTAATATAAGTAAAAGCGTTATATTCAATTTATTTATTATTTCTTAATATTTTATTTATCATTTACTAAGATTTCAATAGTCGTACAAATATTAATGGATTCTATTTTCATTCCCCACCTCCGGAGATCTCATCATAAAGCTGATTCCTACATTTTTTTCTCTAAGGCCCAATTTCACCAAGTTCGTTTAATGTCTTAAACGAGATTTTCTGTGCAGTAAATCGTGATTATCAAAATGCGCGTTCCACCATCTTCGATTTACGAGAAAATCGCGATTAACGCTTAAACGTTCGGGGACCCTTCGATTACCAGCGCAAATCGCGATTTTCTTCAGAACTGCGAGAAATATGGCGTCCATTTTGTTTGTTTGCTCGTAGCTCGGTTTATAGGTTATGTTCAGTGGCACGAGGGAGGCCCGCTGCTGCCTATGGTGTCCTTAGGTGGCGGTAGTGAGCAACATGATGCGTTTTCCTCCCGTCATTTGTCTTCAAATTACCCATAATGCACTGTAAAACTACTACCAACCCAGAGATTCTTCAGAAACATTGAGCAACTTAATCGACGATTAGTTTTGCTTGGTGAAACGCACAAAATGTAATCGCGATTCCATTTACCTAATCACGTTTAAGGAAATCGCGATTATTCTACATTTGGTGAAATTGGGCCTAAATCTTGGTATTGAATGTACTTCGTTCTATTGGTCTTAGTGCTTGAACTCGCAGAAAATCAAGACCAACATGTAACCTTCCATCATTTTCATGATTTAAAAGTCGTTTATTTTTTTGAAAATAAAAGTTTTCTCCGTAGGACTCAATGTATTATGCCATGAATTATAATCGCTATAATTTCATTTAATTGACAGGTGAGGTATGTTTTGAAGTTAAAGTCACAATAAGTACATGTTACTCTTGTCTATTTATGCCAATTTCAGATACTTTAATGAATTAATTTTCCGCCAGAACTACCTTAAGAGAGGAGTGAAAATAAGTTTGGGAACTACTTATTTTATGGGCGGTAGTGTTTTAAATACAACGAAATCCCTGTACGGGTCAAACATAGTATGTCGCGAAATCGAGTATCTTTGTACCATTCTGACACAATTTAAAAAGTCCAAAGCCATCGACGTAGGACGCACATCCTCCCCAAATAAGTGAAGGAAATCTCATAAAAGCGAGAGCCTTATAGAAAGTAACCTCATCCGCAAGTGTCTGATACAACGGTGGAGGATTGGATTGCAACATTTTGGTTGTGGCGGGGAGAGGAACTTAGATTTCAAGAACAGATAACATGATTCATCTTCCACGTACATGTATAATTTCATATGCACACAATAAATAAAAATTGGTCTGACCCATACACTAGACGTAGAATAAATAAAAGGAGGATTTCAAGAAAAATGGAGGGTGATAGAGCTATTCTAAATTCATATTCTGATTTAGCGCGTCAAAATACACAAGGATACACAGAACTAGTCTTTGGAACAGACCAATTTTTAGGTAGGCTTATGTATTTTGTGATATAAATATATCAGTTTTATAAGTATCGTAAAAGTGTTATGTAATTTCGTTGTAGACAGAAGTGTGTTTTCTGTCCTATGTGTTTTATCATTACCATATCTTTCATTTCAGTTTACAAAAAGTGTACTCTAAATCTGCTTGGTCCTTTCACACTACTAAATATTATTCAAGCGTCTTGACACAGTAAACTAATGTGTAAGTGTAGCAGACAGAAATTATTTTACTGCGTCTATACCAAACTTTCAAGCGATATACTCCTAATGCGGATGTAATGCATACTAATTGTATTTTACGTACAGAAAATTTAAGCAAAATCGTTGGAACCGTTTTTAAGAAACTTTGGAAAGAGTACTTTGACCTTTGTGTCAAGTACCCTTTGTTTTAAAGTTTTAAAAAATAGAACACATGCATCAACAACAAGTAAATTCTACCATAAAGACGAAATGGGAAATAAATAGAATCATCCGTTTACTCAGAATCGCTGCGAACAGACGGACGGTTGTTTTACCAAAAAACATTTTTTTAAGAATCAGAGATCGCCTAAACGAATATTTCCGTCAAACTCTCGCTTTCGAATTTTTCACGATTTCAATACTTTCTATATACTACGTATATGAGAAAGTAAAAATGGAGGGTGATGAAGGAGTACTGGACCAATATTCTGATTGAGCGCGTTAAATACACCGGTTTAGTCTAAGAAACAGGCAAATATTTTTTTACTTCTTGTTAAGGGTAGTTTTTCGCGATTAAAAAAAACAAACAAGGTGGGGGGGGTGGATGATGGAGCAATTCTGAATTCATATTCAGATTTGGCGCGTCAAAATACATAAAGGTACATAGGTTAAGACTTTGATTCAGACCAATTTTTCTTTGTGTGTGCCTGTGTTTTTTATTCATCAATGTAATACACATACAATAAACCATTTGTTTCGCGCTTTCATACATAACTACAAAAAAGTTTCTTTTTTAAGTTTGCATATAATTTTAATATTTACAAACACATTAATAATCAAGATTGTAGTACATTACATTGAAGGAATCTTTCTATGTAATAGTAAAACGGCTGTTGCATTTCTTATTAAAATGATCAATATCTTGTCAACCTGAACTTTCATGAATAGCGGTGTCTATAGAGACGTGGAATTTCTACAGAACATTTTTTTTAATTTGCTTATTACATAATTAACGATTGCAAAATACTATGTTAATCAGAGCAACCAACAGATTAAATGAGTTATACGTCATTGGAATTTTTGTATTGCAAAAGACTTTCTATATGTGTCGTGTCGTTGTTATAAAAAATTCAATATGACAAAATAATTTTAATTCAGCAACCAAACTTTCTCGTTTTAATTTGTAGTAGTTATAATATTAAAACGTCCTTGCTTCGCTCATTTATATTGGCAAGTTGTTAGGAAACCTCTTGAAACCATCGTGCTGTGGTAGAGCATAAGGAAGAAATTGCTTAATGGGAAAAAAATTACTTATGGGAACGTAATGAACTAGCTGTATCGTCAGTAAGTAAACTCAAAAATAAATAAATAAATAAAATAAAGCTCATTTCTCAAAATATCTCAAAATACCTTTACAAGAAGTGCCCTTATTTTTTAGTTAGAAAGTATTTGGAACACATGTATTCTTTGTATTCAACATGTATTTATACAGTATCATCAGACGATATTTATACAAAAATCAACTTCAGTCAAAAATATTTTAAAAAACAAAAATCATATCCGTAAAAGTCATAATCATATTCGCCATTTTTAAAGAATTCTGAGCAACATGGTTGCTCCAGTTGTGCCTTCTCATTACAGTGGAACCCCTCCTAACAGGCCTCGGATTAACCGACCTATCCCGTGAAAGAGTTTTCTGTCTCCCTTTCAGCGAATAGTAGATGGTGGGTAGTGGCTCAAACATTGATTGTTTGAGGAGCCTTTGCTGGAAAGTGAAACGGGGTGGCGCGACGTAAGATGTGCAATGTGCTTGTGTTGTGTTGGACAGAACGGGGAAGGAGAGAGTTCGCTAGTTTGATTCCCATCTTTCTCCAGAGTCTATTTTCCTATGAATATACATGTACATACGTCTCTTTTTTATCAATCAATCATTTCGGATTCCTTTAAGCATGTATACAGTACACCAAATGAGTTGCAATGACATCTCATTTGCTTGCTTATTCGTTTTAATCTGTTGAAATTGTTGAATCTTTTTGAACGAAAAACGATTTTTCTGGGAACCTAGAGTTAATCGGCTAAGCGGGTGGTCAGGGTCTCTCCCCCGACCAGACCTGTTAAGAGGCGTTGTACTGTACTAAACATTGGAAGGAACGTCCAACAGACTGGTAAGAAACTTGAGTATTCGTCGCGTCGCCTCAGAGTTGCTCCTTAAGAAGAGGGCCTTAAGTGTACGAAGTGGAGATGATCCTACCTTGAGCTTCGGCTTAAGTTGTCCTTGCGTCGCTTCGATGACAGAGAGCGCGCGTCCCAGGCGTCGAGTCCTCTCCGAGTATTTGTTGACCTGCGCCAAGCGACATCACTCCTTTCAGCGATTGAAGGTTTTTAAAAGAAATACGGCTTGCAAGCGTTTTATTCCAGCTTGCAAGTTAGCATCAGCTCACACATCCAACGAATGCGTACAGTTTACAAAAATTAACACAAACCTACGAAATTTAACTTTGTGTCTGAGATTTTGATCAAATTAGGTGACTTAGGATAATATTGCTGAATTCAAAAATGACAAAAATGACATCTGACACTTCAGGTTATTTTACAATTGCAAAAAGAAAATTTATGATATAGTCCGATTTCTATATTTCGGTGACTCAATTTGCAAGGTAATTTCCTATGAATAATAGATAAAATCTAATAAAATTGATGAAAAGTAGAATAAGTAATAAAATAATTGATTAAAACATTAATATAAAAACATTTAAAACAAGGAAATGAATTAGTTACAAGCAAAAATATTAGGATAACATTTGGTGTTTTTCAAATGAACATCTCATGGCATTCTTCTCCGTAACACATTTCAAGAATCCCTTTTCAAATAACAAGAGTATACTTCCATCATATTCAAATTCCACTGCCCTTGATAACAACTTCCCATTTATCTTGGTGAAATTTTCCGCCTTGTTCATTACCAAGTTCGTTATCTTAATCTGTCCCTATTGGCAAAAGTTGCCAGATATGAAACAAAACAAATCTGATTATTGACATACATTCTTGATAACGTTATGTAGTAAAAAATGAGCAAAGAACAATAAACGAACAGTATTTCTTCGCAAAACAAGTGATAAAAACATTGCATAAAAACTTCCTTTAGGTACGAACTCAAACATAGCTTTTAAAATTGCTATACCTCTTTATGCGACATTTTGTTGTGGATGCGACGTATATGACTCATTTCTCAATTTAATTCGCATTGATTAAATTATAACGCAATATTTTCAATTTAATTCGCAACGATTATAAAAATTATTACGTGAAAGAGAAATACAAGTATTATTTTCGAAATCAGTACGCAAGAAGTATTTTTAGAACATTTGGCAACCTCAAAATGCCTTGCGTAATCGAAAAAATGATAAAAGAGGTTTTCTCAATGTCGGTGTTCCATCGGAATTGAAAAGATTGTCTGATATCGCAACAATAGTACTTCCAAATTAAAAAAAATATTTGCACCCATTTTGGAAACATGAAGGCGTTGTAATTACCAGTTTACAAACCCTAAAAAAACCTACGCATTACCCAACATAAAACCTTTGAACTGTGGTACAGAAATAGATGTTCTTTTCATTAATTTTAACCACAAATACTAAGCTTACAATGGGGCCAGTATATTGAGAAGTAAGAAAAAATGGTTTTGGTTCTAGTAGCGTAGGCGAAAGGACTTCAAAACTTTTGCCAAAACGTTTATTTATTATGACAAATCGAACGAGTCATGAAAATCAGTGTAAAAGTACCATGCTAAACACTTTTCCTAATCTCGAACGAGAAAATTGTAATTATTTTACATTTGAAGAAGTCGCAATAACTTAGTTCAGGAACAATGTTTACCTTGGCTGAGCTCGGGTCCTTCAGCTGAACCTCAGGCAAAGGACCCGCTTGAGTGTCCATGGACCAACGACGAGCTGCTTCCAACATGACGTGAGAGTACATGTTCTCTGCTTGCATGCTGCAAAACAATAGCACAAGAGAATGACAGAACTAGATCCGTCTTTCCATGGCACGATACACACGTAGCAAAACATAACATTTCCTAAAGGTAGAAGGCGAGTACGCAAGGCACGACGCTACGGGTCGCCCCTGTTGATATTCACGTGATCCATACCTACGCGGTAGCACTATGAGAACATGCGTGTAACATTTCCAGGAGTTATGAGAAATTAAGAAATTATATCTGCGTTGAGTGAAGTCATGTTATCAACTATTCACGAAACTTGGAGATATTCACCGAATGTTGAAGTGAATTAATAATTCGTACAACTGATTTTTCTATTGGACTTGGAAATTGATTTTGTAAATTGAAAACTTGGTAAATAATTTAAATTTTCGTTTGACTTTTTCTTTGACGAGAATCACTTAATCTTCAGTCACGTGATACGACTGCTGTTTCCGGTGGAACAGTATTTTCCGCAGTTCTTGTTGATTTATTCTTTTAAAAGCCACTCAAGGTATGAAAATCTTTACGTCATTGCGTTTCCTATTTCCTTTCGTCATGTTTTGGTTGGTTTTCCTCGCTATATGAAGCTGATATCTTGTTAGGATATCAATAAACATATAAGCCCATAGTAATTTAAAGTCAAACAATTCGAATGTTTACGCCGTAAGGGAATAAAAATTCATCACCAGTGGGATAGGGAATGGTTCAAACTATTATATTCCCTATTTATTTGTTATTTACTATTGATATTCCAGAAGTTACGTACGCTCGCGCCAACATCTCTAGTGGTCCATATCGAAGCATGACACTGGGATGCTCCAAAATGGCTAGGTCTTCGGCGTCCAAGTCGAACGCACTGGGTCCTCTCTTTGGTCCTGGAGTCGGGAAGGTCACGGACGAGAACTCCATTTGACTGAAGAAGTCGAAACGGAATTTACTTCATTCATTCATACATTACTCGCTTGCTTCATTCCTTATTGGCATATATGAAATTCTCTGTATTGGGGAACAGACCCAGAAAGAAAAATGATTGAGCCATTAAAAGAACGAAGATTTTTTTAATGTCATGGAGCGTACATTTGATCAATTATCGAAAACGATCGTTAATATGCAGTGATCTGCCGACTGGTCGATTGTGCAACTTTACCAGTAGTAGTCTGCTTTTACTATTGACCACTATCACATGTGAAGAAACTTCAGAGCGACCAGCAGAATAGACTTGTGACATTAGCTATTTCCAGAAGCAACAAACCTTGTTCTTAAGAACAAGGTTAAAAAAGATACACTCATATCCTAAAGAGTATTAGTCTCATAATACGCGCCTACATCTGTATTATGTAGGTTACGAACGCTTCTTTTAGAGCAAGATGGACAATTGATGAATCAAGAAAGCGAATTCCACTGGAAGTGAATTGGGTACTATCTTTCCGCACAACGGCATAAGGTAAATCTTCCGCACCCAGGCCCGTCTTCCTCGTTGGACACGGTTACAACGCGCGTTGTAATACTAATGAATGAATAGCACTCGTGGACTAAAGCTCTATATAAGCAAAGAAGAGACAGCAGTGTATGTCGCTCTGGTTCGCCGGAGAGTGCTATTTTATCTCGTCCGATGAGAATTTCCACTCTTTCTAACTGTTCGTGAGCGAAATCAACTTTGACAGTGTTAGCGTTCTAAATGCGTTAGCACCACAATGTAATACGTAAACAAACCGCCTTTTTATCTCCATGGTGAATTTATGCAGGATTCAATAAGAAAACTTACGCGTGCTCAGATGCTCTCGCGACGCCACTTTACCGTGGGTGGCAATGCTGTGAGCCAGCGTTGAGTGAAATGATACCACCCAATTGTATAATTTTCGTTTGCATCAGTGAGTATAGAACCGTTCATTTCATGCTTTTCAAATTTGAAATTCCTTTCGGTGAATTATGGTTTACATCCTAGCCCCTTCCTGACTGGGATAATTTCCGGTTTTTCTTCAGGTAGAGGCGGACTTTTTATATAGTCTCTCTAAGTTCTCACCTAGAGATGGCGCCTGTTGAAATAACAAATCATGAATTTTGAGTTATTTTAATAGTTACGTTTTAGGAATAATAATATTCGAATAATCTTTAGTTTATAATAATATATACTTATTAATCATGTTACGTCGAATGAAAATGGTAGACGGGACCGGGATTCGAACCCAGGACCTTGAGCTTTACGCGCTCATGCGCTTACCGACTGCGCCATCCCGTTCGCCTCTCGGGTCCGTCTATCATTCTCATTCAACTTGTGAAACCCAAAGACCTCTGAGGTGGTCTCGTAGAGACTAGATTCCTCATCTGAGGCGACTCCCTTAGGAAGTACTTTATTTGGGTAGCATTTTCCATTTCTGGTTCACAAACANGGGATGGCGCAGTCGGTAAGCGCATGAGCGCGTAGAGCTCAAGGTCCCGGGTTCGAATCCCGGTCCCGTCTACCATTTTCATTCGACGTAACATGATTAATCTGTTACCTAGCGGTGAGGTTCACCGCAATCTAAGAGATTTCTATAATATATACTTGTAAAATAACTTAATAATGTTTTATTAAATATATATTTGTTGGTATTCTGTTGATATTATAACATGTATTTTATTTTTATCTTAGAAGTGTGCTGAAATGTCAAATCCGCCTCTGCCTTAGGACCCTTGATCGGAATTGATGGGATGGTCCCTTGCTTGCTTACGCAGAGTAAATAGTTTATTGTTCTCCACGTGGTCATATGCACTTTGTAACTACTTTTTAGACAATTAATTTATTATTATCTTATCATATTTTAAATTTATTATTATATTATTATTAACATGCTACTCACTCTCTCTTATGGGCATACTCTTCTGACCATTTGAAACCAAGATCTCCCGGTTTCAAACTGCTTTTTTTTCTCTCTTCTCCAGCGTCTTGGTTGTCTCCGCGATCTTTCACATCCTTGTTTTCTGGAGACGACTCATCCTTTAATTTCACATCTTTCGCTGTTTCTGCCGTGAAAGGTTCCATGGGGGGCTAGGAGCAAGACAGAAAAATGGCCTCCAAAATCAGTGCTTCGAAGGAAACTCTATCAATAACTCAAATTTTTGGGGAACACTCTTCATTGCATCGTTGTACAGAAGAACCTCTGTTTCACATACTAAAAGAGAGTGAAGGTTGTCCGTTTTAATGTAAATCCCGTTAAAAACAATTATTATTGGGAGTAATGAACATCTGAATTACAATAGTTAGTTAGAAAAGTGTGTGTTATTTATCAAATAACTATAAAACCAATTAATAATTTCCGGAGGTGTTGGGAGTGTTAACATACAAACTTGTTTTGAGATATAAATAAGTATTCTTTCAACTATCCATTTTAAAAGAAGTAATTATAATGAGGATATATTTTATGAATATATTATAATATACGGTGGTACGGAATAATAGAAAACGGAAGTGGGGCAGGTAGTTTGAATAAATTTTGATCACGAATTATTTCATGTGACATTCTCAGCAAAAAGTTAATCTAAGCTTTGAGAGCTGTTTAATTTGTTCATGTTCCTCCAATTTTCAATTTCTTTTTTCATCTGACAGGTACTCACATCCAAGATAGTGCATAAATTGTAAAATAGTTGAATTTATTATTTAACTCTGAAAATAATACCGAAAATGACATAGGATCACCATATACATAGTCTGACCGAGGAAATGTAGGACTATTTCCACATATTTTCATGAAGTGTTTATGAGATTTTTCCACACCCGAACATTCAATAGTTTCAAACAATAGGACAAATTATGTTTTAAACAATTCAATGATGTAGAAATAAATTTACAGTATCATGTTTTGCTGCAGATTACTCATATTGTAATTGTACTATGATTGAAATTTAACTGAGGTTTTCTAAGGAACTGCATACAAATACTTGTTTTTTTAGAAGTACTAAATCCGCCACTGCACTTGGGCCCTTGATCGGAATTGATGGGATGGTCCCTTGCCCTGTTTCCGGAGACCAACTGAGTTTATTATTCCCCACGTTGTCATATGCGGTTTGTAACTGCTTTTTTGCCACTACAGTTTATTTGTATATTTTCTATATTTAATAAAATTTGTAAGAAATGAAAGAAAAACATTCATAATACCTCAATTTCTCTACATCAATGAGGATGAATTGATTATTCAAGGACTCTTCTTGCACTCATCAGAAATTTCTTGTTATTTTTTCATAACTTTGCGTTGCTACCTCCCGGTATATGAGACCGCACTTACCCTATCAAAACCTTTGATTTTCCGCAGGTCTCCAGATTTGCCTCTGGCACTGACAGACCCCCCTTTCTTGATTCCCTTGCCCTTCGACGACGGACCTTTCTTTTTAGGCGCCATTGTAGCTGTTGAATATCCTCCTTGGTTATGATAAGTGTTCTACAAGAAAAGGGCAAAACAAGATTAAATTCTTCACCTTTTAGTTTACTTCTCTATTTTTAAAACCCCGACTTTGTCTCTTTTTCGTGCTCGGTATTTTGTGTGAGTCAAGGAGAAAAAGTGCTTCAGAAGCTGTATTACGTCTGAGCAGAAATACGACTTCGCTACGGAAACGTCTGTCGGGGAGATGAGACGTCAAACATTGAGTTGTCCGTCCAAAACCACGTACATCCTACAGTATATTCGTCTCACACCAAGGAGATCTTATAGACAGTTCATCTACGATATCATACCGACTTCATTCCCACATTCCTCTGAAAGTTAAGTCCTCGTTTATCCTCCTTAGACTCAACTATCATTTCGGTCATTTCTCGGCGAGGCCTATTTCCAAAGTAATATTTTCTTTCACTTTTTCGTTAGAGATATAAAATAGATATTGCTGTATCTCTGTTGTCTACATGAAGTGTGACGTCACCAATGAGCAAAATTGGGAGAAATAAAATATAAATACCTTTGTTATATTTTGGGTACTCCGATTTGTTCTTTCATTTCATCGCGCTTATTATTGTTTGGAGAGGACACGTCTTAACTTGGGACTATATGATATTTCATTAACGTCCATTCCTTATTGACGTTCAGTATGAATGGAATCTGCTTGGTTTTTTGTTTCAAACCGAACATCACACTTTTACAATGGCTACCCAAACCTGAAAGCAAAATCGGCAACCTTATTATTATCAAAGCTCCCAGTCAATGTAAGATCCTGATTCCCATATACATTTGATTTCAACTTCAAATTACTTTTGAATTGTACGATGTATCATGCGCTTTTCCTGGTCATTCGGAGCCTTGTGTCTGCACTTCGCTTGAACGAAAGAGATTTCCAAGTTAAATTTCATAAGAAAATTGTTGTATTTCATAACATTAAATATGAATCGATTTACATGACACTGGGTCTAGGGTGATGTTTCCCAACCCGTGTCCTGTAATCCCTGCCTAGGTGCACCGCGATTTATGGGGAGAGGAAGAATCAGCAAAATCACTTTTACAATCAGACCAGCATAGGTGTAGATACCATTGTACTAGTCTTCATTACCAACAAAGTTTCAATCTCGCATTTTTGTGTATATTCTTTTTTATTTTTTTGCAAGGTCAATCTGTTATCAGTGAACAATGTAGGTACATCTCTTACAAAGTTTGAAAATATTTGTTTTTTACACCAGTAAATATAATTGTATAAGTATATATTTTTAATGAGTTTCTGTGTGTACCATTTCATTGCATTCACCAAAAGTATAAGGCGTATAGATACTGATTTACAATTGCCATAGAAAAAGCCAAATATTAGTGTCTCAAATGAGCCGCGGATAAATATAGATTGGGATTAGCGTAAAAAGGTTGGGAAACACTGATCTAAGGGATAAGTAATATTATTTCGTATGACAATCAATGAAGCGACAATGTCAAATCAGTTGCTTCTCATCGTGGGTGAAAAGCTCCTCTCGTATATGTGGCTGAATTGACTAGACGTAAAACTGAAGCTGAATAATTGTCAAATCTAATGGCATTACACCTATTAGTACTTCCATTGGTGACGTCGAGACAGTTTTGTAGCAAGTATTGAATCCTAATAAAGCTATTCGCTGCATGTTTTCCTACATTTTTTTCAGGGATGTGTAGTTGGTTGCGCGGCAGAGCGCTAAGCTGAAAGTCCTGGGTTTAAATCTCTGTCCCGTCTCCCATTTTCATTCAATATAACATAATTAGAATGTACGTAAGTTTGGTTTGATTTTACCTGCGCAGGGAGCGTCAGTTATCGCGGTGTCTTCCTCGTCGGCATCCCGGCAACAAATGGATTAATTTGTTCATTGTCACATTAATTGTATGAGACGTCAATTCATTGTCACATTAATTGTAAGGTTGTCATGAGTATTGACAACCGCATATTTCAAATGAACTGGAAGTTTTTATGACATAGACAGAAAAATGCCAGATTGAAGTCACGGGAGTTGAAATTATCTATATTATCCCTTAAAGTTGTTTTTTCTTTTTTACTTCTTAATAATACACCTATAAGGAAAGGTAGAATTTAAAAAATTTTGGAGCAAACCATTTGCTGAGAGGGAGCTCTCATCTCGGAGCAATTAGCGTAGAAGAGTTATTGGTAGCGGTACCCAGTGGTCGAGATTTTTTAAAAAGTAGACTTAGGATCCATAGTGTATTTTTCGCCTAGCAAAAAATGTGTACAAGACAAACGTTACTCATCATTCAATTTTCTATTGATAACAAATTTTCATAGAAATGAGTCTTTCATACCTACAAAAATATTTAGTACGGAGTCATTGGCTAGAAACATCTGCAACTATGCCAAATCAATTGCTAATTAACACACCACACCCCCTCCACTGATGAATCTTAGTTGACGCTGATTGGCTATACTGGTGCATTATTTATTTGGAAATAGAAACTATTAGAAATGGAATAGTCCCGAAAAAAAACTATCTTGTCACATCAATTGATCGATTTTGTCGACCTGAGCGGTGGTCTGGGAATCTTCATTTAATTTGAACTGCAAGAAGTTGAGGAGTAAGGCTGTAAATTACCTCTAATTTAGGTAGAATTGATCATGTAAAAACATTATAGTTAAAAGTATTTCTTATTTTTCGGTCAGGTCAATTTGTACAAATTATACAATTATGATATGCTCCTTTTAAAATAATAGACGGGACATTTCATGTCAGAACAACACGGGGTCTCAACCTCATCATCTAGGTATTTTATCAAATTTTCTAGAAAGAAACCTTTATATAGACTAATTATATGACATCGTTTGAAATACGGACCAGAAACAATATATTATAGTGATACTTCAATCGGTTTGGAATTTACAGCTAGGTTAAGTAAAAACGCATTAAGCAAAAATCTTTCACACTATTATTGTTTTAACCCTCAATATCTTTTGTATCCCACATTTCAATTTTGCCAGATGTTCGTTAAATGTTGCCCCGTTCGTTGAATATTAATAGTAGACTACGCCGGGAGGCGAACGGGGTGGCGCAGTTGGTTAGCGCATGAGCGCCATAACATCAATGTCCCGAGTTCGAGTCTCGGTCCAATCTCCATTTTCATTCAACATACCATAATTACTCTGCAATTTAAGAGATTTCTATAAGTTTGTGATCCAGATTTGGATAATTCAAACCCTAATCAAAGTACTTCGTAAGGGAGTCGCCTCGTATGAGGAGTGTAGTCTCTATGATACCATCAGGGGTCATTGGATCTCGCAAGTTGAATGGAATTTGAAATTGCATATTGGTATTGCTGTCTTGGTTTTGGTTCTTGGTCTTGCAGAAAATGCAAGAACAAGACCAGTCCATCTGCAAGATTTTGGGAAACAGCAAGACTCATGGATTTTCATTAGTATAATTTTAACGACAATACTTACTTCTTACATGTTACTTTTTTACCACATACAGTATTTCAATTATTTTAAATAAAAGAATTATAAAAATATCATTCCTGTTTATAAAAACATAAATAAATACTTTGAAGGGATACTCCATTTGAAGTAATAATATAAATAAATGTTATTTATTTTTTGTTGGTATTAAAATTTGTGTTCGGTAAATTGATACGTGTATCAAAAATTCAAAAACATTTTTCATCAAAAGATAAATGTGGATGTTAAAACAAATTCAAAAGCGGTTTTAATTATATTTTTTCATTATCATTATTTAATTTCAAATAATCGTATATACAGAAAATAATAAGTAGGCCCAATCGTACACGATCGATACCAAGATCAGCAATACCCATCGAACCAAGACTCGATGTACAAGAGCATGACCTAAGATTAACTGAACTAGAGCAAGAACACACTAAATTTAGTCAGTGAACAAGACCAAGATAAGAGTATACAAGAACAAGACCAAGATCAAGACTGTGATAGTCTTTGTCTTGGTCTTGTTTTGCGCATCACTAGTTACTGCACCACACCAGAAGCATAGTGGAATAAGATAGGAGTGCCCGTCCCAAGCATGCACAGTGCAAGCTAAACATTTTCAAGACATTTTTCATAGTGGACGTATTAAGACATCGCTTCACACCTACAACACTCAAACCTCTTACATAAATCTGTACAGTACCTTCAACTTCCCTCTCAAAAAATCTCTTGCGTTTCATTGGCTGGCCAACGTCTCCCTCCCCCCACCTCGATGCCCAATGGCACACCTTGTGTCATTCCACTATGCATCAGAAGTGTTCTACCCACATCTGATGTTGTGGTTCAGCCTCGAATGATTTTGAAGGGGTTTACGGTGTTCTCAGGGTACTCCGGTATCACTTGCTTTTCTTTCCAACAAGCAATCACTTATCAGTTTCGTTCACGTCAATCATAAATCATCCGTCTCGGGGAAGTGCGTCAAGAAGGGCATCCGACACCATTTAAGTTCCGCTGTCAATACCAGGTATCATTTAATCTTCCCTCTTTGACCATTGTCTAATAAGGGAAAACAAGTGAAGATAAAGAAATGACTCAATTCATGTCACGACATTCTTGATCATACAAAAGGTTATCGAAAGCACTCGATCTACCCACATTGCTTTTGAACTCGCGCCAAGTCTTGAGAATGTCTGTGACGCTAATAATTAAAGGGTGAAGTACCTCGAAGTAAGCGAAAGATAGCACTATAGTAACATGATCCCTATCCTTGTATGGCGCTAGAACCAAAAGCTCCCGCGACGTGGTTCGATTTCCGACGAGCTTCCCCGCAAATGCGCCACAAACATCCCAAATTGTGGGCACGCTTTCGTTGAGACTTATTTGTGGGATGGGGAGATCTTGTAAGATCAAATAGTTCTTGGTTCAAGTTGTAATCTCATTGGGCGAATTTCCCCATTGATTCAGCAGGCTTTTCAATACCATTTAATGAAATGTAACTGGACCACTGTAAACATGTCAAATTTTAGTATTAAAATGAAAACGTAAAATTTTATTAGTTTTCACACGACCCCCTCCGGGGAAAAATATAAAAATGAAAATTATTCCAGTTTGAAATAGATTGCAGAGTAAATTAATATTTACTAAAAATGGCTGGGATGAAAGATAAGTTAAATATTTTTCCATCTCGTGGGTAAGTATTTAGTCTATTTTTGTCCTTTAGTCCTTTTATATTTAGTCCTTTACATTTCAAGATATTATGACATCAACAACCATAACTATTCAATTATTCTCTAGCCCAATATGAGCATGATAATACAAAACATCAATACATCATGAATAAATATTTTTTTAAAGTAAATAGTAAGTTGTTCATCAAATTATATTCTTATTTCTCGTCACATGGGTTATCAGGAGAAATCGAACTTGCATGCTTTTGGTGCATCATGCATTGTATCGTGAATTTTTGAGGTTATAAATCCATTGGTGATTTCCCACTCGGAAGCGTCGGTGAAGTGCCAACGGATCATATGTCGTTATGAAGGACAATCATAGGTGCCACGAGTACCAAGGTTTCTCTGTCGAAGGAAACAGAAAGAAAATGGTCCAGATAGTGGAGGATTTAGCCATCCCCCTGATGAGTAGAAATCGAAACAACTGTCTTGTATTTTACAAAAAAAGATGTATGGAACGTAGGATCATAGGGTGGTATGAGTATTCTTACAGAATAATAAATTCCCTTAAAATTACACGATCATGCAGTGAAGTTCCCAAGTTTGACATGCCTCTAGACTNCCCCCCCCACAAAAAAAAAATCCTGGATCCACTACTGGATGCAAACCATAACAACAATAAAATACGACCTTTAATGTAGTTCTTTTTCCCTTCAAATTTTCTCTAACATACAACATGTAAGGAGTATACTATAAGCAAATTTCTACCCAATCGATTTCATATGGATAATTTCAATCAACAAATGGATAAATATTAACGAAATTTTATTTCTCAATTGCGGAAACAATTCTGCCAACGAAAGGTTTCTTCGAAACTTCGTTCAGACTTACTCCGTAAAAAGTTTTTGTCCATTCTCTTTTTTTAAGTTAA
This sequence comes from Laupala kohalensis, assembly GCA_002313205.1. Classification (NCBI taxonomy): domain Eukaryota; kingdom Metazoa; phylum Arthropoda; class Insecta; order Orthoptera; family Trigonidiidae; genus Laupala; species Laupala kohalensis. The sequence goes on along the minus strand of NNCF01126162.1, from coordinate 179,162 downwards.
CTATTTGTAAGTACCATAATTTGTAAATATTACGTTTAATTGTTATAAACATGATTTATATTCAACCATTCTTTCCTTCATAAAGCAACTACATGTTGGTAAAAGCAAAGCTGAAAGGTGCCGAGCAGGGCTACCACCTGTTGGATACGAAAGTAGAGGCGCTGGAAATGAGATTTCGAAAGGCATGCAAGGATTTGGTCAAGGTATTTTTTATTTCGGCCATTCTTCAACAAATAATTTATTAATATTATATGAATATATTGTAGCTTCCAGCAGTATATTCCAGAGTACTATTTCTCTTTTCGAGTTACGGCAGTTTTAAATTTCCAAAACGTTTTCTCTGTTATACATTGGCATATAACTTTGATATAACCATGATAAGTGGGAATAAAAATAGTTGCCTGGTTACCTTAACTCATCGAATTTTTATTATTTTACCCTATTTATCTAAATTCTTAAGTTTTTACCCATATGTATGTAAGTAACTTCCCTTTTGAAGACAATTCGTATTAGAATCACCTGTTTATTCCTGTTAAACGTATACTTAACTGGTTATTACTGTGTTTTAGAGGTTGTATACATATTTTCTCTGCTCGATTGGAGAAGGTAAGCTTTTTAATAGTTTAGACTGATACGAATGAAATTTTGCAAAGAACTAATATTTTTGATTTATTTGATTTTTTTTCAAGAAGTGCTTTTACCTGGTTATTACTGGCAAGCACGGAGATGCAAATATATTTCATACATTTCAAATGATTTTATTTAACCATAAATATTTTCACGTATATATTCGTATTATTCCACATTAGTACACGTGGTTCCCAAGGAGACAGGTCACAGGAGGTGGCGCTTACGAAGTTTGGGTTCGGTTCATGAAAAATGTCCTCAGTTACAGCTCTCTCTTCAAAGTATCTAAGTGGGTATAACTCTCAATACCAAATGAGTTATTTTTTCTTTTTTCTTCTTACAAAGTTCATATACCACATTAATTCTTACTAGTACACAAGTGTATCAGCATTCAAATAATCTGGATTAAGTATTTAAAAAATGGTTTGAGATGTATCTCCTCCGCCCACGATATAAATATAATATGGCGCTGCGTTTCCAAACAAATCGATTTATAGTTTAAATTAGTTCCAATAATCCCCGTCCAGTCATGCAGACGACTTAAGAGTGGTTGCAACTGACAATATTATTCGTACTTACACACTCTCTGGTATTACCACCCCCGGAAAATAGAGACACGGTAGGGATCACGCGAATGTTTACCCTCTCACTCTAGCCCGCTGTGACGTCACTGGTGCATTTGCCGGAGAGCGCAGCGCCGCCCGTTTGAAGGAATTACACCTTTCTGAGGTCCGTATAAAACAAAGGTCACGTATTTTGTAATTCTAATTTTTGGGCAACTCATATACGGCGATTTACTGATAATATCAATAGTTAATCATAATTATTCATCAATGACAACTTTAAAAAAACTGCAATTTGGTATCCTTGATTAAACTTAAATTTTTATAATATATGAAACCTATATTTGCAGGAACAATTTTCAGAATTGAAAAGGTGTATTGCCACATATTAATCGATACACCTTCATAAATTAAGAAAAAGTATTCCAAAACAGTTTTAAAATATATACAAATATTACGTACCTCAATTTATTGAAGTTTATTTAACTTTTTTGCTTTCTTGCTCCCACCATCTGTTTCCTTGTTCCCATAACGTGTTCCTTTTTATGATCTCGTCTTATTAATTGATTTAAGTCTGATAAATGACCAAGTTCTTACAAAACATGAAATCGCAACCTCATCTTCATTCTTGTATTTTTATCTTCAGTTCATCCGTCAAGGTTTTAATCACATTTGGAGTCTTTTTGAGCTCGTTAGTACCGTGAAACTGATTAAAGTCTTTTTCCATATTCAATATTATATTTAACCAGCCTTCGGTTGGATTCATAAGAGCTCCTCTTGATACCGTAGAGAGTCAGTCAAATTGTTTGCTAGGGAACAATTTTGTTGGTTGCCCATATTCAAAAACAGTTTTTATGTTGTTTATCTTAACTCTAAATACCACATTATCAGCAGACATGTTTACGTTTACTTTTTCATCTGTAGCAATGACGTTTGTATTAAATAAATAAATTTATTGTCAAAAAACAGTACAAGACGCGTATGACCACGTGGAAGACAATAAACTAATTTACTCTCCAGAAGCAAGCAAGGAACCATCCCATCAATTCCGATCAAGGGTTCTAAGGCAGAGGCGGACTCAAAAATTTCAGCAATAATTCCTAGATAGAATAAAAAATTAGCTGCGAGTTATAATATTAATAGAAGGTCAATATGTTTGTAATTTAACATAAAAAATTTATTTTATATGTATAAATAACTATCGAACTAGATTATTCTGAGTATAATGTTTAAAAATCATAAGAATTCAAATAAAACTAAATTCACGATTTATTGTTACAATAAACACGCCCCTAGACAAAGCCTAGAGAACCTGTATAAGAAATTCACCTCTACCCGAAGGAAAAACGGAGAAAAACCCGGGCCACAATGGGGCTAAAGAATTAATGTACACAACCGTGCCAAAGTTGAGTACACATAAAACTAAATTAATATGAGCCATACAGCAACACAATCATGCAAGAAAATAGTTGTTGAAATTGTTATAAGTTATTTAAAAAGTACTATAGCAATGGCGTGATACAAGCACAAGACGAATTTAACTTGTATTAAAATCGATAAATTCTTCTACAGTGTAGGAGGTAGTTTTTAACCGCGGATTTGAAGATATTCAATTTCATAATATCTTTTATAATCTATAGCACGATTCCCGGAAGGTATGGTCCTTTTTGGCAAAGAGTGTTTGACACTCTAGGGCGATGAATATTACTACTATTGTGTTCGTGAACGAGACTGTTTCGTATGACGCAAGGGTGGTGCTTCAGTAATTCGGTCCTAACAAACACGACCGTTTCATAAATATAAATGCAGGGAAGTGTTAAGATATTTAATTCCTTTAATAAAGGTTTACCAGAGTTTCGGGGGTGAGATTTACAAATTATCCGAACTATCCTCTGCTGAATTCTGAAAGTTTGAATACTCTGACTGGAATTACCCCAGAAGGTAATGCCGTAACGTAAATGGGAGTAAACGTTTGCAAAATATACGCAACGGGAAATACGTGGACTAACTGCGTTAACTAAGATTCGGAATGCGTAACACAATTTGCTTAATTGGGAATTAAGATTGTCAATGTGACAATTCCATTTGAGGTTGTCTTGAATATGGAGACCTAAGAATTTTGTATTTGTAACAGTTTTTAATTGTGTTCCGTTTAAAGAAAGAGAAACCTGGGGTAAAGATTTTGTGATACTATTGTGAAATGACATAGACACTGTTTTGTCAGTGTTTACAATGAGACGATTTGCATGGAACCAAGTCGAAAGGTTAGACAAAACTTTTTGAGCATTGGCGTGTTTACATAGTAAATTAGTGTCATCAGCAAAAAGAACCATTTTGCAATCTGATGTGGATGATGACATGTCGTTCACATACAATAAAAAGAGTATAGGGCCGAGAATTGATCCTTGGGGTACTCCGCAAGTAAGTGGCTTTGTTTCTGAAAGACAACGCTCAAGTATTTTATTTTTAGTATAGGATATTTCGACCTGTTGATATCTATCTTTTAAATAAGAAGTTAACCATTGGTGTGGAAGTCCTCGAATGCCAAAAGAATGCAATTTGAAAAGGAGAACTCCATGATCGATAACATCGAATGCTTTGGATAAGTAAAAAAAAAACACCCTGAGGATTTTCTCCTTCGTCTGNGTGGTAACATCGTTTAAGAAGGAAAATATGGCGCTTGTAGTGGAAAAGGATTTCCTAAAACCGTGTTGATCGTCAGAGAGAATGTTATTTTTTGATAAAAAATCTAGAAAACGCTTACAGAACAGTTTTTCTAGGATTTTTGAGAAAGTGGGTAGTAGAGATATTGGTCGGTAATATCCAATATTATGTTTGTTTCCTTTCTTGTGTAAAGGTTTCACTTTAGCTCTCTTAAAAGTTTTGAGAAACACCCCTTCCGATAAAGAACTATTAAAAATATTTATGAGTGTATTTAATAGAGCGTGGGACGAAAATTTAACAATAAACTAGGGTATATTATCTATTCCTGTTGAAAATTTGTTTTTTAATGAGCTGATGATTCTCATGACTTCACTGGCGTTAGTTTCGGAAGTGAATATAGAACTGGGTAAGTGGGTGGCTATATTTGGATAACATTGATTTGGATATATTGAGTTCGTTATTTTACCTATTGTATTCTGACTTTCCATAATCACAACTGAATTCATTCGAAAACACACTGACCTCTAATCCAGTCGTCAGATTGTGAATCTGTCACTTCTCCTTCTGCTGTAGTGACATTCGTCGTCATTGTCAAGTTTATGTAACAAATCAGCACTTAGGGTTATACACTCCCCTGAAGTTAAGCAATGCCCAGTACTAATTATTGTGGCTGCATTTTGACTTAAAAGCAGTGTTTTTACTTTCTCATATACGTAGTGTATAGAAAGTACTGTAATCGTGAAAAATATCGAAAACGAGATTTTTGCGGAAATATCCGTTCTGGAGACCCCTGGTTTCGAAAAAGTGGTTTTTGTCTGGACGTCCGTCCGGTCCGTCTGTCTGTCCGTTAATGATATTACGAAAATGTTAGTTTTAGTTCATAATATAAATTTTAAATAATGGATTGTANATATATATATATATATATATATGTGTGTGTGTGTGTGTGTGTGTTTATGGCGCGTGGTTTTAAGTTTGCAAATGGTGTGAATCCAAAGAGTATATGTTTGTAGATGTGTCATTTGTATATACTTTGAAAAGGAGAACAGAGGAATGTCTGCATCTTATTTTTCTCTTCGTATCGTGAATCTTCCACCAACGTTATTTTTCCACCAACTCTACGCACTTGTCGTAACCTCACATCCGGTGACGCTGCATTATTTTGCTGCGTATGCTTACGTATCAGATGTGTCCACTTCTCCTTTTACCGGATTTTCTTGTTAATTGGTGCATGCTTCGTGTTATATTTAATGTTCATGTATATTACTTGATGTTTATGTATATTACTTGATGTTTATGTATATTACGTGATGTTTATGTATATTACGATCATAATATAGAGTAACAGGTAAAAATAATCCCTCTCTTAATAGAATGCTTTAATGCTCTTGTCGACTGAGAAACGTATATGAGAAAGTATGGGCAATGGTTTTGCACCACTAGTTATCCTCTGGATTACTGCAGTTGACAAATGGTGGTCGTATAATCGCCCGATGCCTCTTATCAGAGAAAAATAAAACTCAATGATGTCCTGATGGCACCTTGCAGGCATTGTGTAAGAATAAAATTCCTTCATAAATTTCTTGTATAATCCCTGAAGACTGCGAACTGTAATCAGGAAGCCAGTTTGAAATGGAAGTAAATTCTGTCTTCCTATTACTCGCATATTTAGGCATAGTTTATGAAATTTATTTAATGCTTCATCTTGTTCCTTTAAGTTTGTTCCATATGCGCTCTTCATTTTATTTCTGTGATCATTTAGAACTCTAGAATTCAAAACGTCGAATCCATTATTTACTGTGTCGACAAATTCAGCTACATGGGCTTGCCGAGGAAACAAATATGTCTGAAGCCATAGTCTCTGCCGCTTTACCTCTCTGTCCCGGAGAGAATGAGGTGATTTAGTGTTAATATGTGGGTATATTTCAGGTTTCAACAACGTCCTCTTTAATCATTGTGCCATCCGGTTGTACAAAACTCTGGTCAAGCTCAAATGTATGAAACCAGAGGCAACTGTAAACTAACTCAGGAGACGCTTAATTGTAATTTCACTTAGAAATAGATATTTTAAAGACTCGCGCACAAAATTGAAAGCTGTTTTAGACAGACTTCTTACCGTTATGGCTTTCGATACATCATCTGACGACCAGTTTGTACATACAACGTTATGAACGTAATTTATTTGACATTTCGAAGAAAAACACTGAAATTTGCATAGTTTGTCCTTTAGAACCCTTTTTTTAGCCTTAACAGCTTCTAATTCTACAAATATTTTGTTTATGTTTTTCTTTCAAAAATAAACTTTCGTCTCTCAAGTCATTTAATTCGTCGGAATTAATATCACTCTTATCACAGGAGGTAGTAATATTTTCTAACTCACTAGCTTCATAGTTTTTGCTTGAAGCTATCTCATTTTCAATTCCATTGTGTACATTATTTTGTAATTTTTTCTTCATCATGGTGATCAAATTTGTCACAATTTGTTTTCTTTCTCTTTTATCAACTCTATGTTTTCTTTCAGTTTCTACAGCTGTCGTCACAGAAAGGATTTTTAAGTGGGGAAATTCAACTGATCTGAAACATTTTTCGGATTTTTCTTTCAAAAGCTCAAATTTAAAATCTCTTTCAAAATCAACTTCTTCAGAATGTTCCGAACATACTCGAGCATAATTAACACAAAATTTATCAGCACGTTTACACGCGTGCACCCACGTTTTTTGTAGTTTGTCCTTCGGGAACCTATGAAATGAAATGTCTTTACCGTCACAACTTCTGTAGTGGTTGCAAAATCCGGCGATGGCACAACACAGCTTATTGAAACGCGTAAGAAACACCGAGGACAACACCACTGTACTCAACTAAACTGACCACTATGTACACAGAAATTCGGCGAACTAAAATAATGTGAATCAGCCACAGTGAGCATGCTACAAGCAACAATACGCGGGTTCGGTTGCATCAATGACGGCATCGGTGCCGCTGTCTACTGCGCACCTCCCTCGTGATCCCTACCGTGTTGTTCTAATAACTGTGGTACCACCTCCTGCGTACAGGCTTCTTGATAAGAGCAATGGATTAGACGCACAGCAGACTCCAGATCATGGAAGTCTTGACATATACAACAAATTAAGTATCTGACACATCAAAAAATGTTCAACGTAAGCTTTGGCAACGAAAAGATATCTTCTCTGTGTAAATTGTATTACACTGAGTATGTACGAAAGTGTACATCGGGTTTCAGTTTCAGCCCATTTTCGTATCATGAAGCTGTTTTTATAGTTATGTAAGAGGTACTTGTTAATTAGCCATCTTTACCTAATTTACGTAGAGCACATTGTACGATGGTTTTATGAATTGTAGCTAAGGAACTGTATTAATACTGAAAAGCACCGCAAATTTTCGTTCCCCAAACATGACGAAAATACTCAAGTATTCTGTACGTTTATAATGTTCCTATTTCACGGTCATAATTATGTACCCTATACGAGGACAACAGAATAACGAGTTCTAGTGAGGCTCAGTTATTGCTTTGAGTTTACACACCAGAAACATCGCTGAATTTGAGATAGGAGGAACAGAGTCCAGACAGAATCAAGATTGCTGTATCCGAGTATTACAAGTGCGGTTGTTAACCGCAGAGGGTGAACTTTTCATACGCCACAGCTATTTAAACTGAGACATAGAAATGAAAAGCTACAAATTTAATCTTGCCCCTCCCTCTTGTCTTTTGTGAGCGATTTTATCTTGCCGTGAAGACTTGGTGACGAGCAATCACGCTGACACCGTGGCCACGACGGGG
>NNCF01126162.1:92217-171482 GCA_002313205.1 Laupala kohalensis | reverse complement strand
ATATATATATATATATATATACTTATATATATATATAAAAAAGCTAATTATCCAAGTACTTTTGGATCATGTATTTATTACTATACTTTTATTTCTTTGTGTGTGGTATTAGGTCCGTGGGGATGTGAACGCCATCGCGGACGAGGCTTTCTTCTCCATGGCAGAATGCAGGTTCCGACTGCCGAGCATAGATATCAAAAGCATGGTGTTGAACGACGTGTCGGATAAGGCGCAGATTACGTCCACGCACAAAACAGAGAACGTTGCTGGTGAGTATATTGCGTCACACTCTATTCGATCACTGGCAATCAAACCCAGGGGATCGACGGTATAACCCGTGTATGCTGCTGTAGAGAATAATGGGGAGATGAGTAGGGATCGTACTTAGTTCACGGAAGATTTTCAGGGGATACTCCCGTTTTTCTACCACTTAATTACTTATTTAATGTATGGCGCGGTTCAGACCATTTCCACTCTTATACATAACCGTGACATGGGTAAGAGAAGCGGGAAGGAGAGATGTTGGGTTGCCGTGGAACTTATGGTACCGATTCAACAGTTGTCTGGAGCAAGTGAATGAAACCCTAGCTAAAATCCTTACTAAGTTAGGCCGAGCAGGGTTTGAACCCATACTCTACCGCTCAGCGGTATCACGAAAGCGTAGACGCTACCACCTCTGTGTGTTTGTAATGATTATCTTCTTTTGACAAGGCCAATCATCTCTCAATTCATCTCTTTGCACCCTTCTTCTCACTGGGATTATTTATTGTCAGTTCACAGTAAGTCCGTTCACGTGCTTTATGGAGAATTTTGCCCTCCTCCCTGCCCAGTAAATTAATACAGTTGTTCCGCCGAATAGTGAGAATATTTCACTTATATTGTGATTTAGTCTTCTTAGAATGTTCGTAAAGCTCTGTAATTTTAGAGAGATGAAAATTTGTACAGAATGGTAACAGTCTGCATCAAAATAATATATTTTTCGATTATATTACCATAAAGTTATATCGAAAACAAAAGTTCAGAGCTTAAAGACTTCAATGTATAAATTGGCATATTTTTTTTAAATATTGATTTGGTGGAAAATACATGTTGAAGCAACGAATATTAACGGCTTTGCAAATAGTCCCGGTATTAGTTGGAAACAAAACAACTTGTACTATACAAAAAAACCTAGGAGACTATTAGAAAATTAATCACACGATGTTCGCACGAAGATAGTAGCACAGTCTTTTCGACTCCACAAATTCTACCTACTTGTTACACCAAAGAAACTTACATTTCTGACATGGTTACTGAACGGTAACGACGAGCGAATGATGTTGCTGAATCAAAATCCGATTCTCAAGCTGAGTCTAAAGCGTTTACGTAAGATTTGAATAAATCTGGACATCAAATAATTAAATTATGCGCCTCATTATCGAAAAATAATGTATAAATCTTGAATTACTTCACCTCTATTCCCTAAAATAACAAAGTTGGTTGGCTATAGCTCATCCAACCTACATCACCCACGTTTCATGGATGAAGCGTGCAGACTCGTACTCCTAAGGGTACATTATGTTGGAGCTACGATCAGCGAGAAGAGCAAAGAGAAGAGAGAAGCGGAGAACCAAGCGGCGCGGCTCCGTCTATGCTGGAGCGACGATAGGAGTCTGCGTAGGCGCGGATACTCAAAGTCTCTCGACCTGCATTCAGTTGATTGTTCAACATAACCACACAAAATATACTTGTTGAATCCATTAACGAAGTCACATAGTCTGTTATGCTGTTAATCATTTTTATCTCTCAATAGGATTCTTCGATGGACCCAACTTATCCATTGCTCAAAATTCATCGCAGAACAATGAAATATAATATCGAAAACCGTAGCAACAATCGCAATCCAAGCTCGGAGAAAGTACAATGAGTTTTCGTTGCTTTTATTGTGGGATACAGCACTGGTTGCAGTGCCGACATAAACGCCCTCATTCGTCATCACGTTAAGCTTAGCGTCGCTTAACTCTTCTTTCCTTTTATCGCTGATCGTAGCTCCAACATTATTGCAACTGTGCGATTCTACAGTCTTTGTGCGTTGCCAGGTGTGTGGTTGCCACGATTCCTCAAAGAAGACAACAAGCATGACCATCACCAATGGTTGGGTTTATCTCAAGGCGGACAGAGCATCGACGAAGTGAAACGCAAGTACAGAGAGTTACTGGACATCTTGTTCGAGTTGGTAACAATGGAAATCGCATTCAAGCAACTGGACGGAGTCATCTCCAGCACCAAGCGCAGGGTCAACGCATTGCACCATGGTGAAAAATAGTTTTCCTACAGCACTCGCTGGTAGAGACCTTAATAGAGAGAGAACCATCAGCGGTGTCGTAGGCCGACTATACTTACAACACACTTACATGGGAAATACTGAACAAGCTGTCTTATGAGGACCACTGATGGCTGTACACTACTGATGACAAAAAAGGGCCCATTTATTTTTTTAAGTCCCACGCTCTGACCAGTTTTGGATATGTTAAGTTTGCAACGCCTCTCTCCTCCTGCTTCCCCTAATACAGGGGAAGTTTCGTTCGACCAATCGTAGGTCTTTTTGAAACGGCTCCCATATTTGGAACACTAATACTACTGCTGGTAAATCGTAACGAGATAAAATGTTTCATTACACCGCTATTAAAGAAATATTTTGAATTTTTTTATTATACACATTTTGGACTTCTATAACAAAAATATTCTGTATATTCTTGACTTCAATAAACTTTACCATTCTCTATATTTAAACGACATCTCGAGATTCGTTGTCTCGCAAGGTCTTCATAGGCAATGTAAAAGATATTAGTTTCTGTAAAAAACGTTTGCGTAATACTGTGATAAAATATAGTTTTTAAGAGAATTTGAATATAATTGCAAGATATCGTATGGAATTGGTATAATTCGAATCACAAATTACATATAAATATTATTGATTAAATCTCATTGCCTACAAGTGATGTGTATTTTCGAAAGTAATAATTTCACATAATTTGCGATTCTCTTAAGTTTTCCTTCATTCCTTCGTTTCTTTCCACGTTGTGTCTTTCTTTCCTGTTCATCTTTATTTAAAACAAATGTATCCAATATCTTATCTTATCTGATCAGACAAGCATTACTACCCGAGGTCTAAAACTATCCAAGTGTAATAAAGACGTAGTTTTTCAACCTCTGTATTTCTATTCTTAGCAAGTCATACAAATACGAATACTATTTCAATGCTACGAATACTGTTAGTTTAATTCAATAAGTGCATATAACTTTTTTCTTCATTAAATTTTGTGCTCCAAATGTATAATATGAAAAATCTAGATGCTATATAATGTATTTTTATTGAAAATATTGTTTGGATATAAATTAGACAACTTAAGGCATATCCATTTCCTATTCAATATTTTTATTACAATCAAGTATACTTTTACATAGTTCCAACTTCACTAATGTTGGTGACCGTAGTAAACAATGCTATGATGTATTAACATATCACACTTACTTTTCAGTCAGAATTAGAATCTCTCGAATTGCTTTTTGTATTATTGTTTTCTTTAAATATTTGTAGAATTGATTGCTTTTTAATTCAATACTGAATAATTTCTGCATGGGTTAGTTGAAATTACAAAAACTTTAAAATATTCCTTGTGAAATATATTATTGAATACTATCATTCACAAATGAACAAACTAAAAATAACTTAAGAGATCAAGTATATAAATTATTTAAAAGAAACGTTGAACTAATGAACTAAAGAATAATTAGACGTCGTATACTTAGGAAACGTTTCAGCGTAATGCAAATTTAACTTCGAAAGTGTTTCAACTTTATCTCCTTTAGTAGCTAGCCACATTGCCAGATTGGTCGTTATGCGACGTTGCCGCATTACCAATTGATCAGCGTATGTTTTAAGATTTTCCTAAGGGTTTAAGATTTAATAGATTTGTAAATAATATAATTAATTGAGTTGAGAGTGCATTTACTATTAAAATAATTTTATTTGATACCAGAACTTTGTAATGTTTGTAATAATAAAGTGAAATTATACTTTGAAATTAAATTGACGTCATCCTCAGAATTATTTTAATAATTCTGCATAATATCATTATTTAGTATACCTTCTTGAAATAAATTGTTTTAACTGCGTCTCTAAGTAGTAATGTTTCCAATATCTTATTTGATCAGATAACCTCGTGTTTCTCTGTGAAGGGGGAACCTGTCTCTCACGGACTGAGGGTAGTAATCCTTGTGAACTATTCTACTGCCATGTGAAGGGTATTTGACTCGTTATTGAGTGACCAATACAGCCATTTTAAGGGTTCAAAAAATAAAAACAAAGAAATCTCTAACTTGATCAGCGTTAAATATTTTGTGTATAAGATGTTTAGTCTTATAGATAACAGTTTGAAACGAAAAAAAATATATGCAAAGCTAAGTGGATTAGAACTCGGCAAGATCTCTACTTACTTTCTTCCTAGTGGGCAGTTACTTAAGCACTGTGCCACTGTACCCGAGTAGAAAATTATTATTATTTTTTCCTTATTCTCTCGGAATAATTATATAATTTTTAAACTCAATAATTCTTTGAAATAAAAATATATTTGGCATATCTTTTAAATGTTATTATTATTATCACCAAATAATAATTATTAATTATCATGTTCATTCTATCGTGTCAAAAACTGTCATATTGTAACAAAGACATGAAGATTTCATCCTCCGTACATCAAAACTTAGCATGACATACAAATACGAATACTGTTAATTTAAATTATTAAACTAACACTAGTGATTAATCGCGACTAATACTGTTAGTTTAAAATCAATGAATGCATACAACTTTTTCTAAACTAAATACTGTGCTCCAAATGAATAAGATAATAAAAAGAGAAGTCACAAAAACAAATTTACTCCACAACTACATCAAAAAATATTTCATATCTCCATTTACTTATGTAACTTAGAAATCTATTAAATCTTAAACCCCGCGGTGTTGCAACAGGCAATTCAAGAAAAAAAGAATGTCATTCATTGTCAAACCGACTAAAACACGCAGAATTGAGTGACTATTTATTTGTTCGAATTTTTCAACAGACATTTTACCTCCTCCAACAAAAGTGTAATTGGCTGAGAACAGAACTATGATTGTTCTGTCACAACAAAGTGGGTTCAAATACCAGTGACACTTGTGAACTGATTTTTGAAAATGGTTTATACCACAATTCAGCTCGAAATATCTGTTTGGGAGCTGTAATGAACGAAACCTTAATTCATGCTCTCACATTGCTTAGGAAAATCTTAAAACATACGCTGAACAATTGTCAATTCGGCAACGTAGCATTACGACATACATGGCAACGTGGCAGGGCAGTTTACGACAAAGTTCATCTGCCGACGAGACGACAAAGTTTCTATAAAATAATTTCTATTCATGTTCTCTTTAAGTTTCGATATTTTAGTTTCTTCATGTGTAAATGAAAGTGTTCAATGATATATTTTACGAGGAATTTAGAAAAGTTCTTCAAAATTTCAATAAACATGTGCAAAAAAATTTTATATTGAATTTAAAAGCAAATAATTTATATTTAAAGAAAACAATGATACTAAAAGAAATTCACGAGTTCGTAATTATACCCCAAGTATTAAAACTTTATTTTAATAAAAATATTGAGTAGGAAACGGGTCTAATATATATCCAAACTATATTTTCAATAAATATTTATTCATATAGCATCTAGATTTACAACATTATACATTTGGAGAACAATATTTACTAAAGAAAAAGGTATATGCTCTATTAATTTAAACTAACAGTTTTCGTAGCAATAAAATAGCAATCGCATCGTCCAATTTTACTAAGCTCCATAAACTCAAATTCTCCCTCTACAGAGTAACTCGAGGCCGTCTGATCATATAAGGTATTTCAACCTTTCTTCTTATAGTCGTAAATGAAAGAAATAATTTCAACCAGGAATACCTAGATTTTGCGCAGGTGATTTACACTTTCGCTTTACTTGAACGCAAAGGCTACTTCATTTGAAAGGTCAAAGTATACTTTTGAAAAATATTAAAAAACTGTTCGAACTTTTTTTTTTCTTAAATATACTGTATTCATAGTGTAATTAGTATATGTTTAATCCGCATTATCGGTAAAGTTTGGAATAGATGCTGTGAAATAATTTCCACACATCGTGTACTTTTTCCTTTACCAATGGTGAGAATCCAAAGAGTGTGTTTGTAGATATGTCATATTAATGTTATTTTTAAAGGAGATTAGAAGATAGTGTGCATCTCATGTTTCTTATTGTATTTGGAATCTTCAAGCCACACGAACGTCCTTAGTCGCGAATTCACATCCAATGACTGTGTATCATTTCGCGGCGTTTTTAGGTGTGCACTACTTCATTTGCTGAACTTTCTTGTTACATTTTGCTTAGCTCCGTTTTTTATTTTGCCCTTATTTTGATCGTAATGAGTGATACTATTTTGTTTATTTTTAACTATTGTTTTGACTTCAGTGCTATATCAGTTGGAAATGTAGAAATAGTATTGTAAATATTACATTTTACAGTTTCAGAATTCTTTGTCAAGAAAGATATGTAGAGTAACGAAATAGCATGAAAAATACAAAACACTCAGACGCAAGGATATTAAAGAAGTATTATCTTTAAAAAAGTATCACATATTTAAACAAAATTATTGCAATAAACGTTCATTAATTGAACTATGAAATTTAAAGGAAGAGAAAGAGAGAAGTAGGAACAAAGAAAGAAAATAAGAATCTGTGGTTGTATTTCACAATTTCATTTGAATAAATTAATGAAAGAGATTTCAGTTTTAGTTATATTTGTTGTAATCTAAAACACGTTTTTTGTAATATTAATCTCGGATCACGATTTTATATGCTGCACGATTACAACCAGTGTTATATTGTAGATCATTATATTATTAGAACATGTAATTTATTTGTTCCTTAAGTAATTTTATATTACTTATAACTCGAGAATTAAACTTTTGTGTTATTAGTTCATATTGTAGACAAACGTTTTCTATATTTATTTAATTCCTTTTCACATATATGAAAAACTTAAGAGAATCGCAAATTATGTGAAATTATTACTTTCGAAAATACACATCACTTGTAGACAATGAGATTTAATTTCTTTACTTCACTGTATAAATATAAGAAATTATAGGAATATTTATAAGTAATTTGTGATTCGAATTATACCAATTCCATACGATATCTTGCAATTATATTCAAATTCTGTTAAAAACTATATTTTATCACAGTATTACGCAAACGTTTTTTACAGAAACTCTAATATCGTTTACATTGCCTATGAAGACCTTGCGAGACAACGAATCTCGAGATGTCGTTTAAATATAGAGAATGGTAAAGTTTATTGAAGTCAAGAATATACAGAATATTTTTGTTATAGAAGTCCAAAATGTGTATAATACAAAAATTCAAAATATTTCTTTAATAGCGGTGTAATGAAACATTTTATCTCGTTACGATTTACCAGCAGTAGTATTAGTGTTCCAAATATGGGAGCCGTTTCAAAAAGACCTACGATTGGTCGAACGAAACTTCCCCTTTCTTAGGGGAAGCAGGAGGAGAGAGGCGTTGCAAACTTAACATATCCAAAACTGGTCAGAGCGTGGGACTTAGAAAAATAAATGGGCCCTTTTTTGTTATCAGTAGTGTACAATTCATTGTAGTATTTGTAAGCTTATCTACATGGAGCGCCAGGAGGTAGGAGTTGGGTGGTAGGCTATTGTTAGTAGGTAGGCCTGTTAGGTGGGTTTACCAACAACTTGGCTAACGTCGGTAGAAGTTGTTATACTAAGTAATCGATACTAGCAGGAGGTAGATAAAGGAAGGAGAGTTCGCTTTTCAGTAGTCACAGCTATATGAACTGGGACATTCATGTGTAAAGCTACAATTTTTTCTGGCTCCACCAGGAATTGAACCCGGGATGACTAGGTGAAGAGCAAGAACGTTACCAGCTGAGTCACCAGAGGGACTGTCGACTAGATGAATCAATACTAAGTAACTCTCCTGACCGCTGCAGTGTTGCCAAGTTTATATACCATGGCATGGAAATGTTAGTTGTCTATGGCCGTGTCAACAATTTTAGACTACGTTATTTCTCATAACTGCTACATTTACAAAGCACACGTTCTCATAACCCTTTCGGAGCCAACTGTCACTCGGTGCTCGCCTCTTATTGGTGGAGTAGGGAGAAACGGAGGGAGACACGGCACAATCATGCGACCTATTTCTACCAGCGAATTGGAACCATCATGAGAAACTGCGCGTCATATTTTCCGGAAATATGAGAAATTCCGCTTTGCATTTCCGCCTCTGATGGTTTTCTCTTGATTGAGGTCTGTAACGACTGGTTGATAATTAAAAGGGTTTAACCATCTTCCATCAAGAAGTCCTTTCTACATTATTCCTTTCCCTCATTTTAACAAGCATATTTCCTTTGTGTGGTAATGGGGTCATTTACATATACATCGCAGTCGAGCGGGGTGGGGGTGGGGGGGAGTGGCAGATATAGGTTCGAAAATTGTGACTTGAATTATACATGTAATAATTTCTAGAATACATTTACTGCTAAAAATGTTGCATAAGAAAGAAAATTCACATAGCTGTCTCATAAACACCCCTAAATATCCTTTAATGTTGTTACGTGTCACTGAAAAGGGAAGGATGAAAATATTGTGACAAGGTGTGCGGGGGTGGGGAGTGTAAGCGCCAAATCGTGTGACAATACGTAAATGACCCTTCATACACACTTCTTAACTAGTTATTATTTTACAAAAACATACTGCATGGTAATGATGGGATATCGACAACAATATCAAAGTTTGAAAAATTATACATTTTATTATGTATTATCTTAAAAATATACTGCTCCCTAAGAGCACGTTCACATAAATCTCTTTCTCTCTCTACCTTGAATAATATCAAAATTTTGATGTTCTTGAGACAATCTCTTTTGCAAAACAATCCATACGTGTGATTATTTTATTAATACCTCAAAATAAATTTTAATGTAAGATATTTTAGGCATCGATACTTAATATACACTCAAGAGCAAATGAATCAGAGACACGTAGCTAGGTCGAAACAGACACGTCACAGATGCATTAGAAAAGAGGAATACACTCAGTCGCAATAGGACGTAATAGAAAATTCAAATATCAAGAAATTACACTGGAGAAAGTTCGTAAATACGATCCTTACCAACAAATCTCGCTGATTTAGTTTAAATATTTATAAGTTCATTCACGTGATACACTTCCATGTATTTCGGGTTATATTGTTTAAAAGCAATATGAAAAATATACAATTTTCTTTATTTTACAATGAATGTTTTATTAAAATTAAAAACCAATGTGTTTGAGTTTCACGCGGTTGATCTTTGAATAAATGATCCAAAAGATAATTTTTACAAATAACCATTTTGCCATATTCTCTGGAAAATATGCTGACGATGAAGTACATCTTCAGTTTATAATTGACTTGTTTTCTCTCAGCCGGTAAAAGGTGTAAGCGTTTAATACAAATATCTAATCATACCGTTTCATTAAATTGTTTCTGGTATTTCAGTCATAGTCCCCCGCTTCGAGAATACCGTGCAGTACATTGTGTCTGAGCTGGACGAACTGGAACGAGAGGATTTCTACAGGTATACACAATTAAGCTACGCGCGCACTGGTTCGGAAATTCCGGAACCCTGTTGGGTGAAGAGACCGCTCACTCTTAAGGCGTAGAAGATTAGGATCCTCGTGTTACCTGCTCCCCATTCTATTCTGATCACTGAACACAATCGAAGTGGCGAATACCTGGTCCTTACGAGTGCCCGCAGTCATAAACTGTTAAAGAGTCTCCCGGAAAGCTTTACAGCCCTCCCGACACTCCAAAAGATCTTCCTCTGGGGACTTTTAGCAAACGGTGGCAAGTGCGTGCCGGCTCAATGGGTTCATACCAATGCAAAGCAATGGTAGGAACTTTTGGGAAACCCGGGACGGCGGTGTCGACCGTCCCAGTGCGCGCGTAGCTCTAGGTTCAATGCTCAGCATTACTGCTTGAATTACGTGCATTGGCTGTTTAATGATGAACGGAAATCACTTATATTGCGGAGAATCACACCGCCAGGTAACAGATTAATTATGTTACGTTGAACAAATAAATAAACTTTATAATTAAAAAGGTATTTGCAAACTGTGTATGACCACGAGGGGGATAATAAACTACGTTCCTCTCCGGAAACACGGAAGGTAGTTCCGATCAAGGACCCAAGGGATATAATGGCAGATATAATACTTACAAAAGAAATTATTCCATAAATATGATATGTAATCATTTATCATTCCAAAATGAATAGAATGTATTATGTTCCGTAACAAATTGAGATCAGAATAACAAAAGTATTAAATGGCATTCCCGCGTATGGAAAATACGCTACTACCCGGAGAAAAACCGTAGTAAAACTCGGGCCAGGGTGGGGCAAATGCAAATGAAATTCAACTCGCTGAACTGAATGTCCGGATTGCAAATCTTAGTCCCGTCTCCAATATTCTTTTAACGTAACATAATTAATGCGTAATGATAGTTCAATAAATACAAGTCTGTACATGACAGAGATGGATAGATCAGAAAAATCAATTTTGACCCTACACTATAAGGTATTTATTATTATCTTGCTCAATAAATATTTTTCCAAATTAGAAAGAGATAGAATTTGAACTGGTTAAGATACCGGTTAAACGTAAGTTAGTTCATAAAAATAACATTGTGATCGATTGAGGACGAAGTGTACCAGTCGCATTGGGTAAATAAGTACGTGGATGACAGTACCTGTAAACAGTAATAATTCGTAATTTCTCTAGAATTTATAACTACATGATGGTGTCGCAAATTATACAGATGTTTTGCATATATTTCTTCTGTGTACCCTACACGTGGAGAAGATATATGATAACTTTCAGTCAGATGAAAATGGCGAAGAGCCGAGAATCGAACCCGGTACTCCTACTTTGATGGCAGGGGTGTTAACCACTACACCACCCGTTCGCCTACCACAACTGTACACCATTTCCACCCAGACCTGAGACACATCCCCATACAGGAGATAAGTGAACCAGGCGGCACACAACGCTGAAAGCACTTAAGTACCGGTTTCACACGTACCTACGTGTTAAGGTTCGTTATGCATATATTTTCTACCGTGCACCTTACACGTGGAGAAGATATGTGATAACATTCGGTCAGGTGAAAATAGCGACGAGCCGGGAATAGAACCCGGGACTCCTGCTTTGATCGCTGGAGCATTTTCACATGATCGAAAGTTTCATATACTGATGTTTGTTTTGCAAGAGACCACTCATTTCACCACTAATGTTTTTGTTCAAGATTATGTTCTACAGATAATTGTTTTTGGCCGTAAGCCAACATCCTCATTGAGGATTTTCTGGGATTTAAGGCACATTACAGATTGTTACCGCAGAGTAAAGTCGTGAAGATGGTCCTCCAATTACTGAGGTTCGTGTATGAGTATATTATTACGTGGTTAGGTGGAATGCAGGTCAGATGGCTTGAGTCTCGAAATCAAATGAAATTTATTATTGTCATTACCATTCGGCGATTGTGAACTCATGTAATTCGATTGGTAAACGATCATGCAAATCACCATACGATTGCCAAGGAATCAAACATTTCTGAAAACTATATGAGCAGCATCACTTCCAGTCGCCCGCGGATCTTCGGAGATCGGTTGACTTATTTCTGAATATCTATTAAAGGGAAAAACAAACAAAATGGTTTTAAAATAATCTATAATAACAAATTCAATACAGCAGAACCGTATGTGTTATTGTCCCTACATTTATGTAAGGATTGGTGAATGTTTCGCAAAAAGTACCTAGTCTCGCGGATCCTTGCGACGTCGGCTAGATACCTGCATCACTGTTAATGGTAGAACTTGGAACATCTCTTGGATTACTTTCATCACTTTCTCATATCCCGTAATAATGCGCTTTATACACCTTTTTGTCTCATGTTCATACTCCGTAAACATGTCATTTTATCTCCTCCTGGTTACATTTCCGGACGTGAGTTCCTATGTAATTTCAGCTCCTATAAATTGCTCTATGAACAGCGCTGTTCAATTTCTCTTAGCACGCAGTTCATTTTCCATACACTTTCGATCGATCAGACCGGCACGGAACAGAGTTTCGCTAAATGTTGCTCAACGAATGACTCTACTAATATTTATTTATTTATTTGTAATGCGATATTTTGATTCACATCAACAGATTTATATTATTTCAAACTGTAAAAATTAAATAATTTACTTATTTGTTTTAAAAAAGTATTTTAAAAATTTAGCATAATTTATTGTCAAAAAACAGTACAGACTGCGTATGACCACGTGGAAGACAATAAACTAATTTACTCTCCGGAAGCAAGCAAGGCCCATTCCCATGAATTCCAATCAAGGGCCCTAAGGCAGAGGCGGATTCAAAATTTCAGCAAAAGTTACTTGCGAGTTATAATACATATATAATGTCAATATGTTTGAAAATTTAACGCAAATAAGTTTGTAAATTTACATGTACAAGTTATTATCAAACTATAGATTATTCTGAGTATATTTTTAAAAAATCATAAGTGTTGAAAAAACACTAAATTCACAATTTATTGTTACAATAAACATGCCCCTAGACAAAGCCTAGAGAACCTGTATAAGAAATTCACCTCTACAGGAAGGAAAAACGGAGAAAAACCCGGACCACGATGGGGCTACAGAATTAATGTATACAACCGCGCCAAAGTTGAGTACACATAAAACTAAATTAATATGAGCCATAAGACAACACAATCATGCAAGAAAATAGTTTTTGAAATTGTTATAAGTTGTTTAAAAAGTACTACAGCAATGGCGTGATAAAGCACAAGACGAATTTAACTTTTGTTAAAATCAATAAATTCTTTTACAGTGTAGAAGCACTGGTGCAGGAGGTAGTTTTTAACCGCGGATTTGAAGATATTCAATTTCATAATATCTTTTATATTCTTGGGCAGGGAATTATATAGAACGATTCACGGAAGGTATGGTCCTTGTTGGCAAAGAGTGGTTGNTAAATATAAATGCAGGGAAGTGTTAAGATATTTAATTCCTTTAATAAAGGTTTACAAGAGTTTCGGGGGTGAGATTTACAAATTATCCAAACCATCCTCTGCTGAATTCTGAAAGTTTGAATACTCTGACCGGAATTACCCCAGAAGGTAATGCCGTAACGTAAATGGGAGTAAACGTTTGCAAAATATACGCAACGGGAAATACGTGGACTAACTGCGTTAACTAAGATTCGGAATGCGTAACACAATTTGCTTAATTGGGAATTAAGATTGTCAATGTGACAATTCCATTTGAGGTTGTCTTGAATATGGAGACCTAAGAATTTTGTATTTGTAACAGTTTTTAATTGTGTTCCGTTTAAAGAAAGAGAAACCTGGGGTAAAGATTTTGTGATACTATTGTGAAATGACATAGACACTGTTTTGTCAGTGTTTACAATGAGACGATTTGCATGGAACCAAGTCGAAAGGTTAGACAAAACTTTTTGAGCATTGGCGTGTTTACATAGTAAATTAGTGTCATCAGCAAAAAGAACCATTTTGCAATCTGATGTGGATGATGACATGTCGTTCACATACAATAAAAAGAGTATAGGGCCGAGAATTGATCCTTGGGGTACTCCGCAAGTAAGTGGCTTTGTTTCTGAAAGACAACGCTCAAGTATTTTATTTTTAGTATAGGATATTTCTACTTGTTGATATCTATCTTTTAAATAAGAAGTTAGCCATTGATGTGGAAGTCCACGAATGCCTAAAGAATGCAATTTGGAAAGGAGAATTTCGTGATCGATGACATCGAATGCTTTGGATAAGTCAAGAAAAACACCCTGAGGATTTTCTCCTCGGTCTAGAGATGTGGTAACATCGTTTAAAAAGGAAAACATGGCGCTTGTAGTGGAAAAGGATTTCCTAAAACCGTGTTGATCGTCAGAGAAAATGTTAAATTTTGATAAAAAATCTAGAAGACGCTTATAGGACTTTTTCTAGGATTTTTGAGAAAGTGGGTAGTAGAGATATTAGTCGGTAATTTCCAATATTAAGTTTGTTTCCTTTCTTGTGTAAAGGTTTCACTTTAGCTCTCTTAAATATTTTCGAATACACCCCTTCCGATAAAGAACTATTAAAAATATTTACGAGTGGATTTAATATAGCGTGGGACGAAGATTTAACAATAAACTCAGGTATATCATCTATGCCTCGTGAAAATTTGTTTTTTAAGGAGCTGATGATTCCCATGACTTCACTGGCGTTAGTTTCGGAAGTGAACATAGAATTGGGTATGTGGGTGGTAATAATTGGAGGACATTGATTTGGATATATTGAGTTCGTTATTTTACCAACTTCTGAGAAGTGAGAATTAAACAAACTTGCGATGTCCTGAGGATTTGACACGATCTTGCCATCGTTTAGTAAAGAAACATTTTCTTCGCGATTTTCAGAAGTTGACGTGTAATTGTTAACAATATTCCACATGGCTTTCATCCGGTTGTTCGATTTTAGTATATGCCTGTCGTTTTCCATAACTTTAGCTGCATAGACTACTTTTCGGAGAATAGTCTTATATTTACGAAAATAATTATGGAATTCGGGTGGCTGGTTATAGCGTTTTGAAAGATAATATAAACGGCGTTTGTTTTTTGAAGAAATTCTTATCCCTAGGGTGATCCATCTATTGTATTTTTTTGTGTTAATTAACTTGCGTTTTATGGGAAAACTAGAGTTGTAATGTTTTAGGAATGTTGAGATAAATACATTGAATTTGTCGTCGGTGTTTTGGCAATTGTAAACATCTTTCCATGTTTCTTCACGCAAATAATTTACGAATATGGATTTATTTATGTCATTAAACTCTCTTGTAAATTTGTAAAGGATTTTAAGCGGTTTTAGTGTATTATTAATAGTCAATACTTGAGCAAGGTGATCACTGTATCCGGCGATAAACACTTCAGAGAGATACGAGATTCCATTGTTGACTATAATTTGATCTAGCAATGTTTGAGATGAGCCGGAGAGGCGAGTGGGGTCATTTATCGTAGTAATAAGGTTGAAGGAGTCGATAAGATTCTTGAATCGATTAACTGGTGAATGTGCAGAGTCGGATGTACTCAAGAAATCGATATTGAAATCACCACATATAACGATAGATTTAGTAGATTTATGTGCGATATGTTCTAAAACATTTTCGAAGTTCCGAAAAAATATGTCAAGATCTGATTGAGGAGGTCTATAAATACACAAAACAACAATACCGGTGTCGGTCAGTTCAACTGCAGAAATTTCGAACACACTATCTACGCAGAAGTTCTCGTAGCCTGTCAGTGGAGAAGATAAAATATCATTACGAACGTAGATACACGTACCTCCGTGGGGATTTTTGCCTTTAAAATTTTGCCGACAGTAAGAACTTGCTAAATAATAATTAGAAATAGCAGTATCGTTGATGTTGTTAGTTGAAAGCCAATGCTCTGTGAGGCATAGCAAATCGAATCGACTTACGTGTACCAGAATTGCAATGTCTGTCAATTTGTTTGAAAGGGATTGGACATTATGATGAAATATAATTATTTTATTTTCGCAAAGTGTTTGTGATTCACGAGAAATGGTATCGACGTTAGATTGAGGAGAGGATATAATATGTTATTATATTGTAATGTACGATGTGACAATTCCGAAAACATTTTGTTCTCACCCGATATGTGACGTCAAATATTAATTCTCACAGCATAGATTTATAAAACAAAGTTGTACCCCCCAACTTTTGATGTAAAATGAACTATAACTATCTGGCCACCTGTTGGACAGCACTGCTGTAGAAGATGCTTGTAGAAGATTCGTCTTGTCTGTCGTTCTTTGCAGAATCAAGATGCTGCAGAACAAGAAGAAGCGAGCGGCGGACAAGAAGGAAGCCGACCGCCAAGCGACGGAGCACGCCAAAGGAGACCACGCTCCTCCGCCGTCTCCACGCGATCTGTCGCTAGAGCCCCCGTGTCCTCCAGCCAAATGCGCAGCCACCCCATGCGCAGCGACCACATGCGAAGACAAAACTCAACTTCCTCCTCCTGCTGCTGCTCCACCAGCGGAAGAACAACAACCATCAGAGGTCAGTACCAAGTAATACCGCCACTTCACTTGGCGTTGCGTATTTACCATATTTGTCCAAACACGGCCAAGTGTAGATGAGCTATTTGTCTGTATTTGCTCTATTGTGGCAAATACGTAAACACCCGTATGTGTCCTCTTTTAAGGTTTTTAGTTCCACGTCAAAGGAAGGACCGTCCACACAGGTTCTATTGTAGTATTTGTAAATGGGAAATGTAGCGTGCTATTGAAGCTTATTTATATGGAGCGATTGGAGGTAGGGGCTATTGTTAGTATGTGCGCCGGTTAGCTGGCTTTACCAACTTCGCCCACGTGGAAGTGTTTACAGGAGCAGTTAGTTATAATTATTGATACTAGTTGCAGTAGGAGGTGGATAGAAGTTTCAATAGTCAGTTACATGAACTGGGACATGTAAGTGAAAAGCTCAAATTCTTCTGGCCCCACCGGAATCCCGGGATGACTTGGTTATGAGCAAGAACGCTACCACCTGGGCTACACTGGTAAGCCGCGGTTCGCTCAACACATTTATATTTGACATAACATAATAAGCAATCAGTTTTGAAAATGCATCGTCCATATTTTTACCTGCTACGATGTTCTCGGGTGTCCGAATGCTGCGAGGTTTGGATATCAGGAACTGCGGTGTTGACGCTAAACAGTTTCATCGGAAATTGTGAACCCAACAGAATATGATTTTCTGATAACGTTAGAAATTTCATGCAGTGCTGGAAGTTGTGTTACACTAACGTGAATTAAAGTTCACGTTGGAAAAATTGAATAGTCAATTACAAGTGTCTTAAACGCACATTGAATTTCATGTAACGTTCTCTTTCACGTTATGTTAACTTAATGCACTACTACATGACGTTTCAGTACATCTGTATGAAGTTCCACGTGGACGTAACGGAAATTTTATGTAATTCTCCAATCTTTCATGCAACCTCTATGGAATTCTCAAGCATAGTAAATAAAATTTTCAGTAACCCTACAGTAATACAGTAAGCTCGTGTATCGAAATGAACTTTCTTGTACTTTTCTAGATTTTTCATTGAAATTAATAAAAATATTAATAAATGTAACAACCTTTAAATTGGACTTCATTCAATAATTACATAAATACAATGTTTCAACCTGTTTTTAGATTATCCTTACACAAGGTTAGTTTGGATTATACTTATATACATAGTGACTGTAAAATCACAACAGTGTTTTGTTTATTCATTATTAACACATGATAATAGAAACAGGTTTGTGAAATTATTGAAAAAAAGAAGTCTAATTTCAAGATTGTTATATTGAGTAATAACCAGTGCTATAATAGTACACAAAAACAATATTATTAACATAAGTAGTACCTTGAATTGAAATAGTTTTTCTGATATACTTTTCAAATCCAAATTAACTAATTGAAATTACCATATTAATATGCTTATTAATCCGTAGTCCTCAATATGTTCAAAATGAAAGAAATATCGAGACAACTAAGAACCTATTATATTCCTGCTTTGCCTTTGTTAAATCCACTTTTTTTTGTCTAGTTTGCAAATAGGAAATTAATAATGGGTGAGAGAAATCGATAATACACACTCAAATTTTATATTATAATAAATTACACTTTATGAAATTTTATTACATTGGAAGAAAAAAACTCTTGATAATTTCATTGCATCTGACTAATTAGAAACTTTAAAGCTTTTTCTTTCTGGGCTGTTCTTCTCCTTCCTCCTCGATGTTGGCAACCTTTCTGCAGGATTTATGTGCAAAAATTTACTGGAAAAATAATTTTTCAAAATTAATGTATATTGTAATACATTAATCCTTTTTCCATAGAATACTAATTTCCAAGTATATAATAGCATTATGTTATTAAAATTGTCAGTTGTTGGAACAAGAAAGTCTATCTTCTAGTGAACAAATACTATGAACATAGCACTCACATCAGACTGACTCACCTGAAAATGATTGAGAAACATTTTGTAAAGAATATTTTACTGTAATATTTTTAAAGATAAAACTAATCTAAAATCTAAAGGATAGGATTTCTAACAATGGATTTCTTGGGAACTTCAATGTCAACAGCATCAATCTGTAATTTGCAAAAAATGAAATAAAACAAAAAGTTAATACAATACACTTTTTAAAAAAAGTAAGTCAAATTAATTTAAAAATTTATATACAAGTATAATACTTAATATTAGAAATCAGTATTTTCATAGAAAGGAAGAAGTAGAAAATTAGGTAAGCAAGTACTATAGGTGTTCTGTTTTGGGAAGATAAACATCATCTTAAATAGATACAAACAATCTTGAATTTTGCTCTTACAAAATTTCATTCAATAATAGCTATACTTTGTTCTACTTCTTTTTCCAAATCACAAGTTCATTATCAAGGCCTCTAATGATGTAGACATTGGCAAGCCCTAAAATTCCAATAAAAAAAAAAGCTCATAATCAAATTTGCCAAGATTACAACAATATGATCAAATTCTTTTTCCTTGCACAAAGAAACTAATGTAATATTGTCTGTGTGATAGTGTATAAGTGTAGGAAAATTTCCAAAAGACAAAGCAACTCAAAGAATTTAATGACATTGTCTTTTTTATGCTTTATCTGTGGATTCTCCTAACATAGTTATTTTCTTCAAGCGTGTTTCCATCAGCAAAGTCAGCAAATTATCATTTTCTGAATTTCAAACATATTGTACAGACAAGTATGGTCTTACCTGCACAAGAACATGTGATTGGAAAAAAAGCAAAGTGATGATGGGTGAGGGAGTGAGATGAAGTTAATTGTTAACAATAATAAAATGATTTAATGACATGTTAAGATATGATGAGAAATAATAATACAATACTGATTTCCTAGAGCTGACATGGTGATATTGAGAGAAAATCCTGGAAACCAGTTGGTAGAAGCTGTGGTAGAGTTGATCCGGACGGTTGATGTGTTGACCAGAAAATTGATGAGTAGTGAATTTCTGGTTGCACGTATCTTCCGAGGTGCAATTATAAGCTCGATCTTGCGAGAAAATTTCGGCTTTGGTGACATGAAGTAGCAGCGATGCGATGTGTTCGAACGTAATAATAAGAGAAAATATATGTCGGCTTGGCGTCGACAGTAAAGAGTTCGAACTGATAAGAGGCTAAATCAGAAGTTTATCCTCTCATTGGTAGTAGTAGTAATAGTCGTGTACTAGAACTGTATCTCGTGGAGAAGAGTAGCGAGACGGAGTGAAGAGGACATGTGCTTTATATAGGTTCAAACTAGTGCGCTGTTGCCAATTTGATTCGATGAATCGATGTGACGTTCTGCGAAGTCGATTAGGAGTGACGACTCATCCTTAAAAGATTCGACTCACTTGTTTAACGAGAACTTATCAAAAATGTCTAAACACATATCAGTTACTTATTAGTCACTAAAAAAATATTTTATTGCCTTCAAATTTGACAAATAATAAAAGAAAGTTTTATTTATTTGATTAAAAATAATTTATTAAATTTGCAGAATTTTCATAAACATTAATAATGTTAAATGTTATTTTTTATTGAGGGAGATACATCTTTATATAGCTTCCAAAGAGCATCTGCATGTACTGGAATATGCTCCTTTTTAAATGTTTTGTCCAAAATAATAATTATAGTTCATAACTAAATGTACATTATTTACAAGCAAAATGGGAATTGTGGGTTTCACTTCTAATGTAAAAAAATGCAATATTTAGAAGAAATTGCTGAAATTGGTGAAATTCTGAATAAATAAGTGAAAGTTGCAGAAGAGGGCTGTGAAGAGCTTGTATCACACATATTACATTTTTACCTTAACATTTTTTTGGTGATTATGATGGCAAATTAAGCTCTCCTTTTCTCTGGAGTATAATTTCTAATGGTTCAATAAGATAGGAAAACTGTCATATAATTTCTTATTTTAATAGTGCATAACAAATTATTTGTCTATTTCCATCTGGAATTATGGTATTTGTATCATTACATCATTCTAAATGTGATACAATCTTATCAAATGTATTTGTAATTTTTTTTCCCCCAAAGAAACATGTACAGTTCCCAACAATGATAACTCGAGCTAATTGAGGAATGGTATAACTGATGTGAAAAAAATCTTTCACACTGCCAAATGCCAAATTTTCACTGGCATGCTGTAAGCAAATTGAAGTATTCTTATATGACATATTTAAAAATATATAAATATTGTGTGTGAAATTAGCTGTAATGATAGGCAAAAATACAACTATTAAAAATGTCATGTAATTCACCTTAGTAATAATGGACCCACTTTTAGATTGAATGTACATCTAAAATTTACATAAAGTGCATTTATGTTGAGATCATGCCATGTCACGAGCCAAAAATATTGTATTTTCAACATTATTTAAATTTATTTCTTCTATTATTTTAATATTCCAAATAAAATACATGACATATATAGTTAGATAAGAACATTTTTAATTTCACTCTCACAATGTTTTGTCAACAGTTAAATAGACTTTGTTGTACTGATTGAGTGAAATTAATTTACCGACATAGGTCGAATATTTTCAACTTCATTCTCCCACATTTTTAGTACATTGTAATGGTTCTGGTAAATGACAAGTTACATTAAAAAAGAAATTTTTACATAACATGAGTTTTCCTGAATACATGGGACCAAAATGAACACACTTTTCAATTCACCAAGTCAGTCATAATAAGTCATTACTGATATCACTTCTGTATTATTGAAGATAAATACAAAATTAACTATCATTCTAATTGCTTCAACTATCTTGCATCCCAAAATAATGTTATCTTCAAAACAGCAGATTTCTTTTTATAATCAAACATTTTGACAAAAATGGTATTCTAAAAATTCCAAAATAATCATGATATAGAATTCCTAATCTCTTAATCTTGCAAGTTTCATGACACTATTATAATGCAAAAAGCCAAAGTTGGAGCCTAAATTATTTACCTACATCCATATTTCCAAGTAATCTATAGCTGTATCTTCTTATCGCCTTGTATGTTTACTGCTTGCTCTCATTTCATCACATGAGTGCTAGGATGCATAAGGCGTTATATCTGTTTAAACAATTTTTGAGCAAAAGAAGAGTTTCAAGGTTGCATATGAAAAAGAGATTTGAAATTTGATGAGGTAATGTAGTTCGAGTAGGTAGATAATTGTTTCGTTGCTAGTTTTATTTTTATTCAGCTAAAATAATTGTATACGTGTTTACCACCAAACAGAGAGAAATTGTAAACATAAGAATAATTTTTATTCCACTTTTTAAATATTATTTACAACAGGCTAATGGAATAATACTAGCCTCCGGATCCAGAAAATGAAGATCAGCTTTGAGAATAAATATGCAATATAAATAAGTCGTTCTTACAACTTTCACTCGATTCAAGCAGCTCACGGCAGAGTGTTAACAGACTCATGCTAACTTTAATTCTTTCTTAAATTACATTTTAAACTCAGTATAACACTATAACATGATAGGGTCACATCAAAACCATTTAAACATATAAAATGTCAAAGCTAATTGAAGTTACCTGAAAGGCTATTTATTTCTCTTAAATATTAACTTTATGACTTAAATAGTTCTTTGCTTTTATTTCAAATCCCGCTTCTTTCACGCCTTCATGTATGCTCGCAGACCAAGCATCAAAATTAGATGCTCTGCCTCTTCTTTAAAGCGAAGAATCATGGAAAACTTCAATTTAAAAAATTAATACTGTTGAACATGACAAACAACTTACCGCGTTAACACTCGTCGACTGCTCGTCGAAGTAGGCTTGAGTCACGCACGAAACGCGAGAGCACCACAAGATTGAATCGTTCAACGTTTGTTCTCCAATTTGAATCCATGAAAAATTCACTTTCGTCTGTGATTTTTCAAATGTTTGAAATTTTCGGTATTTTTAAATGAAAATGTCTTAAATTGGATTGATTAAATAAATAAATTAAATCAAAACCACTAAAATGTATGAAATTGGATTGATTAAATAAATAAATTTAGATGTATAATTTCGTTTTCAACTTTAAAAACTTATCCTTTGGTTTTCATTAGTCTCCTTGCTTTTAGGTTGTGTACAAAACTATGTTTTCCACAATCTTTATATAAATTTGCTTCTACGATTCTGTCACTTAGGTTATGCATGCAGTGGATTGTACATCTTTGCATTGCAGTTGAAACTACTGATTAGTAGCCAATTTTTATTGTTTTTCTGCTCTTGTACTCCATCAATTTTAACCTAACTTTGCATTTTAATTGCAATAACTCCTAAGAAGTGTCCCTTGAAATTTCAAATAATTTATTGATTACATTTTCCGATTTTCATGCAACAGACGTTCCAGATAATTCACTTTTACTAGTATAGATTATAACGAAAATAAAAAATATATAATTATACTTCTCAGTGCCTTGGATCGCTAGTACTACCTTAATTGATGAAGGCGCAGGTCGGTTCGCATTGATACTGCGTTTCAAGGAATGGGCTTTGTTGTGATTGGGTTAGATGGTGCCACCTCCGTTCCGTAATTAGGACATAAATTTATGGTATGTTGAATTAAATGAGGGACGGGAGCGAGATTCGAACTCGGGACTTTTTGATAAGCGCGCTGATGCGTTACCAACTGCGCCACCCCGTTCGCCTCTGAACCCAGCCCATTCTACCGTTGACATTCAATTTGCGAGACCCACAGACCTCAGAGGTGATCTGATAAAGAATCCTCATATGAGGCGACTCCCTTAGGAAGTACTTAAATGTGGATCGGTATTTTCCAATTCTGATGTTCACAAACATACAGAAATCTCTTAAATTGCGGTGAACCTCTCCGCCAGGTAACAGATTAATTGTGTTATGTTGATTGAAAATGGGACAAGGGACCGAAATTCGAATTTGACCTATTTTCAATTGACATAACATAATTAATGTTATATGGGGGTGAGGTTCACCGCAATTTAAGAGATTTCTGTATGTTTGGGATAAAAACATGAACAAAAATTACAGTATGGGGAACGTGTGGACTTACATCATTGACAAGAATTCGAAATGCATAGTACAATTTGCTTAGTTTGAAATTTATATTATCTCTTCTATCCCTATTTCGATATTACCTTGAATACGAAAACCTTAAAATTATGTTTTCCTGGCAGTTTGTGTTAGGAGAATTTGTTTAACGAAAAGATACATGGGGCAGAGATTTTATTACACTCCTGTACAACGACATAGATACTCGTACTGTTTTCTCAGAGTTTATAATGAGACCACGTCGATGTAAAACCATGTGAGCGTTGACACTACAGTGGATTTGAAAAAAAAACAACTCAATGAATGAAAGACATTTTATGATGACATATTAAAAAGAATTAACAAATGTAGAGCCCCGAAACTGGCGAAAGATTGTAAACAGAAGAACATATATCATATCAGTCGCTAGCTCCCTTAAATCCCATTATCAGTTGGAAAGACAGGTCATTACACGTGTGGCATCTTCAGGATTATTGGGAAATCCATTGATAACGGTAGAGAACATGGAAATTGATAAATAAGTTCTTTGCTTAAGAAAAAATGATACGAGATGATATAAGAAAAATACGATTAAACGACTTAAGATGTGTGATCCGAAACATTACTTGCAAAATAAAATTAATTCAAGTTTCCTTAGGTAATGGAAAAATCACATCGTTAGGAATTGACACGATTAACGTAGAACGCTAGAGATTTTTGCAAGCGTCTAACGCGTACCAAATTCAAATGGACCCAAAAAAATTTTCAAAACAAAGATACCGAAAAAATTTTGGATAAAAATCACCAAATCCGTGGGTATAAAGAAGTGTATGTTAGCGTATGTCTTTTGAACAAATCTCCAGTTTTGTCCGAGTGTGATAAAATATCGCACTCTTGACATTCAAAAGTAGAGGAAGTTTTTTACATGTGATTTCGATAAATTACCACCGTTCTCTATTTTCACCCCTCGAAAAATAGAATATATAACTGAAGTACTTTTCGACGCGCTTCGTTACTTAAGTGACTCATAACTTAAGTACTTGTAGATACAGTTTTGCACCCTTCATGTTCAGGAAAATTACTGCTTACAATGCCATCTCCACATCTTCATCCTAAGTCCAACTTTAGCATTCATGAAGAAACACCCCTACGAAAGGCCTGGGAAAGGGGTCATACGCGAAAACGACAAATATTCGTACCTAATCCATTGGTTTCGGGGTCGATAAGGTGAATAAATACTTCAGATGCTGTTAACGTACACATTACCCCATATGGAGAATAAGACACACAGAACAAATACACGAAACGTCCAATATGTGACGAATCTATAGTTTCCGATGTAGCGATAAAAATATTAATGTCACAATTATCTGCAGCTTTATTTATCGATTTAAAAACATAATTTACATCAGTGCTCTACTCTTATTCCATACTAATATATAAATGCGTAATACGAAAGTGTATGCCTGTCTGCTTGCTACCTGATCACGACTAAACTGCTGAACCGATCGTGATGAAATTTGGAAAGGAGGTACTGTAGACATCCAGGAAGAACATAGGCTAAGTTCTATTTTTCCAATGTGTGAGAAAATAGAAAATGATTTTGACGACAAATGTCGATGGAATCAGGGGGGAAATCCGTCGTATTCGCTTACACTGCCTAAACGGTTAGAGATAATTGACAACTATGATTGGCAATATTGTTCGCATCAAAGAGTTCTACAAAAAAGTCCGTGACAGCATATGTCTATGGTTAACCTAAATTTTCGAAAAATGTTATTAAAAATTGAAGTAGTTAAATACTTCAAGTTAAGAGAGTAATTTAAGGACGAAAAAAACAATCATTATCAAATTTAATGCTTTCTCTGTTTTGTGCATCAAGAATGATAAAAAAGGTCATTGAATTGTTAAATTTGGACGAATAGTATATATTTGAAAAGTGTCTCAATGAAATAGTGCAGGCGCGCTGTCGCCATTGTGTCTGGCCTCAGAAACGAAAATTCCACCCGCGCGGCTCCCGACGAGTGGGTTCGTTCTACCAGAGATACTGAGATGAATGGAGACACGTGA
This sequence comes from Laupala kohalensis, assembly GCA_002313205.1. Classification (NCBI taxonomy): domain Eukaryota; kingdom Metazoa; phylum Arthropoda; class Insecta; order Orthoptera; family Trigonidiidae; genus Laupala; species Laupala kohalensis. The sequence goes on along the minus strand of NNCF01126162.1, from coordinate 146,133 downwards.
TGTTATGTCAGCACTGGTGTTAGGAGAAGGGAGAACAGCCCCAGAAACCCCATGGGTGGAGTGGGGAGGGTCGTGTAAAGATATTTAATCGAGAAAGATCCATAGATTTCGGGACCTTTCAGATGAACCGTGACATGATGCCATATAAGTACAAATTCTGTAAATATGAGGGTAAAATACCCCTAACTAAAGGTGAAGTGGTGAACCAGGCTAATTGGGTAGGTTTCGATTGCATTTTTTCTCTCAAGGACAACTTGACGTTGCTCGCTCTAGGGTGGTTTCAGCCAAGGATTTTATTCTCGCTGCTGGAGGTGAAACTCAAAATGATGTACTGAATCAAGTTTTATATTAAATTTGTAATGTTATGAATTTGTAAAATTAGAATGCTGTACATATGTTTTTAAAAGCCACTAAGTATTTTGATTTTAGGTATTAGTAGACATCATATTTTTTCAGTAAATATCAGTAAAAGAAGATTGGTCTAAGAAAATACCCGAGCAACACCGGATTAGCTATTTGTACATTTATATTTGAAAAAAGAAACGACGAGTCCATAATGTTGTCAAACAAACTAATTGCTGAGATGTTTCATAGATATTACGTTTCAAGAGACCTATGACCCGATTTAACTGTGGTCACTAATTGTTCTTTTATCAATTTCAGGATTTTTGATTAATTACAAGTGTATGCATTAATTGAAGTTATGTTTTATCAGAGAGCATCGTGCTTTTGATAAATTTATTCTTTTCGGTTCGAGACAGCCCTAGTCACATCACGCTATTGCGTTCCCATGAAAATATTCAGACCAGATTCGTGAAACTACGGACCATAGGAACAAGACGTGCCCATTGGACTCAGGCGTAGAACACATCCACGAGAGGGATGCTCTATATTGTAACAACAATTTAATTAAATAATGATGGGTGCTTAGGTAAGCTAAGTCCCCCCTTGTTAGAAAAGTCAAATTGTCGTATAACAAAATTAAAATGATTACCAAAAGAGGATGCTAAATGAAGTTAAGTCCCCACTTGAGAAAGCGTCAAAATAGTAATCAACAAAAGAATAGTGTAGTGGTACACCCTAAGCTATACGTTGAAGCGCCATATCTTAATAAAACAAACAAATAAAATTTTAATTAATGAACAAATAAAACACAATGAAAGGAACTTGGAAGGGCGGGATTCGTGCCCGTTTCTTCAAGAAAACATACACTTCTGGAATTGGAACTACGCGCAACATCACAAATAAAATTGGTTTTATTTAACATTACTACATTTTTCAAAATTACTACGCACTACATCATACATGCATATTAACACTTCCCCAGATTTCCCCCCAAAATTCACATGTTAAAATTTACAGAATATTCACAGTGATGTGGGTTCACTATGCAGTCCCCACTCTTCATTTCCTGGATTTACGTTATACAAATGAATAAAGCAATAGCAAAGCTAATAAGTTCGTGCTGATTAAGGAAATAATTATCATTCCCCGTCAGTCTATTATTGTCGAAGCACACGCTTTATCTTCGTCAGATGGACTCTCTTGTTCACGTCTATATTTTGACTGGAAGCTACCAGTAAATTACAGTTGCCTTATTTACCAACATGGGTGAAAGGTAGGCTACCCTAGACCAAACTGCGGGTCTCTGGGGCGGACGCTCGGTTCAGTGACCCGTGTATTGTTGACCGCTTCTACCAGGAGATCCTTCCCTCTGGTTGGCTCCGCCGCTATTCGCCATCCCATTCATTGAAGTTTCTGGCCGCCCTTCCCAGGATCCATGACCTAATTGAGGCCCTTGGCCTTGCGTTCCGAGTCGCGGACTCCCTACTCACGCCCGAAACTCCTCACGGAGAATCTCTCCCAAAATGCAAGTCAATTGTTCATTATCACAAGTTGTTAGGCATCTGTTCCGATGCTACGAGCCGATAATAACATCAAAAAGTCACAGGTTCATTAATAAAGTTAACTCGTTAATAAAATAATTTAACAAGAGACTGCACTCGAAAATACTCGAATAGACTCGCACAAATAATAATAATAATAATGTGTTCTACGCACCTCTTTTTATAATTCCAGATCCCTCCTTCTATACGAAATTTCGAAAACGTTCACGCCCATTGACGTGTCACGTGATCTCCTCTAACCAATCATTTTCTTTGACTTACTCCAAGCGAACTTTCTAGGATAGGTTGAAACGGTCGTGGCGTATGTTTAATTTCAACGAATCACGTCGCTCGGTTCCACAGCAATGCTCTTCGCTACGCCGATGCCATGCGGTTACCTCGTGTCGAAACTTTCAATCTTTTTCACGCCCTGTTCTATTGTCTCGTATGTTTTTGCCGACCACCCAAAGAACCTGGAGTTCTGCGAGTTCGAGCCTGCCTCGGGAGTCCCTAGTGACTGCCGCACTTTGAAAATACCCGCCCTTTGTCCATCGTTCTGCGACGCGCCTCCGGTGCTGCGCTGCTGATTCTTTGATCCCTCTTCGCTTCGAAGATTTTTATGACCTTGTTTACCAACATGGGATCCCTTCTCGAAATATTCTGGAAACCGCACCCTCTGAACCTTAGCGTTATCCACCCACGCCCTCGTTTTAAAATGTTACAAAAGATCCTTAGTTAATTTTGGGCTTAGTTTTCATTATTGAAATCACGCCTGTTTCTGCGCCTTGTGTGGGCCGCTACGCCAACCGTCTTTCTAAAAGATTTTTTCTCACACCTTTGCTACGTGTTTATGATGCCGACTCTATTTAATTTTGCCCACGTTCCCAATTACCTTTATGGTGGCGGGTACCGCGCCGACTACTGCGTTTAACCGTCACTCTTTAGAAATAATTTTTATTGTATTTTCCATATATTTTCTGAAAACTAGTGGCCTTTACAAATACTATAACCGCACCCCTCTCTCAGCGCGCCACGCGGGCGCGGGGAACGGTCACCCACGCTGCGTCTTTCAACAGCCTCTTTTTAAAAATTTCTAGACTTTCTAACGTCCTAATTGAATTGAAATTTAATACAATTAATATTTCACGACAATATTCACGAGAGGGATGCGCACATTCAGCAAACTATTGTGACTGGTTTACGGTTCGTCTGAGGAGGTTTGTGAAGCCACAGGCAGCTTGCATGGAGGATAGAGTCCTATGAATCGAGGCCTCTGAACGCGTAATTTTTCACAACGACCCAAATTAATCACGCACAATTTTTTACAATTCACTGCTTGAGTCGCACGTGCTTCTATTCAGTACTCGAGAACACGGTAGATACAGTTGCTCTAGAACATGATCAGACCAGAGTACCAGCAAAATCCAATGGGGTAGTGTTATTATACCCGTGGTAGTACAATGAGAACTACGTGTTGCATGAGAAACTGCGTTTTACATTTCCGCCGCTGCGCATCTATGAGTGGGCGTTTTCTTGAGTGGGGGAATCACCACGCCCTGTTGGCTCCTTTCTTCTGCAGCCATTTTTTCATTTGGTGCAACCGTATTCGGTCTCCTTGTATGGATGGCAAGTGTAACACAAGGATCTCTCCTTTTATATTGTTTCCTCGTATCTTAGTATCAAATACGCAGTCCTTTCCTTTACTTAGTATCAAATACGCAGTCATAGAGACGTTGCCCGTCCCTATCCGCGTGGCAGCGTGTGCTGTCTACTATCGGCTGTGGTATAGATGTCGTAACTATTTTCCCCACATATTCTTCGAACAATTTATATTTCTTCTCAGTATTTATGAATGTTTTATCTGCTATCTTGAGAATATCTAATTTTTGGTATGCATACCGCTCTCCCGACTGCAATGGGCAGTCCGATAGTATGCGCCATGACAATTCCTCTTCTAAAGTTCACACACATTCGGCAGCTACATATTTACTGAAGCGACGCAAATACAAGGCATAATCTCCATGTCCAATTAAAAATTTTAATATGTTCTGCAGCCAGAGCAACTGCCAGGAGAGGAGTCTGAACTGAAGAAGCGTCCGATGGCGAAAACCGGAAGTGACAAACCACCTTTGTCGGCCTCGCCGTCCACCGAAGCCGCTCTGATGTCGTCGGATGCTAAACCTCCACTGCCGAAGTCTGCGCAACCGCCATCGGGACAGAGCAATCCGCCTCAGTCTCCGCAGAAGCGCACTCTGCGTCGCTGTGAGCGTGCAAGAGAGCGTGGAGGGGAGCCACCGTGCAGAAGCAGCGCTCCGGTTTCTGATACGGGTAGTGCCGACCACGACCAAGAACACCGCCCCCGTGGAGACCCGCACTCTGACACCACCACCACCGCCCCAACAACACGGCCCACTTCCGATTCACCCAAAAGGCAAGCAGAGCACAGTGGCATGGTCCATTGCCGTGCAGGCTCAGAGACGTAGCCGTCGGGCGATATCTCTTAAGCCAGCTTTACACGGTCCGTTTTCCAGATAATTTTCATACATTGCTTGTACAGAAAACGGACGTTCCAAAATAATTGTTTCAACTCTACACGGTTCATTTTACCTACTGTTTCATGCTATACACACTGGATGCAGATTGTATGGAAATTTTCAATCATGCTCTATTTTTCAGTACGACTCGTACATATAGACTAGCACATTCCTAGCGGTACCTATGCTTACTAGTTGTGGTGTCTGTATACTCTGGGGTTGGTTGCTTGGTTAAAATAGTGTCCGTGGTTGTGTTTTGTTGTTGTTGCAGTATTTACTGTTTAGTTGTTGAACTTCACAAATTAATCATAATGAACAAAGCACTGCACTAAATGAACCAAACGTTTATCATAGTATTCTGTATAAGTGTTCAGAGAATTGGTAGCACAGGAGACGTTAGTTGTTTGTTGCTTTCCCCGTGGCGTTGACAGATAAATCATAATAACAGCATCAATTTCTCATTATCTATACGCTTATTTTGGAACGTCCATTTTCTATACACGCAGTTGACGTCCAGTGTGACGTCATGAATTTCACATCCATTTCTTGTATAGCAATTGGACGCAAATTGTCTGTAAAATGGAACGTGCAAAGTGGGCTTTACAATGTGGTGGACGAGAAATGGATGGGTTGTCTCTTAACGCCGCAGGGAATGGAACAAACAATTAACCTCAACTCTCCTTCTAATTCTCTGAACATGGTAACAGATTTTCATTAATAATCGAATGGTTGATTTAATACAGTACTTTGTTCAGTAATATTTAATTACGAACTTCAACTAACCAGAAATCACCACAATAGGACAAAAACACAACTAGGCACACTTCCACGCAACGAACTCCAAAGATTCCACAACAGACATTCTGCTGTCACGCATTATTTAATAAACAAATATTTTCATTTGTGTAAACCCCCGATTGCAAAAATCTTTGTTTAGTTTATCTGATGTTTCTGCGGAGAAGTGTCGTTACAAGTACGTTACGGAGGGATTGGGGTTGTTAAAATGGTAATTTAACGATACATAATTTATGGCCAGCCCCTGAGGTCTCGGGTCTGATTCCGATTCTTCGTTGACATTTTCATCAGGCGTTAGTAATGACTTTTGCAGCACATTTAGTGGGTAGAAGCAAGATTAGCATTTCATAGATCGAAGAGGAGACTTCTCAAAATTTTGAACGTCATTTTCATGGATACGATATCAGTAACCTACTTAAAGGTGTGATGGAGTATTACAATGTCTAGCAATAAAAGCACAATTCGAAATAAAATTACTACACGGAATACCTGCTAGACTAAAATGGTACAGGCGTATTATTATATATTGAAACAAAATCGTGAAATTGAATCCGCTGATGAGAGGAGAAGCTAAAAGTTCTATAGAAATAAAACAGGGCGACACATCCAATGAGAAAGAAATACTTGATCCTCCTCAATGGCCACGTCTCTCATACTGTGTGTGTCATGAATGTGTCGGGGTAGTTAATTCATCATTGTAAAGTGCCTAATTAGTATTAATACTTAAACGTAGCAAGCGTGTTCGAGTATGAATTCCCCACAAAATAAATATTAACTAAGAGAAGGTAAAACTAAATACACTACACTACAAGAAATTATGTACACGTAGATTCAATTAAAAAGGCACAGGTCATTGAGTGCACAGACTGAGATCGAGAAACGTACATAACAAGGTACATGAAATAATATACATGGTCATTCTGTCATAGGTCTCTTAGTGATGATTGAAACAGTTAAATGAGTTGAAAACAATTCCTGATAGGACATAAAGCACTGTAGATTACTCAGAAACAATGTAGATTCCTCACATGCAGTACATACATAAAGTGTGTAGAAATCTGAGAAAGTCACTGAAGAACACTTGACTCGAATAATAATTCGACGAGTAAATAGTTCTGACGTCGAGTTGACTTGAGCACTGATTTTAAACATTGATAGTGTACATGGGCATTGAGAACCAGTACTAGAAGGCGATGTCACTGTCGTGGACGAGTGGTAGACTAATGTAACTCGTAGTGAAACGAGTAGTAGACTAATGTCACTTGAAGTGAAGCTCGTGATAGACTAAACCTGACTCTGAACAATGTGCGTATGCGTACGTGAGCAGTGTTGCTCGTACGATGATTTGCAGTAGACTAGAACGCGACGTCACTTGTAGCGAGGCGCGCGGTATAATGATGTGACCCGTAGCGAAGCTAGCACTAGAATGATATTCTTGTTTTTAAATTAACAAGTCCCGTTGCTAGGCTCTAAGAGTGGCTTAGGTCTCCTTGACATAATATAATGATGGGAGTTGGCTTTGGTGACTATTATTGAATGTCACTATGAAACGTGTCGCTACAAATACGTGGTCAGATATTCTAAACGCCTTCTCGAGACAAGGCAGGGTGATGAAATGTATCCTTCCTTTACGAGTTAAAAACACACCGTTGAGGTTAGGAAAGAACAGACATTAACTTGTCGGGGAAGATTGTTATTCCTTCACAAGTCTCGATACGGAGATTGCTTCGCAATAAGATTCCTCCTTTTCAAAATAAATACTCAGAGGTTATGCGGGACAAGATTTATTATACAGGATCAATGCAAACAAATAATTGAATCGTAAGCAAACAATAAATAACACCAGGGTGACAACAACAGGCAATGAAAGTTCTATGAGCGGTGCCTTTTTACTCGTGCGACTCACGACTTTGAATAAGTTGGTCGTCGTAGTTTATGAAGTTCTCCTTCTCGTCGCGATGTGGCGTCTCTGGTGATCAATCCTGACGTAGCTAGATGATAGCGTTGGAGTACGATAGCTTGTCACGTGGTGGAGCTGTCGTCTAAGCCTCTGCGTGATATCGTAAAAGGGTGTCTCGTGTCCTCTGAAGATAGAATTAATTCCGCCGCAGATCGTAAGAGGACGTCTCGTGCCTCTGAAGATAGGATTAATTTTGCCGCAGATCGGGCTATTGCGCAGAGCTGGATTTCTTGGTTGAGGTTATTACCGGAGACGATGTTCACTCATCAAGAGACTCCGTCGTACTGATTTCACCGTCGTAGCTGTTGCTATAAACTAAACTTTGACAGCTGACGACGTTAGCGACGTAACACTGGGTCGAGGTTCGTCTATTGAAGCTTTCTCGAAGCTTCTTAATAAACTGACCCGCGTTCTCGAAGTTTCTTAACAAATAGGCGACATAAACTTGATGGTGCATGTGGCCCGTTTGTTTCATGGAGTCTTCTAATGTTAACAACGTAGATACTCTCTTGCGTCGTATGTAGAGACTCTCTTGCGGACGGTATGTATTATTCTGGCCTTGGATCTTGAATCTCTGATACTTCGTCTTGACGACGGCATAAACAACATGGCGTTTACTGCTTTGGCGTGGCAACATGCATCTCTTATGTGTTAATGCATGAGGGAGTTCATCATATATGTAGTAAGGTACGTGTTTCGCCGTATATGTAGTAAGTTACGTCTACAAACTTCTCGGGGACGTGGCCCAAATATTTATCACCAATATTTTAGATGGCAGCGTGAAAGTTATTTTTCCCAAAATATTTTAAATTCCTTCAATTGTTTATTAAACGGCAATAAGATAAATGGTAAAATTATCAATGTATCTAAACAATATTTACGCATATAAAGAACGTTCACTACAATTCATAATAAATTCGGGAGTGGGTAGGATCCCTGATCTCACCCCTCGCTATGAGCCAAAAATTTATTTCATGATTCTATATTTATTAGGAGCTAGACAATAGTTAACACTTCCGTTTCTGGGTCAAACAAACATGAAAATGAGCACATTGACAAAGGCTATTAGCAAATAGAATTATAAACGTTTCCCTTTACCATGGAGGAGGAAATACCGGGTAGATCAGCTTAGATTGAGATACTTCCCCCAACACTGGAAACGGAACAAGATATAGAAACAAGAATTTCTCTCAAATAATAGTCAAGAACGGGGCAAATCATATGCCATATGGTTTGTTCATTATATAGAACTCCCAGAGCTCCATGTAAAAACTGTAGGGATGATAGATGACATAATAAGAATAAGAATCATTAAGGAACATAAGTACGGAAATGCCTCCTGGAAGTGACACAAAGACAGTAAGAACCTAAGACAAAAAAGTTTGTAAATCGGTAAGAAAGTGATATAGGTTCAGAGTTCAACAACGACAAATAACAACAAATGTTCAAGGTTCGTCCACAAATATCGATGCAGACTTTACGCCGACGTCGCATGGATTAGCGAATATTTTCTACGAGGAGTCTCGCGAATCCTCGCGTCGTCGGTGCGAGGCCTGTATAGCTGATAATGGACCGAACTTGAATATCTGTTGTAATTTTTTCTTAGTAAACTTTGAACACCTATATAACTTCCTTAATTCTCCTAAGAAAGTGCTTTACACACCTTCTTTGTCTTGTGTTCATACTGTCCTTGTGTCATTATATGTCCTTTGCGAGACATTTCCGAACTTAACGATTTATTGTCCCTATTAGTGTGATCTATCATCTCTCAAAACTTTTTACATGGAGTTCTGGGACATTCTGTAGTTTATATAACTGTGAAGTGTCAAAGGAAGGAGTCGAGAAGAGAGCGGATACAGAGTATAGCGTTCAGATATAACCAAGGAATAAACCCGACGCATCTGTTTAGTTAGAATTTCTGAGCACAAATGGACTGATGTATTAAATTTAGGAAACTTTTTTCAAAGGACGGACTTTAGAAAGACGGTGGAAATGTCAATTTCATTATATCGACGAGGTTTAGTCTAGTACGGACAGTCTAGATTTTTGCAAACACTTGACATAACTCATTTCAAATCAGTTGACTTGAATTACGCGAATTATACCATACGTGGAACGATACTGAATTCGTCTACGTGTGGTAAATAGTTCGGAAGCCTTCTAGTCCTTAAATGTACAGAGAAAAAAATTAACGGAAAATAGATAATAGCATATATTACCGGAAATAGGAAATGAACGGTAATATTTTTACAAATAAGAATTTAAATTAACGTCTTTCAAATAACGATTTGTAAGGACAATAAAGTGTTCAAAAGTATCGATTTCATTGTAACGTGGAGTTTTCTTACGGATAGAAGTGTATGTGTGATTTGAAGTCTAATTAAAAACTTCCTCAAAATACGTCCTACACACACTTTCAACACTAAGGACATTTAAACCCTAAATAATAGGTAGAATAGCCAGACGACGTAATAGAAAGTTGATAGATTAATTGTTTAAGAAATCAAATATTAAGAATCCTTCGTGATTACAAAGATAAAGAACAAAACCAAAACGGCAACTCATTTTGCCCCTGGGCAAAATTTTGAGAGAGAACTTTAAATATATATTTCACCGTTTCTTTTTCAGGGACTCTGCAAGTTAACTGGTCTGCTCGGCAAGCAACATCAAAGACTCATCATGAGAAACTGAGAAATGTCTACCCACGCTTGTATCCGTTACCAATTCGATCCTTTACGTCTCCTATTGCTCTAAGGTTTCGATCATTCCTGAATTGACATAGGTTCATAACCTTAAGTTTATAGGTAAATATTTCCTTTTTACAACAAAGATTTATAATGTTGTAGGTAATGAATTAGTATTGAGATAACTTCCCTAATTGGGCTGTGACCGAGTTTGAAATTATTTAATTTTTGGGTATTGTAAAGGATTTCCCAAGTGCACTTGTCCGTTTCGAAGGCGAGGAGCGGGAGGACACTTTGGAGGAAACCCATATTCGGGCGACGCACGGCGCTGAGGATACGGCTGGATCTTCATAAGATCCTCGGAAGCTGCGTGAGGACGAGGACGTGTTGCACTAGCCGGACTCGGGAGAGGTAGCATGGATTGGGTCCTCAGACGAACGGACGAGTCTGAGTGCGCCACTGAAAGAGGACATCGACACACAGTGGTCTCTCGAGGCAAAGCGAGACCATGGAGAAAAGACGCAAAAGCGGATGAAGAGCAAGCGGACGTCTAAGAAGAAAGTATTCAAAGCGAAACGACGTACGATTCCAAATGGAAAAGATAAAGGGAAACGGAAATCCAAAGGCGATTCTAAGTACGGATCTAGGAGGTCGAGTAGAGAAGGCAGATTCCCGGAGACAGGAGTTCGAAAACCGTGGGCCTTGTTTCCACTGTATTGTTCTGTTCTCCCCCGACGGTATATCGTCGCCTGGACGTAGAGGGCGCTATTCGAAATGAGCAGGACGTAATGGAGCGATTCCTCTGGTGCAGCTTATGAGATTAAACGGATTGGTTTTCTTTGGAAAAGATGTTTCGGCAGAAAGTTGTTAAAGGAAAAACACTCTCAACGTATATACTAAACAAAACACACAAAATCCATACTCTTGTTAGAACATTCTAAAAGTAGCATTAGTTTGAAATATTTTTGTAATAGAGGTTGATGTACTCATAACAAATAAATTACTCTGCAATCTTTCTATTTAAAAATCTTTACTTTACTTAAATAAAATAATAAAACTCAAAGTTTTTCTTAAGATGAGTAGAGATGAAATGTTGCGCGGACATATTCCTACGGCTACAATTAAATTTGAAGTTCAAGTTATTTAGAAAAAAACAATCGTTTGATCTTATTTCTACAAAAAAAATTTCTAGGTAATCTCGTGCGTGAGGTCTTAACATCCCCTTTATGAGTACATAATCCTAACTTTCTACGTCCCACAGAGGTTTTGATCGTTCATACAGAAGACGTTGTTTCTGTCCTGACATAAGATCAACCTTCATCATCCGTCCAACATCCCCCACGCATCTCACATATTAATTCCGCATTTTTCTTTTCATATCGGCTTAGGAGTATCACACTATATACAAATGGTACAAACGAAGTACAGACGGTACCTCTTGTGCATTTCATAAGGGCGGAGTCCTCATTACATTCTGTGGTTTTCAGTGGCACTGCCATCAGGGCTGAAGAGGCAAATTTGCAGTGCGGCAGTCCAAAGCAGTTAATAGAGAACCTCATACGGTGAATCATCCCTGTTATAGCAGTCTTTCTATAGTTACAAATGCAAAAGTATTCAGACTGTATAAGATTTGATTTAGGTAGATGGGATCATTTGGGAAAAAACATATCCACTCCAAAGCAGTACAGGAACGTCTCTTCCCTACCTACCTGTTAAGTGAGATGAAGGGAACAAGACCAGTATATCAAATCCAGCAATAGTGAGTGCCGGTGAGTCTTATGTGTCAGGGGCCATAGCACATGAAAACGATGATGCTCGCAGTTTTAAAAAATGAGGGAGGAACCCAAAGACCACGTGAAAGCCGAGCAGCCAATATCAATATCGCGAGATTGCCGACTTCCTCTCGCTGTAGACATGTAGGCAGTTAACTTATGTGAGGACAACCTTATGTACTCACATAAGTTAACTGCCGTTCCGTTCGGATGCTGCTACATCTGCCGATTCGTATAACCGGCAGTAATAGATATGGCTACTGTGACAGACAGATTGCTTGCTCGCTAACCTTTAGCCTGCCTGTCAGCTTTTCTGTGGGTTATAGCAATAATGTGTGGGTGTCGTGACCTACCGTCTACAGTGGATGAAGCTACACTACGCCAACATAATAGGCAGCACACATGACAACACCGCTCCGTTAGTTACATCTCGTTACTTTTCCTTCGCATCGAGGACTGTAATACAATATTAATTAGAAAAGATACGATAAATCTCAATATATTCAGCATTGTTTTTGAATAACGAAACGACTTCAGGAATTCTGATAACAAAGGACTGTGAAATCGACGCTCTATACTGTAAGAATCTATTAATTCTTAATTGTTAATTGGAGTAATGATAACTATGACAAGCAAAATGTTTCGAAAGTGAGCGGAATCGTAACGGCGATTTCTGCTACGCAGCTGCGAGGGAAAGCGACCGTTGTGATGGGCACAGGGTTTCGTATTTTGTTGTTCGGAGGACGGTCATAAAAATTCAGCGATAGGAAGAGCGCCTGAGTACTACACATTTATTTTTGGATAGAAGAGGGAAGTAGGTAGAAAATTTACTAACACATAATGGATGGCGTCGTTAGATTTAAACTGGGGAGCAACGGAAAATTACAAGTAGTATTTTGAAAGAGACAAGGTCAGCGTTAGTGACAGATTTTGGGTTTAAAAGTGCAACTGCAAGAGAAACTCATATCGTGGGTGTGGAGAGAGGCAGAAGCCCTTTACAAATTAAAAGGATGACAATAGATAGCGACCCGGAGAGCGTGGGTGTGAGGTGGGTCGACCCTCCGCTTTTGAGAATTGTCTAGGGACAGTTGACGTACACCACGAGGCAGCGACCGTTGGGCGTGTGTCGCAGAAAGGTTGACAAAGGAGGCGCTGAAGACAAGGAAGTGGCAGTCAAAAGTTAACTAAATTTAGTTTTCTATTATTCTTAATAAGCGTTAGGTTAAAATTACGGAGAGGACGGTTGAAAAAGATAACGCCGTTGAAGTGAGGAAATTTCCTAGGAAGGAACGTTCTGAGTGACTACGAACAAGCACTTGTTCCCAAATAAAAAACAGTGAAGATATCAAATATTTTTAGGGCTTCATATTCATTACGAACTCAAATGGAATTGCCATATTAATTATCTGAATTCCAAACTAAGCGAATTGTGGTATGCATTCCGAATTTTTGCCAACATTGTAAGTCAACACGTTTCTCACGTGTATTTTGCATATGTTTATTCTCGTTTACGGTACTATTTTCTGGGACCAATCCACTTAGAGCATTCAAACTTTTAGAATTCAAAAGAGAGTAATTCAGATTATATGTAAATCTCACCCCCGATATTCAAGTAAACCTTTATTTAGAGAATTAAATATTCTTCCTCTCCCTTGCATATATATTTATGAAGTAGTCGTGTACGTTAAGACTGAACTATTAAAATCCCACCCCTGCTTAAAAGAAATAGTCTAGTTTACAAACACAACACTCGTAATAAGGCTAATATTCATCGTCCTGCCGTGTAAACAACTCTTCGCCAAAGAGGCCCATATCATTCAGGAAAAATTTTGTATAATTCTTTCCGAAGAATCTAAAAGATATAAATAAATTGAATTTCTTTAAATTCGCTGTCAAAAGCATTTTAATGTACTATTGTTTCTATAATGTGAAAGAATTTACAAATTTTAATAAAAGAAGTTAACGAGAGTTTCAATTTCCTAATAAATATTGTTTTCCACCTGATTTCAGATGATGTAGGTGATGTTAATACCTCTGAAACTTTGTCACGCCATTGTTATATTACTCTGGATACTTATTAAATTCCCTTCTTCATGCATGTTGATTTTGTTACTTTAGTTTTTAATAGTTTATTTATAACTTTACACAACCTTGGCACAGTTGTGTACATTATCTATGTAGCCCCATCTTGGCCCGGGGTTTTCTCCGATTTTCCTCCAGGTAGTGGCGAATTTTCCGTGGGCGGGAATGTCATTAATATGATTGATTTATTGATTTTGAATTTTTACAGCACAAACATCTAAATTTTATTTTGAATAATAAATGAACAACAAGTTCACATTTATTGTCAAAATTTTTACATTTTATAAATCTCCATATGGAGGTACAATAGTAAAAACTTGAAAGAGATGGGAGACCCTCTGTGCTCAGGAGCCAGTACATAAAACACACATGAAACTTACTAACTAAAGACTTATAATTACACATTTTTAATATATGTTATATCTTTGTTTTGCAAATGTCAACATGATAGATTATCTTTTATAATTAGGTATATAATACAAACTAACGTTCCTAATGTAATTTAATGAACACAGAAATCTTTTTTTTATTAGACAAATATTATAAAATTTTATAGCTGTGTATATACATTTTTACTTGGTTAATTCCTTTTTATATTTTGGCAACACAATACTTTTGTTTCTAGTAATACTTGTTGATGTAACAAATATATGGGATAAAAAGTCATACTGGTAAATTATAGCTTTTATTATATGCATTTGGGAGATGGTAAGCAAAGAATCTAATTTTAGTAGTTTTTTGAATCTCAGCTGCCACTTTTCAAGAATAGTTCGTTCACTCTTATATGCTCCACCTCATAGTAATAATCCATAGTTTAGAATCCTGTATATGTATGCATAGTATATTGTTATTAAAATTTTTAAAGGAAGATACTTGAGGTTATGTGCTATAAATAAAAAATATCTACATTTATTTGTTATATTTTTATATGAGCATCTCATTTTAAGTTACAGTCAACATGTATACCAAGATACTTAATTTTACTTACTCTATTTATAGGTACATCATTTGCAAATATATTGATAAATTGTGGAACAGTCACTGTTTCGGCACACATAATTCAACCCGGTTGGCAATTACGCTTGCCCTAAGTGAGGGTACCTGCTCCTAAGCACCTGTCAGCGAGGCTACGTTTGGCACCCTCTCACCCCCAAAAGTGCAGGCTACGGTGGCCTGCCTTTGTCCCGCGGGACACCTTTCACTAGGCAGCGCCCAATTCCTGCATCTTCTATTTATCCAAATTTGCACACATTAGCATTGAGCTTCCTTAGCCCGCTGTAAGATAGTGTCAGTAGTCGGGCATCCCTTCACTTTTTCAGCACCCCACCTGATCTGCTTCACCCTAGCATAAGTCTCAATCGTCCATCACTCGCCCACTCAGACGGACATACTTGTTCTCTCCAGTAGCCACCCGACTTCAAAGTCGGTCTTTCCTTTTTAAGTCTGATTACTTAGTTATTTTNTAATTTTCTATTCATTTTATTATAGAGCGAGTAACGTCAAGTCGTATTGTTAAATTACATTTAAGAGCACCTTCACAAGTTGCCGCACGCGACTGGGATCTGCTCCCATTCTGTATTTCCATTCGTGTGCGCGTATGCTTCTTATTACTATACTTCAATTCGCGCCCGCCAACTTAGCGTGTGCATCATTGTACTCCCATGCGAGTGCGTGTCCCGGCACTTCAAGACATCGAGCTACAGACCGAAGACAACGCCAGCTGGACTCCTAAGATTGAGTATTACCATTTAAGTTCTTAACGTACTGTGTTTGGTGACAATCCACGTATTGAATATGTGTGGGTGTTCATGACTTGAACCAAGAACTGCTCCGCAATAATTGGTTACATGTCTTCCTTTTGTTATCAGTTATTTCAATGGTTCTCCAAATGGTCTCGTCATTGTAACCTATAGCAGAACACTTTTCTTTCTTATTGAGAGACAAATCCACACTGATTATATCAAATTCAGAAGGAAAATAGAATATAAAACATTACGGAGTGGCATGATCTTGAACACTTGATTAAATGCACCCGTAATAAAGAACCTTTCATTCTAATAATAAGTCATTTGGTTCTTGGATATTTCTTTCACTTTATCAAACAGTACTTCTATGTAATAATGAAATACGCAATGTTGTGTTGATCAAAATGCACCATTAATATAAGGATTTCCGTTCTAATCATAAGTCTTGTTGACTCTTGGATATTTATTTCACTTTATCAAGCAGTAATTCTATGTAATACTGAAATACACAAGTAGTCTGTGAATTGATGGATAATTGTGTGCCAATTGTGTAATTATCTAGAAAGATTACTGATTTAGTGATACTTAGATTCGTATGTCACCATTCTGCTTAATCCAATTTTTGATTGCTCAATTGTTTCTTGTTTATGTATTTTTTAGTTTAATAAGTCAAGAGTGAATTCAATGTTTATTTCATTTATCACATACAATGTTGTGACGAAATTCAATACATTAAATTTATGAGGGTTATTTTTGGTCTTTTCCTTATTTTACATCCCTCAAATTGCTTCCTTGGAAGCTGATCCTCCGTCTTCATAAATCTGTTGTGTTCCGTGGCATCCGCCAGAGGATTTCCCAATCAATTGTACGTCGCCCCGGGACAGTTACTATAACAACGTAAAGTAATAAATTCAGTTTTTTAAATATTAATTATTAGTTTATTATCAATAAATCAAATATTGATACTGTGTAAAGAATCATTCATTTTGTGTTCCACAATTTTCCAATTTTTTTCAACACATAGAACAACTGTGTCATCTGCAAAAGTAAAAATATTATGACAGCTTTCAAAAATATCATTTATGTAAACAACAAAAAGTAAAGGACCCAAAACCAAGCAATGTGGTATACCAATTTTAACTGTCATTTGATCACTCATAGTTTCATTTACAATTTGTTTTCTATCATTTAAATAGCTTTTAAGTAATTTTAAAGCAAATCCAGCTTATTGAACAAGATATCATGTTCCACAGTATCAAAAGCCTTAGATAAATTGATAAATGATGCTATTACAGCATCATACAAATCAATACCATCATAAACAATATCAAAAACCTTAACCAAGGCATCAGTTGTGCTTTTATTTCTAAGAAAATCAAATTGATTTTTATTTATTATTTTATATTGCATTAAAAAATTATACAAACTAATATGTATTAGTTTTTCAAATACCTTAGCCAGGTTAGAGATCAATAATATTGGTCCATAGATACTAACTTGTGATATCCCCAGATATGAAAATTGGCACAACTTCAGTCTTCTTTACTGCACAAGGCCAGTACTTATGCATTCATGAAATATTTTTTTCAAGTAAAGGGCTAATGTAATGTCTAAGTGCTTTCAGAATATTAGAATGTATATGGTCAATGCCTCCCTTTCTGCTTTTTAGATTAACAATAATATTTTCAATTTTAATGGTATTTACAGGGTCAGAAAAATAGTTTTGTTTCTTGAAATTTTATTAGAACTTTGATTTCCTGATGTTACAGTTGGCCTATTAGTTTTTTGTACTTCATACACAAGATTTACATAAAATTCATTAAAATTGTTGGCTATTTCCTTAGGTTCAGTAATTAATCCATTTTTAATTTTTATAACCTCAATTTTAGTATTTTTATTACCAATTTTATTATTTATGTACATCCAGAGTTTTTTTAGTGTCTTTACAGCCGTCTTTAATTATTTTTTAAAACTATTTTAATTTTATAATTACTTTTAGGTTTTTGATTAATTTTTGTAATAGTTTATTGTATTTAGTATATTCCTCTTTTAATTGTCTAGATTTATTGCTATTTTTCCACATATTGTAAAGAAATTCCTTGTGACTAATAGATTTCAATAGGGAAGCTGTGTCATCCAGGGCATTCTATTTTTTAATTTATTTGTTTTTACAATGATCTTGTGTAACAGTGACAATGTCATTAATCAGCAAATAATTGCTTATTTATCAGGATCCTCAATTAAACAATATTTATTTAGGTCAATCTTTCTAAACAGTTGTCTTAGAATTCTATAATTTATTTAAGTAAATTGCTTGTTATTGCTAACATTATTTAACTTAGAATTAAATGTACAGAAAAGGGGGTAATGATCAGGTGATACCTGATTGTGCTTCAAGAAAAGCAAGTCCATTCTTGTCTTTACAAATATATTATCAATACATGACCCTCCTTGATCATTAGGCCTAGTAACAGTCCTAAACATTAGAACATGTCCTACCTCAAGTGTGTTATCGAGTAATTCAACAGCATGAGACTTGGTACTTAATACATTAATATTAAAATCACCAGTGATGATAAGGTGTTTATGCTTGTTTTTTTCAGTAATATTTTTAATTACATCAATTACTTTCAACTTATCATAATCAAAACATCTATAAAGTGCTGAGATTTGTATGTGGCAATAAGAACTAAATTCGGCCAAGCAATTTAAAACTCTAAAACCATCAAAATCAAGTAATAATAAATTTAATAATAATAAAATATTGTCAAAAACCAGTACAAACTGTGTATGACCACGTGGAGGTGAATAACCTAATTTACTCTCCGGAAGCAAGCAAGGGACCATCCCATGAATTCCGATCAAGGGCCCTAAGGCAGAGGCGGATTCAAGAAAATTCAGCATAAGTTCTTAGATAAGATAAAAAGTTAGTACATCTAAGTATGCTCAAGCTCCTCACATACATCACAACACAATCTGCTATGTTTATTGAACCATTAGTAGATTAGGCAATATATATATATTAGACCACTACCCTATTATAAAATAGGGTAGTGGTCAACACTTACCTCAAAACCATACGCCCTGGCTAGCTCGTTCTAATTGATTTCTTAAGTGAGTTCGTGATATTTAACTAATTCCAATACCCAGGATTCCTTATCCCAGAAGGAAAACGCATGATAAAACAAATTGACAAAATTGTTATTTACAATTGATACAAATTTACTTAAAATTACCCATGCTCACACCCTCAACATCACATAAAACAACCCCCAAAATCCCTAGAAATTAAAAAACCTGGTATTAATTAGTACCAGTTAGTAATAACCTTAACATTAATGAATTTAATGAATACTGTCATTCTCGCTCATCTTCTTTATGCCCTCATTATTTACACAATTCCAAACGTTCTGGGCGTGGGTCCTAATCATTTTAGTTCGTAGCACTCGGTCTTCTTGTCGCTGCTAATTAATCTAAGATTGGATCCAACCAGTGTTTTCAGGTTACCTTAGCATTGATGATCAGATCAGTTTAAATAATGGGTGCAGAGGTACACGCCATTGAAAACAGCCTCATCTTGCCCGTTTCGTCCTTCCTCGTATCTGCCAGCCATCCATTCAGTAAACCAGACCCGCGGTTCCAGGAAGTCGCAGCACCTGCTGGGAGTCCCCCGTCCTCGGAGTCGTGGCATTCACCGTCCTCGTACCGTTAATTTTTACTACCGCCACTTGTTACGAAACAAAATTGTTGATATCCGAATAGTTCTCGGGTGGATCCCGAAGTTAAACTTCATGAACTCTAATAGGACATGGTGCTCCGAATCACTAATTGAGCGCAAGAAAACTGCTAACATGAGCATAGCATGATGCTTGAATCTAATGCTCGAATAGTGATTGAATTCTGCTTGAATGTTCGCAGAATGATGTCTCGAATGAATGAATGCTGTCTCGAAAAATTAAAAAAAGGATGAACCGGGACTGCTTCCGCGTCCTGCTTTTATCACCTCATTCCCCACTCTGTCCCCCAGAAGCTCACTCATGTGATTACAATTTTGAAAACCATGTGACCATGTTTCGCCAATACTGTTAAATTTCCACTCCACGCGGAGCTCGTATAATTGGGTGAATTTAGATAACGAGTGCAAGTNTATATATATATATATATCGAACGTTCCTTTTCGGAAAGTATCGTTACATCAACGGTCACGTCTCTTCCAACCGTCTCCTCACTTCAGCACTTTTTAGAATAATAGAACCTAATTTTGGACACTTTCGAACCTTAAACAGCCACCCTTGTCTCCCACGCATCTCTTATCAACCGCTCCTGCGACGCACGCCAAACGGTCGCGGCAACGTGGTTTATTATCTTATTGACAGTGGTTCCGAGCTACGGGTCGAGCCGCCTCACAACCCGCTCCCTAGTCGCTGTCTTTTGCGGTCCCTTTAAGTTTGTAAAGAGCTCTTTCTTTTCACTGCTCCCGCACCATGTGTTCTCCTCGCGGTTGTATCTTAGAACCCACATCTATTCCTAACGTCGACCTCCCGTCTTTCAAAATATATTTAGTAATTTTTCGTTACTTCCCAGTTTGAATCTAACGACACCATCCCTTACGTTAACAATTCTTTTGCTTCCCACTTCTTGGTCAAAAATAAACTCGTAGTTGTCGCGACTCTCCCCTTTCGCCTCAGTTTTTATTACTCTTCTCTCAGACAAAGCAACACCAAGTTTAGTTGTGGTTAAAATCCTCGTCTCCCCCTCCTACAGTGCTATGGCAACGTTCTCTGTACTTTTAAGCTTGCCAACGGACATTTTTAAATTCTTATAACATCGCTACATTTATAAATAATTAATCAATTCTTACAATATTTCACAAGATGGTTGGTTGCGATCTTGTCCAGGATTTTCCCTTTGTCATCCATTCTGCTGCTGAACCACATATCTGACTTTGCGTTTGCATCCATACCTACTATTATTGGCTTGTCTTTCAGCTGGTTAATAATATTTTCAACCGTGTGTAGATATTCTTCGAAAGGAAATGTTTTGGTTGGTGGAAAATATGCCCAGATGGCGTAGAAAGGACTAAAACCTTGCCCTTTCACCTCACATACAACTTGATATTGGTTAGTAAATTGTATTAGTAGAGTTACCAGAAGTTTCTTAGACGATATTACAATTGCTGCAAAAGATGTGAGTATTCTTGATGTATTTTCAGCAATACTAAAAGTAATATTTAAGACCCATTGTAGGTGTATGATTCTTGGATAAGTGCCAGGTCTATATTATGTCCCAAGAGTTCTTTTTCTAACTGACACATAATTGCTTTTGATTTATTGCAGTTATGTTGAAATATGTTAATTTCCATAGTCAATTCTTTCTTTTTCGATGTGTAGTGACTAAAAAAGCAGAACGTATTAAATAATTTATTTTATAAATATTACATCCGCCACTGACCATGTACCCTTTATCGGAATTGATGGGATGGTCTCTTGGTTGTTTTCAGATAGTAACATAATTATCACCCACGTGGTAATACGCAGTTTGTAACTGCTTTTTTGACAATAAAGTTTATTCCTTTACATGGTAAAAACCCTTGTTTTAACAAAAATTCGAAAAAAGTCCCTCCGGTGGCTCAGGCGTTAACATTCTTGCTCATCACCAAGTCATTCCGGATTTAATTCCCGGTGGCCAGAAAATCTTCGTAGCTTTTCACATCAATGTCCCAGTTTATATAGCTGTGACTACTGAAAAACGAACCCTCCGTCTATCCACCACCTACTGCTCCTAGTATCAATTACTCTATTACTAACTTCTCCTCCATGTTGGTTAAGTTGTTGGTACACCAGCAGCTAACCGGTCCACCTACTAACAATAACCTACCACCCAACTCCTTTCTCCTGCCATAGATAAGCTACATTTCTCATTTACAAATCCGGAAAATTACATTCCACTTCGATTTTCCCTTTTAAATCGGAATAAAAAAAAGTTTGCCTAGAAAATACGAAAGCAACAACTAAGCATTTTGAGATACCATCTTTAAAAATTTTATATGCATTTTGATTGTCAGGAAAATGCCGTAAATAAGAATAAATTACTAGATAATCTTTGAAATGTCAAGTTTATGACGAGGTTCCGTATTCTGTGATTAAACATGGACAACACACATAAGTACACTTTCACATCCATTCACTATTGTGTGGAAAACCCAACTTCTTTTTTCATTTCAAGTAACTTTTTAAAGCATTTTCCTCCTGAAACGACGGTGCATTTATGTTTTTATCGATTGACATTTCTTTGCGTTCACCACGATGGGATTTAAGTGTTGTATTCTAAATTGCGAGGAAAAATATAGGAACAGTCCACGAATACCAGTCCTTTTCAGAAGTTCTTAAAATAGCCCTGTCCATTGTATCTGATTCAAAATGAATGATGCATACAGTAAAACCAATCAGCATTTTCAATGATTCATCAGTGGAGGGGGTGTTAATTAGCAATTGATTTGGCACAGTTGCAGATGTTTCTAGACAATGACAGAACGCACGGATGGTACCTCTAATTACCAAATCTGAACACATTACTTAGTTTAAATAATATATGCAAATAATATACGCACAAAATGTGTGACTTTTGTGAGTTTTTAATGTTTGTAATACCAAAATATATTCTAAATTCATTTCAATTCAAAAACTCGTAAAAACTAAAAAAGTCCAATACAAAAATCTTGAACTTTCAAGCATTATAGGCACCACAGACCCACGGAGGCACAAATAGTTTTTGTCAACTCATTAAGGACGATTGATACTTACCAATATACAAGAATTGCCTGCTACAGTTTGATACTGGTCGATTTTCTCCGCTACATTGTTTTCTTAAATATTCTTTAAGATGTGAAGGACTCATTTTTATGAGAAATTGTACATAATAAATGTTAATTAGCATTCAATTTTGTATCGAATACAATTTTTCCTGAGCGAAATTGGCACTTTTCATTCTAAGTTCCCTGTTTTTTTTAATCTTTACCACTCTGCGGCGGATAGGACATCTGTCGATAGCTGCAGAGAGACCATCATACGGAATTTATATGTTATGTTACGGCTGTATAATCTTAGACTAAATCTAATTTCTGCGACATGAGAACTCACATACCTCTGGCCCAAGGAAACTATGTACAGGAATGGAAATTTCTTTAAGTGGGGATAGGGTAATAAAAACCTCGTCAGTTGGGAAGTACAAACCAGAGTTATATTTTGTAACATACCGCTTATACGTAAAGTTTCACAATGTTACCGCTTACGTATCAGTCATCCGCTTTGTAACGTACGGATTCACAATGTTACGCAATACTCAGTCATCCGAAACGTCTACTCCGGGATTCCCCTTATTTGAAGCACACCAAACCCCCAACGGTTGGTCTGAGTCAGCAGTCCAGAAGTTTCTGTTAGTAGTAGCTTTATGAAACCACAGATAGCACTAGTATCCATATTACGTAAATTCAATTTAAGTTGTAATAAAGATAATAAATAAGATATATTAAGGAAACTCTATATAATTATTATTCCAAACACAATTTACATTAAAGAGAGGTATCATGAAGCCATTCAAAAAATTGAGTAAGCAAAACTTGAAAATGCACTATTAAAACCCTAAATATTGTAAATAAATTTGTATAAATATCTAGCAAATGTAATATAAATCTATAATTCATAATGTAATTTAGTGTAATTACGTAAAATAGTACTAGTCTAGAATGGCAACCTCGTAGAAAGGGAGGTTGGAAGCGCGAAAACATCGCCGACAGCGTCACTATTCATCAGATTCCGAGGAGGGTAGTCGAGTTACGATGTGTACCACTTCACCTCGGCTTGAGAACAGTGAAATATTCATTTATGAGTTTTATAGCAAGAGTGATGTTTAGAAGGAAGTTATTAAAATGCAAGTAAGAGCAGTGAATTATTAAAGTTATGTTGAATGAAAATGGGAGACGGGACCGAGATTTGAACTCGGGACCTGGAGCTTAACGCGCTTACCAACTGCGCCATCCCGTCTTCCATTAACAATCAACTCCCTCCCGGGCCCGTCTTCCATTAACAATCAACTTGCGAGACCCAAAGACCTCTGAGGTGGTCGCCTCGAGACTATGTTACTCCCTTAGGAAGTACTTGTTTTGGGTCGTATTTTCAATTCTGGTTCACAAACACATAGAAAACTCTTAAATTGCGGTGAACCTAACCGCCAGGTAACAGATTAATTATGTTATGTTGAATGAAAATGGGAGACGGGACCAAGATTAAATTGAAGGATTAGGAATTGGATTAGGATTTATTTTTATATATTTGAATTACACACTTAAGTTGGAAGTATTACGTGTATTTTTAAAACCTTTTTTTTTCAATAATTTTTTTGTCTTTGGTTTATATATTGTGGCATAACGAAACTTTAGTGGTTAAAAATACACTGGCATTTAAAATTGAGCACCTCGACTAATTGATCTCAGGGTTCCACAATAATTTCTGGGGTTCGCATTTTTTTAGTGAAGGAAAGGGCCATACAATAGTTCCACTCAAGGAAAACGCTATTGACAAATAAATCCATTTAATTTAATCATCATTGTTCCAATTACAATAAAACCCCTCATGCTGTTTCCCCCAAAAGAAACAAACACAAATGGTAGCCAAATGATAACATAAACACTAACACCTAAATAAAATCTTTCCCTCCAAAAAAAACTAAAATACACTTAATTTAAGAATGATATCATTCTATCACCGTTTAAAATCTCTCTCTCTCTCTTAAACAAATAGAAATACACTGAATTTAACAATAGCGTAATTTTATCAACCTTTAAAATCTCCCTCTCTCTCAAAAAAAAAAACAACAGAAATACACTGAATTTAACAATGGCATTATCTTATCAACATTTAAATCTCCCTCTCTCTCAAACAATAGAAATACACTGAATCTAACATTGGCATAATTTTAACAACATTTAAAATCTGTCTTGGTACTGATTAAGTCCACAGTTCGTGTCCTTTTTGTATAACTTATGCCACATTATTCATTACGCGCAAGCGCAATACGACGTCGGTTTAAACATCACCAACCGTCGTAAAATACCTCTTAAGATGACCAACCAGGGCAGACCGTAGAGAGTAGTGTCCTCGCAAGGTCGGCCAGGCTCCGATCTCGGGAGATCGCTGAAGGTGTCAACTACGACTACCGGAAGTTGCTCCAATCATCCTCTGCGAGCTCGGCCCCTACAAGCGCAGCGTCAGCCTAACCTCGTTCATCCGGATGACCACCCGGAAATTGTTCGTCCGTGGCTCGGATAGAGATCAATTTATCAAATTTGCCCGATGTTAAAAAAAAATCGACAAACACTCGACTCGAGCGCAGCATCTTCAAAAATGAAGTGCTAGTGTTTAATGCGAACTCGAAATACTTGTTTCAGAGCATTAACGCAGCCATAGCTGACACCGAAAACTCAAAAAGCAAGATAGTTAAGTGTCGAAGCTACGAGCTCAGCTGAGATAATTACGAGCTACGAGACGACTGTTCAGAAGCTACGAGCTGAGATCAAGAAGTATCTAAGCGATGTGAGCTGAGCAAAAAATCTGAGCGATGTGTCTAAGCAATGTGAGAGCGTAATTTCATTTTCCATTCCTTAAATGGTCTCACTCCCTTCCTAGACCTCCTTTACCACTTCCAAATTTTGAACTTCACGTGACCGAAAACTTCCAATGCCAAAACGATTCCCCCTTCTTACGCCTAAATTCTGATTGGGAAATTTTAAAGGATATCGAATAATTTCCAACGATTTTTACTGACAAGTTGGTTCTTGCCCGTGCACCCTCGCGTATCCTGGGTTATTGCGGTCGGGTTGGGTCGCTTTACCCACCACCTCGCTCACTTGCTATTTCTAAAAAACCCTAAATTTCTTTCGACAACAAAGAGCCGACAGTGGGTCGCCGCACCATACCAGATGTGAGCGCACCCTTCGTCATCTCTCAACGGTAGGCCTCAAATTTCTAGCAAGTCGTCCGTCCTTTAAATTTCATACGCCCGAACGAGGATGATTTTTTTATTCTAAATATATGAATTGAATGCAGTTGCAATGTATCATGGAATTTTAAATATATATACACACACACACATACATTTTTGTCTTTGGTTGCATACGCTGCCGAAACTGTTAGAGATAGGTGGCAACAATGAATGGCAATATTGTTCACCTCAGAGAGTTCTACAAAAAGTCCACGACTATATGTCTATTATCATTATTGCTTTTTATTTGTGAAACTTAAGATAACAAAATATATACGCAAACCTTGTTAGAGGACATATCTATGAATTAAAAAAAAATCACGAAAATCAGATAGGTGGTTCTCGAGTTTTAAGAGGTGTAAACGGTTTGCTGGCCGACATTAGTGTGATATGAATTGAATGCAGTTGCAATGTATCATGGAATTTTAAATAGACGGAAAAATGGCGCAGCCAATTGAAAACATGAACCGCATCGGCCACACACACTAGACGCATTCTGGTTTGTACTCCCCAACTTACGTTTTTCGTACTTTCTCCTTCCCCGTAAGTTTCTACTCCTGTATACAATCTCCTTGCTCTGGCCATTCTCTCAGGGATCGAAACGCAGTGTTGCGGGCGCGTTGGCAGGCTCAGCAACATCTCGAACGAAACACCAGAAGAAAAAGCAAAGGGTACGATGTGATGTAGTGCGAAGATAAAAAGTGGTTCTGTGAAGAAATTAATGCGATTTTAATAAACCTGAAGGCACAATATTTGATGGTGCATTTTATGTTTAATATACTAATCCTCATAATTATTTCGTCGTTGCAGGGACAAAGCGAGACTATAAAATAAAATATCGAAAGCAAATAAAAATTGGTTTTAGGACAAATTGTTTCCTTTATGTCGAACATTCATGTTTACTGCAGATCACTGGATTAAAAATACTCAGTGCCATAAATTAATTTCTTGCTGGGGCAAATTCTTCTAGTGGCAAACATACGAGCTAAAGTTATTTATTGTTCCCTCTATTGCTCTAACTCGCAGCATTTATTTTCAACTGAAATTTCTACATTTAGGTTTAATTTATAACGGGGCACAATTATGTCTTATTTCCGATCAAAATTCATATTCTTAAATCAGAAAAAAATTAATACATTTAAATTTTATGGTATGGTTATATTTAACCATACTATAGTGTTTGTCGTTGTTAAGCTCCCTTTATTCTACGTATACGACATAGGTGCAAAACAAAACTTCTTAGTATTTTAACTGACACGCCCTCACAAAGCAGGAAATTAAATTTTAGTAACCAACTCCATTCTCATCTATTTCTTTCTTTTTACTTACATTGACTTACCATTCGTTATTCTCTCAGCAGAAAAGTGGATGACAGTAAGCGTGTCCTTGAATCCTGTGAATTACTTAACCATTAGGGTAGTGGAAAAAAAGTCACCGGCAAGCGTAACTTAATGCAAGATCGACATTATGTAACTTCTGACAACAATTCTTGGAATACAAAATTTTGAATTTTTGTTAAACATTTTTCAGTGATTTGATAGCTAAACATCGAATATCTGAACATTATCCCACTGCAAGTTGGGCAGTAATAAACAGAGTAAAACTTACTCTGAACTGTATACACTTACTGTGAATTATCTTAAAACGGAACGAATTAGATAATTTCACTCTAGATGGGCTTCTTTTAAAAATATCCCGTCTATTTATCTCGTTGTTACTCATGTGCATCTGCAGAAAGCTAACTCGCACTCTCTGACATGAAAGAATCATTCGTTTTTTAAAATTTCAGAGGCAATTATTCAGGATGATTTACGTATCTTGGCAATACCTTTATCTTTTCTCAAGTTAATTCGTTTGAAGTATTTCCAAAATATCACCACTAGTGAATGGTATATCCGGATGATAGATTTATACAAATATAGCTTTGCCACTTGTATTTCTGCTGTATAGTACTCCTGTTACACTGATATTAAAAATGATTAATATTGAATTCTTAGTTCTATCTTCGCTTACGAGGTATTTTCAATTACCTATACGAATCGCTGCCTTCTCTATGGGGTTGAGGACCTAAACGATGTGAGGGGAAATTGAGCGGGAACCGGCTGGATAAGACAATGACTGGACATAATTAGTCCGATCGAGTAGGTCTTTGTTTCAAGTCAAGCGCTCAATTTCCCCTCAAGTTTGTGGTGAAGCGTTGGGGAGATGACATCATTGAGGGGGCTCTATTCTAATTCAATAAATAACATTACGAACTTTTCAACATTAGGAAATTTAAAGTAGTTTTCAATTTACTATAATTATCTTTACAAAACAGCTATATTATTTACATGGCGTTGAAGTTAACAGGAAAATATTTAATTTATTTACTTCAGGAAACAAGGGAAAAATGAAGGCAGACAAGTTAAGAATACACATTTTCTCAGCCAAACAAATAACATTTATTTCAAGTAAATGCACAGTACAGAAAAAGAATGAAATTTTTACATGGGTTATGATTGACCGCAAAGTTACATAAAGATCGACACCATACTATTACATTTCATCTCTCCAGTAAAACATTATGAAGGAACAACAAAAAAACTTTACTCTAGATATAGTGTAACAAATTAACTTCTCGTACGAAGCTGAAATTACATTTTCACATAGGAACTACTCCCCAAAAGTCTCTACCAGTCAACCCGACAGCGGTGGTCAAGTGGTAGCGTCTTCGCTACCTCGATACCCTAGAGTATGGGTTCAAACCTTCGCTACCGTGAGTACCCCGCAACCCAACATCTCTCCTTCGCAATTTTCTTACCCATATCACGATTAGGAAGAAGAGCGGGTCAAATGACCGGAACCTCGCCATAATACACGAGATAAATAACTAACACATTGTACTCATCTACTGCCTGGAAAATTACAAGGCGGCTACTTCTCTTTTAAGGTTTGTAGTTTTTAAGAATTATAGTTCATTTTATCTGTGATAAAATGACGTAAGCAGTTCATGTATGTAGGAGAGGGAGAAACTAAGACGATATATGGCCATAGACGGTCAGCGCATGCGCACTCTTGACGTCATTTCTCCACAGACAAATCGCACAGTACAATAAATAATAATAATAGCAAGAGTATTAGGGAGACTCTTCCGTCTGACCATTACAAACATTTTACAATTTGGAAAAAATGCAGAAAAAAGATGAGGAATCTTCTTAACATTTCACGCAGATTATCTATTTAACCAATATGCATGTTCCATGAAATGTATATCTGGAGCGCGTTGAACATAGATGTTCCGCAATCCAATGCCATCAAGACAGTACCTACAACATAGCACGTCTATCTCAATCTACACAGTGCTATCGACGCTTGGAAATCACCCTATTAGTAATCAATTTACTAAAAAAACATCCAATGTCGATGGACTGTAAAACTAAAATCAATAAAATCCAATAATTTTTGAAACATTGTTTTATGGTGATTGGTTTGTCAAAATAATTCAGAGAAACTAAAGAACAAAACTGTTCATACCTAAAGTACGAAATATCGAATACAATCAACAGCGTAACCCGTGTTTAACCCTCCAGATACATCACACACATTGAACACAAATTTCAGTTGTGAAAGAATCGTTGGTTTTACAAATACTCAATAGTATTCAGACAAATTTCATTTCTTACACGATACAACAGATTCCAAAATAAGGCTTACAACTATTTCGTTTTCATCAATACTGGTATCAATATACTCGTAGAAACTAAATACCAATAAAAATACATATCTATTTAAACGGAAATATCTTCCTGAAATCATTGGTTTCTCCAAACTTTCAGCAACTGATGTTCAAAGTAATTTGAAACTAACAAGTGTAAAGGTAGGAAACGGACCGCGTTTCAGTCAAGAACGTTCCAAGCATCAGATTTATTTTCTTATTTTAAAATCGGGAAAAGCAAAATGTACTGCCACCTGCAGAACTTCCGGGCACACAAGTGAAGACACAGAATGTGTTTCTGGCAGACGATGCATGTCCTCAGCTGGATTTAATCGTGAAACCATAAAAAGGGAGAAACAGTTTGCAAGTAATAATTGAGTTTAATTCAAGACCTATACGCGACATTATAAAAAGATATAAATAGTACCGTTGTTCTTCGGCATTACGAATGCTCGCCTTGTCACGTGCGTTTGAGTCAAATATGCCGATAACAAATCCTGCCAATTGCGAGGTGCGAGCTGTTCTTCGGTTTCTTCTTGCGAAAGGAAAATCTCCGACTGAAATTTTTTCACGGATCTAAACTGTTTACGACGAAGGTGTTATGAATCGTGTTTAAGTGGTGTTGAGAGTTTAATGAAAGCAGAACGAATGTTCATGACCATCAAAGGAGTGGAAGACCTTCCAACGCTGGGATTCCGAAAATTGTGCGACATATGGGTCCCAAAACAACTGACAGAACAACACAAAGTGAATCGGGTCGCTAGTGCTCGCGAGTTCCTTGAGCGATTTGAATTGAAAGGTAAGACTTTCTTAGCTCAATTGTGACTGGAGATGAAACCTGGGTAGCTCGTTACACACCTGAGACAAAAAGACAAGTCATCGCAATGGTGTCATACAGGTTCCTCATCTGCCAAAAAATTCAACCACAAAAAAATCAAGGCAACCATTTTTTGGGATCGTAAAGGAATCTTTTTGATCGAATTTCTGCCTCAAGGGGATACGACTAACGCAACACGATACTGAGACCCTAAAAAAGCTCAAGAGCAATTCAATACAAACGGAGGGGAATGTTGACGAAAGGTGTGCGCTTGTTGGATGACAACGCTCGCGCGCAACGCTCGCCCGCACACGGCCAACGCGACCAAGGCTGGGACATTTTGAACCACCCTGCATACTCCCCTGACTTGGCACCTTCAGACTTGCATCTTTTGACCTCCCTGAAGACTCACATGGGTGGAATTTTTTTTAAACCGACAAGCAAGTGAAACAAGGAGTCTTGAACTGGAAGACGGAGATGGCGGGAGAATTCTTTGAGGAGGGCATCACAAAGCTTGTGCCATGGTTCACTAACTATAGAACGAGAAGGCGACTACGTAGAAAAATAGCCAACAACTTGAACAAAACAATGTAACTTTAAAATAAATTTTTCAAAAAAAAATCGAGTACTCTTATTTTCTGGGCGTGACTTGTAGGAAGTGAATGTGTAGCATTTTTTGTGGGGTTTTACGGCTCGCTGACATCGCCCTTCAGGTGTGTAAACGTGGTTTTCACTACGTCTTTGAATTTCTTTCTAGTGCTAATGAATCCAGCACCATTACCGTGTCCCGAAGAACTCGTGTGTCTACAGAGTTTTTTGTATCTAATGGAACGTGCTTTAGAAACGACTCCGGTGACACTACATGAGGCTTCTGGTGTCGCCATCTCTGTTATTAGTTATGTTTTCTTGTTTCTTTTTGTAGTTGTTAGCGTGGATGTGTTTGTGATACGGTGAGGAAGAAGCAGTGTCAGGTACGTAAGAGGCCTCGAGTGGCCAGAAAACGTAACAAGCGCCGCCGACAATCCCCGCGAGCTAGCCGAGGTTTAGGTAGTGTGATCGCCACTGGTATCAAAAACCTTATTGGTACCCTCCCATTAGGTGGTGACTTGGCTAAGCTGACTGACTTTAGCTTTAAAGCATTGGGTATCACTTCCATGACCGACTGACAATGAAAGATACCGAGGTGTTCATACATTGTTTGGGCTCCCGGTTTTGTATCAATGCAATGTGTGTTGCACAATACTACAATTGACAAAGGGGGTTTTGAGAGACATCTCACTGACGTGTTTGTTTTATTCCGAGAAGTTCATGAGGCAAATGATGGGATGTCCCCATAATTCTGCTGAGTCATTCCATGTGAAGTGGACCAAACCCTTTTTAGGTACCGTTTTTAATCTTCATCAAATTTTGTGTATATGTAGTACAAACATTCAAATGATATTGTCTAAATTTTCACTTTCAGAAGTAGTATAGTTGGGGTGCCAGGGTCTTCTGAAAAAGGGTCACCTGTGCGAAATGCGCGCGCACGCAAATAAATTGCCTAGTTTCAAGTTCTACTGTTGTGGAATGGCAATAGCTAGAAATCTGAAAATTGGCAACTTAGGACAACTTTTTGTGCTTTACATGAAGCGTACAGTGCCAGTGTCTGAAAAGTATTATTTTAAAAGTGGGCAAAATAATACATCGCGACAACTTAGTGCAGAATTTTCCAAAACATAACTTTGAAACAAGGCCTCAAGGAAGCTAGTGCTTTGGTGAACTAACCAAGCACATTGCTGGTTTTAACATGTCAAAGTATTAGCTTTCAAGCTTACTTTGCTGTGGAGAAAAGTGCCTTGAAACACAAGGTCAAAATTTTACGCGGCCAATTTTGCCTCTTTTCAAGGCTAGTAGCAAAAAAGCATTTTGTTTTTCAATCGAGTTATTTTTACTATCACTGGAAAGAACAAAGTTTTTACTTCAAGAATCACCTAGTTTCAACTTTGTGTCTCTTTTCTAAAGGTAAGAATAATTACTTTGAAAATACCATTAAATCAATTACGTGATATGAATCTTTATAAACTTGATCAACAGGATATGATTGCCAATGATGTTAAAATTTAACATGCGTTTGTTTTTGCTTAGTCATAAAAACTTAGGTTTACTTAACCTTAATTTGATTTTGACACAATTTTTTTGAATGTTCTCTCAATTATTAGGTTAATTTGATTAAATAGTTATTTATATTGCCATTTATCAGTTAATTGTGATTATTTAATTTTAATTGAAGCACCTATCCGCAATTATATAACCAAGGAAACAAAAATCCTGAACTACAAAGTGCAAGGAGTTAAGTCCAATGCAGTTGCCATCTTATGCCCAACACATTCTCCTTTTTATGCAAAAACATTTCTTTAATAGGATTTGGTCAGACTCGGACTGCCAATTATGGAAGATCAGCCAACTGAAGAAAACCCTCCCAAATATACTATTGGGGAAAAGGATCATTCAGCATGCTATTACTTGTCATTCTACACTCACAAAAAAATGTGTGTAAAATTGGTGAGTGAGCTTAGCAATGAAGAACAAGAACTTCTGAGCCGAAGGTGTGGATTGAAATTTGATGAAACATCTACAATTTGCCTACATCATGAATCACGACTTCTAACAAACTACAAGTTGCTGCAAAAATCATGTTGCAACCCTTTTAAAAAGGCAAATCACAAGGCAAAGAAAAGTCTACACACCATTGACCAACAAAAAGCTGATTTTTTAATGAAGCTAATGAATACAGATGTAAAGCCTGGCCAGAAATTATGCCCATCATGCAGAAAGGACGCGTAACAAAGAAAAAAAGAGGAATGTCAGAACCAGCCTCACCTGAAGCTTCCGTATCTGATCCTGATGATGAAACCGTAATTTCTGAAAAAGTGAACACAAGCCTGACAGCTATTGGTCTTTCGCCTGTAAACATTCCACGACCATCATCAAAGCACCGTCATTTGTAGCTTCTTTGACGCCATTTGCCACAATGAATTTTTCAATCTTATCAGTTGCCAACCTTCAACCTGGACAATATGTTGTCTGTATTTATGATAAGAATTGGTGGATTGGCAACATCTGTGAAATTTCACTTGAAGAGCATGATGCCTTAGTTAACTTCATGCATCCACATGGAATTGCCAATTCTTTTTATTGGTTCTCTAAAAGAGACACTTGTTGGATACCGGAACAACATATTTTAGCCAACATTCCAGCTCCTGCAGCTACAGCAATGGGCAGACATTAGTCTAGAAGAAGCCCTCACACTGGACATTAATAATAAATTAAAATTGATTATGAAGCAATAACTGCTCATAATATTCTACCTACTGAACAATGCATCACAATAAGCCGTCTCACACCTCATTGGTTGCCATTGCAAATATACACGAATTGCTGTTTCAACTGTTTGACTACCCTCCTTAGAAGTTCTAGCGCCAAGCGACTTTTTGTTCCCTAAAGTTGAGCACTGAGGACAGAAATTTTCGTCGAATAAAAAGGACACCACCTTTGTAAATAACTATTTGCGCCGAGAAAAACACCAAACTATTATTAAGGCGAGTTAAAGAGAGGGGAAAAGTGTACAGACTTACAAGCAGATTATGCTGAAAAATAACTGAAGGGAAAACGTCATATTTCTTTGTTAGGTCTGAAACTCTTCAGGATACGCTCGTATACATCAGTGTCTTGATATAGAGACCAACTTCTGGTCAACTTGAACTAATGGTGTGTGGACTTAGTTGTCAGTCTCTCACACTAATTGACTAGTACCCTATGGTGGCTACACACGTAACTGCAAACTTGACAAGCATGCATGATCAATCTTTTTGTACAAGCAGACTTAAGCGCCTGAAGGAAAACGTTATTCAAGCATTTTAGTTGTACAAGCCGCTAAAAGACTGACAGAATTTGGATCAAGCAAGCTTGGACAAGCACGCACACACCGCGCTTGCGCAAGTGAAACGGAACGTGTGTATCACTCAGCGCTTGAACAAACAAAGCCAGCCGTCAGTAAGCACNGACAAGCACGCACACACCGCGCTTGCGCAAGTGAAACGGAACGTGTGTATCACTCAGCGCTTGAACAAACAAAGCCAGCCGTCAGTAAGCACTCAAAGTGTCATGTTTAGCGATCTGAAGGTCAACCGAGAATTACTGGAAGAGTTTATTCGTAAATACAAAAACCAGCAGTGTCTTTAGAGAGTTAAATCAGAATACTATGACAGGGCGAAAAAGGATGCAGCATACCATATATTATAACGTAAATATAGATTAATTGGTGTTAACGCCAATAAGGATGCAGTTGTTACGAAGATACATGGCTTTAGGACTAATTACAGAAGAGAAAAGAAAGTTGAGGCATCTCGTCACTCTGGAATTGACGCTTGGTCAAGCATACTTCTATGGTGTAGAGTCAAAGGAAAGTTTTCCGTGCTTGTACAAAAACATTGATCACGCATGCTTGTGAAGTTTCCAGTTACGCGTGTACGTTTAGTTAGGCACATTTAGTAAACTAAGTACTAGTAAAAAAAGAAATATAAATTATCTGCATGTCCTCTATTAAGCTCATAAAAAATATTCTCTCGCTACACAAGTTGATACATTACCTCTGTAGCTCCATTCAGGTCTGGGACTTCTACCTTTTGCGAACTGCCATTGCAAAGATTCGCAGATAACGTAGGGAACGCCGTTCCGTAGAACACGCCAAGAAAAAGCCGGCATTGTATGGGTGAACGGTAGCAATTATACATTCTCTCAACAAACCCATGTTAAGTTTATTGCCTCGAAATGGCTTATTAGAAACGCGAATTCCTGCAGCACGAACGAACTGCCATTGCAAGAATTCGTAGATTACGTACGAAACGCCCACTACGTACTAATCATAGACAAGTAACAGGCATAGGCAGGAGGCAAATGAAAATTCTCTCAACAAACGTATGCTGGGATCAATGCCTAGAAATGGCTTATCACAAAAACGAATTCTTCCGGTGGGGTTCGGAAACTCTTCAAGGAAATATTAAAAGAAATTCGAGAACGACTCAACAGCTCGTATTTTTGAGACAAACTGTCGTATTTGTGTCCGCTCGCAAAGATCTGGACGTGCGACATGAAGGAAGTGGAGAGGGTCATAAGATGTGAATTTCAATCGAAGCCATGCGATAAAAAAATTAGTGCATTTTTCTTCGGGCATTACAGGAATCTTATGCTAAGTTCATTGGCTCTAAATGAGTTATCAGAAAATAAAATTCTTACGGTGGGGTTCAAAAACTCTTCATGGAAATATTCGGAGAAATTCGAGGAAGACGCGTCAGCTCGCATTTTTGAGACAAACTGTTCTATTTCTGCCCTCCGCTCGCAAAGATCTGGTCGTGCGATATGAAGGAAGTGGAGAGGGTCATTGGATGTGAATTTCGAACGAAGCCATGGGATGAAAAAATTAGTGCATAAAATCTTCGGGCAATACGGGGATATTATGCTAAGTTCATTGCCACGAATTGAGTTGTCACATACGCGAGTTCTTGTGATGGGGTTGGAAAACTCTTCATGGAAAGGTTTGAAATTCGAGGAAGATTCGGCGGTACACATATTTGAGATAAACTTTCTATTTGTGTCCTCCGCTCGCAAAGATCTGGTCGTGCGACATGAAGGAAGTGGAGAGGGTCATAGGATGTGAATTTCGATCGAAGCCATGGGATAAAAAAATTAGTGCATTGAATCTTCGGGAAATACGGGATATTATGCTAAGTTCAATGCCTCGAAACAAGGTATCAGAAAGACGAATTCTTCCAGTGGGGACAGGAAACTCTTCATACAAATGTTAGAAATTCGAGAAAGACTCGTCGGTTCTCATTTTTGAGACAAATTGTCCTAATTGTGTCCTCTGCTTGCAGAGATCTGGTCTGCGAATTGAAGGAAGTGGTANTGAAATGTTAGAAATTAGAAGAAGACTCGTCGGTTATCATTTTTGAGACAAACTGTCATATTTGTGTCCTCCGCTCGCAAAGATCTGGTCGTGCGACATGAAGGAAGTGGAGAGAGTCATGGGATGTGAATTTCGATCGCAATAATTAGATAAAAAATTAGCNTGTTCATTGCATCGAAATGAGTTATCAGAATTACGAATTCTTGCGGTTAGGTACGAAAATTCATAGAAATGTTAGGAGAAATTCGAGGTAGACTCTGCAGCTCGCGATATGTAGGAAGTAGAGAGAGTCAAGGGATGTGAATTTTGATCGCAATATCGGGATAAAAAATTAGTGCATTGAATCTTAGGGCAATACGGATATATCATGCTAAGTTAATTGCCTCAAAATGAGATCAGAAATACGAATTCTTGCGATGGGGTTAGAAAACTCATCATGGAAATATTAGAAGAAACTCGAAAATGACTCGTCAGCTCGCATTTTTGATAAAAACCTTCTATTTGTGTCCTCTGCTTGTTGAGATCTGGTCGCGCGACATGAAAAAAGTGGAGAGGGTCATAGGATGTGAATTTCGATCGAAGCCACGGGATCTAAATATTAGGGCATTGATTCTTTGGGCAATACGGGGATATCATGCTAAGTTAATTGTCCCGAAATAATTTATCAGAAATACGAATGATTGCGGTGGGGTTCGAAAACTCTTTCTGGCAATATTAGGATAAATTAGAGAAAGACTCGGGGGATCTCATTTTTGACACAAACTGTCGAAATGGTGTCCTCTAATGCAGAAATCTGGTTGTGCAAAATGAAGGGAGTGGAGAAGCGTATAGGATGTAATTATTGATTGAAGCAATGGTATAAAAAAATTAATGCATTGAATCTTCGGGCAATACAGGGATATTATGCTATGTTCATTGCCTCGAAATGAGATATCAGAAAAACGAATGTTAGAAATTAGAAGAAGACTCGTCGGTTCTCATTTTTGTAACAAACTGTCCTATTTGAGGCCTCCGTCCGCAAAGATCTGGTCGTGCGACATGAAGGAAATGGAGAGGGTCATAGGATGTGAATTTCGATCGAAGCCATATGATAAAAAAAATTAACGCATTGAATCTTCGGGCAATACGCGGATATTATGCTCTGTTCATTGCCTCGAAATGAGCTATCAGAAATACATATTCTTGGGGTAAGGTTCGAAAACTCTTCATTGTAGGATTAGAAGAAATTCGAGGAAGACTTGTCAGCTCTCGTTTTTGAGACAAACTGTCCTAATTGTGTCCTCTGCTTGCAGAAATCTGGTCTGCGAATTGAAGGAAGTGGTAATGATCATATGATGTGAAATTCGATCGAAGCCATGGGATAAAAAAATTAGCGCAATACATTTTCGGGCAATACGGGGATGTTATGCTATGTTCATTGCCTCGAAATGAGTTATCAGAATTACGAATGCTTGCGGTTCGGTGCAAAAATTCATAGAAATGTTAGGAGAAATTCGAGGTAGACTCTGCAGCTCGCGATATGAAGGAAGTAGAGAGTCATGGGATGTGAATTTTGATAGCAATAATGGGATAAAAAATTAGTGCATTGAATCTCAGGGCATAACGGATATAATATGTTAAGTTCATTGCCTCAAAATGAGGTAACAGAAATACGAATTCTTGCGGTGGTGTTGACAAACTCTTCATGAAAATATTAGGAGAACCTCGAGGACGACTCTTCAACTCGCATTTTTGAGATAAACTTTCCATTTGTGTCCTCCGCTCGTTGAGATCTGGTCGCGCGACATGAAAAAAGTGGAGAGGGTCATAGGATGTGAATTTCGATCGAAACCACGTGATCTAAACATTAGGGCATTGAATCTTCGGGCAATACGGGAATATCATCCAAAGTTCATTGCCTCGAAATGAGGTATAAGAAAAACAAATTCTTGCAGTGGGGTTCGAAAACTCTTCATGGAAATGTTAGAAATTAGAGGAAGATTCGTCGGTTCTCATTTTTGTGACAAACTGTCTTATTTGTGTACTCCACTCCCAAAGATCTGGTCGTGCGATATGAAGGAAGTGGAGAGGGTCATTGGATTTGAATTTCGATCGAAGCCATGGGATGAAAAAATTAGTGCATTGAATCTTCGGGCAATACGGGGATATTATGCTAAGTTAATTGCCACGAATTGAGTTGTCAGATATACGAATTCTTGCGGTGGGGTTGGAAAACTCTTCATGGAAATGTTAGAAATTCGAGAAAAATTCGTCAGTTCTCATTTTTTAAACAAACTGTCCTATTGGTGTCTTCCGCTCTCAGAGATATGGTCGTGCGAATGAAAAAAGTAAAGAGGATCATAGGATGTGAATTTCAATCGTAACCATGGAATATTAAATTAGTGCATTGAATCATCGGACAACACGGGGATATTATGCTATGATCATTGCCTGTAAATGAGTTATCAAATATACTAATTCTTGCGGTTGGGTTGGATAACTCTTCATTGAAATGTTAGAAATTAGAAGAAGACTCGTCGGTTATCATTTTTGAGACAAACTGTCATATTTGTGTCCTCCGCTCGCAAAGATCTGGAAGTGCGACATGAAGGAAGTGGAGAGAGTCATGGGATGTGAATTTCGATCGCAATCATTAGATAAAAAATTAGCGCATTGAATCTTCGGGCAATACGGGGATAATATGCTAATTTCATTGCCTCAGAATGAAGTATCAGAAATACGAATTTTTGCTGTTGAGCTGGAAAACTCTTCATGTAACTATTAGGAGAAATTCGAAAAAAAATCGTGGGTTCTCATTTTTTAAACAAACTGTCCTATTTGTGTCCTCCGCTCGCAGAGATCAGGTCGTGCGACATGAAAAAAGTGAAGAGGGTCATGGGATGTGAATTTCGATCGCAATAATTAGATAAAAAATTAGCGCATTGAATCTTCGGCCAATACGGGGATAATATGCTAATTTCATTGCCTCAAAATGAAGTATCAGAATAACGAATTCTTGCGGTTAGTTTCGAAAATTCATAGAAATGTTAGGAGAAATTCGAGGTAGACTCTGCAGCTCGCGATATGAAGGAAGTGGAGAGAGTCATGGGATGTGAAATTTAATAGCAATAATGGGATTAAAAATTAGAGCATTGAATCTTCGGGCAATACGGGGATAATATGCTAAGTTCATTACCTCAAAATGAGATATCAGAAATACGAATTCTTGTGGTGTTGGAAAACTCTTCATGAAAATATTAGGAGAACCTCGAGGACGACTCTTCAACTCGCATTTTTGAGATAAACTTTCCATTTGTGTCCTCCGCTCGTTGAGATCTGGTCGCGCGACATGAAAAAACTGGAGAGGGTCATAGGATGTGAATTTCGATCGAAACCACGTGATCTAAACATTAGGGCATTGAATCTTCGGGCAATACGGGAATATCATCCAAAGTTCATTGCCTCGAAATGAGGTATAAAAAAAACAAATTCTTGCAGTGGGGTTGGAAAACTCTTCATAGAAATGTTAGAAATTAGAGGAAGATTCGTCGGTTCTCATTTTTGTGACAAACTGTCTTATTTGTGTACTCCACTCCCAAAGATCAGGTCGTGCGATATGAAGGAAGTGGAGAGGGTTATTGGATTTGAATTTCGATCGAAGCCATGGGATGAAAAAATTAGTGCATTGAATCTTCGGGCAATACGGGGATATTATGCTAAGTTAATTGCCACGAATTGAGTTGTCAGATATACGAATTCTTGCGGTGGGGTTGGAAAACTCTTCATGGAAATGTTAGAAATTCGAGAAAAATTCGTCAGTTCTCATTTTTTAAACAAACTGTCCTATTGGTGTCTTCCGCTCTCAGAGATATGGTCGTGCGAATGAAAAAAGTAAAGAGGATCATAGGATGTGAATTTCAATCGTAACCATGGAATATTAAATTAGTGCATTGAATCATCGGACAAC
Source organism: Laupala kohalensis (assembly GCA_002313205.1). Classification (NCBI taxonomy): domain Eukaryota; kingdom Metazoa; phylum Arthropoda; class Insecta; order Orthoptera; family Trigonidiidae; genus Laupala; species Laupala kohalensis. The sequence goes on along the minus strand of NNCF01126162.1, from coordinate 106,236 downwards.
ACGGGGATATTATGCTATGATCATTGCCTGTAAATGATTTATCAAATATACTAATTCTTGCGGTTGGGTTGGATAACTCTTCATTGAAATGTTAGAAATTAGAAGAAGACTCGTCGGTTATCATTTTTGAGACAAACTGTCATATTTGTGTCCTCCGCTCGCAAAGATCTGGAAGTGCGACATGAAGGAAGTGGAGAGAGTCATGGGATGTGAATTTCGATCGCAATCATTAGATAAAAAATTAGCGCATTGAATCTTCGGGCAATACGGGGATAATATGCTAATTTCATTGCCTCAGAATGAAGTATCAGAAATACGAATTTTTGCTGTTGAGCTGGAAAACTCTTCATGTAACTATTAGGAGAAATTCGAAAAAAATAGTGGGTTCTCATTTTTTAAACAAACTGTCCTATTTGTGTCCTCCGCTCGCAGAGATCAGGTCGTGCGACATGAAAAAAGTGAAGAGGGTCATAGGATGTGAATTTCGATCGTAACAATAAAATAGAAAAATTAGTGCATTGAATCTTCGGGCAATACGAGGATATTATACTAGGTTCATTGTCTCGAAATGAGCTATCAGAAATACATATTTTTGGGGTAAGACTCGAAAACTCGTCATGGAAATGTTAGAAATAAAAAAAGACTCGTCAGTTGTCATATTTGTGTCAAACTGTCCTATTTCTGGTCTCTGCTCGCAAAGATTTGGTAGAGCGACATGAAGGAAGTGGAGAGGGTCATAGGATGTGAATTTCGATCGAAGCCATGAGATAAAAAAATTTGTGCATTGAATCTTCGGGCAATACGGGGATAAAATACTCTGTTCATTACATCGAAATGAGTTATCAGAATTACGAATTCTTGCGGTTAGGTACGAAAATTCATAGAAATGTTAGGAGAAATTCGAGGTAGACTCTGCAGCTCGCGATATGTAGGAAGTAGAGAGAGTCAAGGGATGTGAATTTTGATCGCAATATCGGGATAAAAAATTAGTGCATTGAATCTTAGGGCAATACGGATATATCATGCTAAGTTAATTGCCTCAAAATGAGATCAGAAATACGAATTCTTGCGGTGGGGTTAGAAAACTCATCATGGAAATATTAGGAGAAACTCGAAAACGACTCGCCAGCTCGCATTTTTGATAAAAACTTTCTATTTGTGTCCTCCGCTCGTTGAGATCTGGTCGCGCGACATGAAAAAAGTAGAGAGGGTCATAGGATGTGAATTTCGATCGAAGCCACGGGATCTAAACATTAGTGCATTGAATCTTCGGGCAATACGGGGATATCATGCTAAGTTAATTGTCCCGAAATAATTTATCAGAAATACGAATAATTGCGGTGGGGTTCGAAAACTCTTTCTGGCAATATTAGGATAAATTAGAGGAAGACTCGTGGGATTTCATTTTTGACACAAACTGTCCGAATGGTGTCCTATAATGCAGAAATCTGGTTGTGCAAAATGAAGGGAGTGGAGAAGCGTATAGGATGTAAATATTGTTTGATGCAAAGGTATAAAAAATTTAATGCATTAAATCTTCGGGCAATACAGGGATATTATGCCAAGTTTATTGCCTCGAAATGAGGTATCAGAAATACGAATTCTTGCAGTGGGGTTGGAAAACTCTTCATGGAAATGTTAGAAATTAAAAGAAGACTTGTCGGTTCTCATTTTTGTAAAAAACTGTCCTATTTGAGGCCTCCGTCCGAAAAGATCTGGTCGTGCGACATGAAGGAAATGGAGAGGGTCATATGATGTGAATTTCGATCTAAGCCATATGATAAAAAAAATTAACGCATTGAATCTTCGGGCAATACGCGGATATTATGCTCTGTTCATTGCCTCGAAATGAGCTATCAGAAATACATATTCTTGGGGTAAAGTTCGAAAACTCTTCATTGTAAGATTAGAAGAAATTCGAGGAAGACTCGTCAGCTCTCGTTTTTGAGACTGTTCCAATTTGTGGCCTCCGCTCGCAAAGATATGGTCGTGCGACATGAAGGACGTGGAGAGGGTCATAGGATGTGAATTTCGAGCGAAGCCATTGGATGAAAAAATTAGTGCATTGAATCTTCGGGCAATACGGGGATATTATGTTAGGTTCATTGCCACGAATTGAGTTGTCAGATATACGAATTCTTGCGGTGGGGTTGGAAAACTCTTCATGGAAATGTTAGAAATTCGAGAAAGATTCGTCAGTTCTCATTTTTTAAACAAACTGTTCTATTGGTGTCTTCCGCTCTCAGATATATGGTCGTGCGAATGAAAAAAGTAAAGAGGATCATAGGATGTGAATTTCAATCGTAACCATGGAATATTAAATTAGTGCATTGAATCATCGGACAACACGGGGATATTATGCTATGATCATTGCCTGTAAATGAGTTATCAAATATACTAATTCTTGCGGTTGGGTTGGATAACTCTTCATTGAAATGTTAGAAATTAGAAGAAGACTCGTCGGTTATCATTTTTGAGACAAACTGTCATATTTGTGTCCTCCGCTTGCAAAGATCTGGTCGTGCGACATGAAGGAAGTGGAGAGAGTCATGGGAAATGAATTTCGATCGCAATAATTAGATAAAAAATTAGCGCATTGAATTCTTTGAGGCAATGCTAATTTCATTGCCTCAAAATGAATTATCAGATATACGATTTTTTGCTGTTGAGTTGGAAAACTCTTCATGTAACTATTAGGAGAAATTCGAGGAATTCATGTAACTATTAGGAGAAAATCTGGTCGTGCGACATGAAGGACGTGGAAAGGGTCATAGGATGTGAATTTCGAGCGAAACCATTGGATAAAAAAATTAGCGCATTGAATCTGTTGGCAATACAGGGATATTATGCTATGTTCATTGCCTCGAAATGAGTTATCAGAATTACGAATTCTTGCTGTGAGGTTCGAAAACTCCTAGATACGTTAGGAGAAATTCGAGGTAGACTCTGCAACTCGCGATATGAAGGAAGTGGAGAGAGTCATGGGATGTGAAATTTGATAGCAATAATGGGATTAAATTTAGTGCATTGAATCTTCGGGCAATACGGGGATAATATGCTAGGTTCATTGCCTCGAAATGAGGTATCAGAAAAAAGAATTCTTGCAGTGGGGTTGGAAAACTCTTTATGGAAATGTGAGAAATTAGAGGAAGACTCGTCGATTCTTATTTTTGTGACAAACTGTCCTACTTGTGTCCTCCACTCCCAAAGATCTGGTCGTGCGATATGAAGGAAGTGGAGAGGGTCATAGAATGTGAATTTCGATCGAAGCCATGGGATGAAAAAATTAGTGCATTGAATCTTCGGGCAATACGGGGATATTATGTTAAGTTCATTGCCACGAATTGAGTTGTCAGATATACGAATTCTTGCGGTGGGGTTGGAAAACTCTTCATGGAAATGTTAGAAATTCGAGAAAGATTCGTCAGTTCTCATTTTTTTAACAAACTGTTCTATTGGTGTCTTCCGCTCTCAGAGATATGGTCGTGCGAATGAAAAAAGTAAAGAGGATCATAGGATGTGAATTTCAATCGTAACCATGGGATATTAAATTACTGCATTGAATTATCGGGCAACACGGGGATATTATGCTATGATCATTGCCTGTAAATGAGTTATCAAATATACGAATTCTTGCGGTGGGGTTGGATAACTCTTCATGGAAATATTAGGAGAAACTCGAGGACGACTCGTCAGCTCGCATTTTTGAGAAAATCTTTCTATTTGTGTCCTCCGCTCGTTGATATCTGGTCGCGCGACATGAAAAAAGTGGAGAGGGTCATAGGATGCGAATTTCGATCTAAGCCACGGGAACTAAACATTAGGGAATTGAATCTTCGGGCAATACGGGGATATCATGCTAAGTTAAATGTCCCGAAATGATTTATCAGAAATACGAATTATTGCGGTGGGGTTCGAAAACTCTTTCTGGCAATATTAGGATAAATTAGAGAAAGACCCGTAGGTTTTCATTTTTGACACAAACTGTCCTAATGGTGTCCACTAATGCAGAGATCTGGTCGTGCAAAATGATGGAAGTGGAAAAGTTCATAGGATGTAAATATTGATCGAAGCAATGGTATAAAAAAATTAGTGCCTTGAATCTTCGGGCAATACGGGGATATTATTTTAAGTTCATTGCCTCGAAATGAGGTACCAGAAGAATTCTTGCGGTGGGGTTCAAAAACTCTTCATGGAAGTATTAGGATAAATTCGAGGAAGACTCGTCAGCTCGCATTTTTGAGACAATCTATTCTATTTGTTTCCTCCGCTCGCAGAGATCTCGCCATGCGAAATGAAGTGGAGAGGTTCATAGGATGTGAATTTCGATCGAAGCCACGGAATAAAAATATTAGGGCATTGAATCTTCGAACAATACGGTTATATAATGCTAAGTTAATTGCCACGAAATGAGTTATCTGATATACGAATTATTGCGGTGGGATTCGAAAACTCTTCATGGAAGTGTTAGGAGAAATTCGTGGAAGACTCGTCAGCTCGCATTTTTGAGACAATCTATTCTATTTGTTTCCTTCGCTCGCAGAGATCTGGCCATGCGAAATGAAGGAAGTGGAGAGGTTCATACGATGTGAATTTCGATCGAAGCCATGGGATAAAAAAATTAGTGCATTTTTCTTCGGGCATTACGGGGATCTTATGCTAAGTTTATTGGCTCTAAATAAGTTATCAGAAATTCAATTACTTGCGGTGGGGTTGGATAACTCTTCATGGAAATGTTAGAAATTAGNGTCCTAAATGTGTCCTCCGCTTGTAGTGATCTGGTCGCGCGACATGAATAATGTGAAGAAGTACATAGTATGTGAATTTTGATCGAAACCATAAGAGGAAAAAAAGTGCGTTGAATCTTCGGGCAATACGTGGTTATTATTTTAAGTTCATTGCTTCGAAATGAGGTACCAGAAAAAAGAATTCTTGCGGTGGGGTTCAAAAATTCTTCATGAAAATATTAGGAAAAATTCGAGGAAGACTCGTCAGCACGCATTTTTGAGACAAACTGTTCTATTTGTGGCCTCCGCTCGCAAAGATCTGGTCGTGCGACATGAAGGAAGTGGAGAGGGTCATAGGATGTGAATTTCGATCGAAGCAATGGGATAAAAAAATTAGTGCATTGAATCTTCGGGCAATACGGGGATATTATGCTTAGTTCATTGCTTCGAAATGGATTATCAGAAATACGAATTCTTTCGGTGAGGTTCGAAAACTGATAAAAATGTTAGGAGAAATTCGAGGTAGACTCTGCTGCTCGCGATATGAAGGAAGTGGAGAGAGTCATGGGATGTGAATTTTGATCGCAATAATGGGATGAAATAAATTTGTGTATTGAACATTCGTGGAATACGTGGGTTGGACGTAAAAAATACGAATGATAAGTTGATTGTATTTGAATCCCGATAGTACCTTGTATATTTGTAAAGAAAATGTGATAGATATTTGAAACCTACCTACTTTATGAGGACGTATTTGATCTACATTAGTAACAGGGCGATATCTAATACTTTCGAATCATTCACAAAGAACGCAATACGACAGATAGCACCGTGGTTTCTAAGTTGTTTTTTTTTAGTAGAGGTTTCTATGATACCATGTCTGTGCGTGTATATTGTACCCTTTTTAAGCATTTAATGACACTATATAAATTTCACGTGTACAATAACGAATGATCGATATACCGCCGATCGATTGTCACCGTAATACTCGATGTACGGAAGTTAAGGATGCACGATAGAGTAAGAGGTAAATACTAGTGTTAGTCAGCATAACATGAAACGATGCATATTGTGAGATTTGAATAATTTACTAATTAATTACAAATTTAATCATCCATGTTGCGGAATTTTGACGTTTAAAGAGTAGAAATTTAAACGAATGACGGTTGGGAGGCGAATCTGAGGATTGGCGGCCGCACTCGGAGCGCGGCACCAGGGTCATCGGCGGCTCCTTTAGCGTCGGAAAAAATTTATGAGGGTTTAGAAATCGGAAGCTAGCAAGAGGATGGGGGAGGAGGTCCCACCCACCCTCAGGAACACCAGATGGGCGCAGGGTAAAAACATGTACGAACTTGCTGGAAAAAGCGTTGAAAATTAAAACGTCGTTGAGAATATTCTAGAAAGCCCTTTAAACGTTCCAATGAGAATCAAGGCGTAAGAAGGGGAAATCATTTCGGTATTGGGAGTTTTCGGCCACGTGACATTCAAAATTTTGAAGATTTTCGGGAGAAAGAAGGGATGGAGCCCATTTAAGGCAGAACAATCCAAATTTCGTCCTCACATAGATTTTTCGTTCTGACAGGCAAGTTTTTCGGAGGAGATCACATCGTAGTCCTCACCGAGATTTTTCGGCGGCGCTTAGATGTAGCGGCTCAGAGACGCATAGATCGCACATCGTTTTTCGCGGCTGTTTAGATGCTCATGCGTCTCGTAGCTCACAGCTCACGTACCGCAGATCGTACAAGTTTTTTTGGAGGAGCTCAGGTGGTAGCTTCCTAACATCAAAGTTTTCGCATAGAAGTTGACGCTGCTGACGTGTCCATTGGAGGCTGTTAGCGAGAAGCTGACGGCTCACAGACTGTTGAGGGGCTGATCTCCGGGAGGACCCCACTGAGCGGTGGTAATTGTCATCTTGAGAGGTATGGTACGTCTGTTGGTGATTGTATAAACCAACACCGTATTTGCGCTTGCGCGTCATGGCACGGATTACGTAAGGGTGGCATAAACTTTAGAATAACTTAGTGCCCAGACAGACTGTAGTCTCAAATGAATCTTGCCATTGAGTAAAGTCAGTGTTTTGTTTTTGTTAAGAGACAAAGATTTATTGTTACATAAACTAAAGATCAGATTTTAAATTCAGTGATTGTTAAATGATATCAATTTGTATTTGTGTCTTTTGGGGGAATTTCTGTTTGTGTTTTGGTAGTGATAATGTCACTTCGTCATTAAGGTGATGGCTAAATGAGAACCATTTGTTTTTGTGTCTTTTGGGGGAATTTCTGTTTGTGGTTTGGTAGTGATAATGTCACTTTGGCATTAAAGTGATTGCATAAATGACGATGATTAGTATTTGTGTCTTTTGGGGGAGATTTATTTAATTAAGGGATGTTTTTAGCAATTAAAATAGCTTTTATTAATGGATTTATTTGTCTTGCGTTTTCTTTAAGTGAAACCATTGCATGGTCCTTTTCCTTCTGATAGAAATCGTACTTCATAAATATTGTGGAACCCTGATAGGAGCTAGCCGAGGCATTTACCTTTACATTTTAAATATTCATTATTATTATTATCTTTCAACCCCGTTCTGCCACAATATATCTTGTACTAAATATTTACTTAAACCAGTGACTTATACCTCATCCGTTGCCTTCACGTTAAAGCTGTACTGTCAAGTCAGAATCTTAATAAAATGCGTCGTGGCGAGGCGGAGTATTGGAATCAATTGATTTATTATCGAGAATCCCACTTTGAATGGAATTGGCATGTAAAAAACAAGAGGTTTCTATTGCTAATTAATACAGTTTAATAATAAGTTCTCTTTTGATTTGCTCGAATCGTAGAACACACATGTAACTGCCTGCGGCACTGAGGGTTGGGGTAAGTAGCTACTCAGTGTCGTAGTCTGTACCTAGTCGGAGAAAAAAAAGAGGGTTGGGTGTGGGGTCAGCTCTCCATCACGTATAAAAACGTAGTCAGAGATGCCTACGCTGCACGACCACACAAACGGAAATGGAGAACTACATGTTTGCAGCAATGAATGAATAAGCAATAATGAGTACGCACATCCTCTTAGAACTAAACAGCCACCGAATCCAACACAACCGTCTCCGGAGAGAGACTTTTCTACTCCTTCCACAATGCCTTCTGATGAGGATATAACTTTTCGCGGTAGTAGCACTCGCAAGAATGTCCCGTCAATCAAAGTCGTTGATTTTTCGGGAGACAAGACCACAACCAAAGAGTTTTTATTAAGATTTTTACAGGCCGCATCGGTTTACAATTGGACAGATGTAGAAAAATTCAGTACTTTCCATGTTATATTGGAGAGGTCGCGCTTATGTGGTCCGAGGTATTTCGGTCACACTATCCAGATTAAAACATTGGAATACGGCACAAACAGTTCGGGAAAATATTTCACCCAGTGGGTAAGGAGGAGAAAGTCTTGCTTCGCCTTCATACTGGTAAGCAAGGGAAGAAAGAGTCTTAAGAGGGATATATTTTTTGAAGTCTTAAAAATGTGTCAACAGGTCGATCCACGAATGGAAGAGAATGAAAGAGTAGAACACGTGTTAAGAGGATTGTAACTATTACGTAGAACGTATTTTAGTATTACAGCCGGATTCAATTAACAAGCTTTTAGAAATTGTTCGTCTTATTGAGGAAACATCACATTACATCAGACTGCACCGTGAGGCCATCGAGATCTACAAGCACCCTAATAACTTCAATCGTAAGGAAGAAGGAATGAGGATTAACAAAACATGGCATCCAGTCCTCCATCGGGTCCGTACGAGATGCACTCCAGCAGATGGCACGGTCCCTTCTGAGTGATGGCAAGGGGGTACATGCGAACAGTCTCCCAACCAATCACAGACATATACGCCACCTCCCGCAGTCTCATCGAGTTCCTGAACAGACGTCTTCGTCCACGCCTCTGAAGATGCCTGCCGCAGTCGCAGGCGAAACGTTCGGGTTCTATCCCAATAGACCACAACCTAATGGCCCGGAAAATATTATTTTATCTGAAGAAGCCGGTAGTGAAAACCTACGAGTCTACTATTGACCATGTTGAAGATTGTTATCTTGGTCAGTTAAGTTTCCTTCTCAAATCGTCTAGAAAAAGAAATTAAAAGATTCGATAACTCCTGGAGCCAGTACTGGTCGCTTGCTTTCATTCTTGAAGATTTCCCAATGAACATTAAGAGAGAAATAATGAATATGTGTGTCTTACCTGTACTATCCTATGGTGCAGAAACTTGGTCTCTGACCCAAAAACAAACCGAAGTTAATGGTGTGTCCGAGAAGAATGGAAAGTTTACTCGGTATCAAATTAAAAGATCGAGTAAAAATATTGAGATTAGACGAAAAACACAAGTAAAGGATGTTAGAAACGAACTGTTGAAGAAAAGAGTAGGCCAGGCCATATGGCAAGGATGTCCCCAGAGAAATGGACCAAGCTAGTTCAAGAATGGTACCCAAGAGATGGAGAAAGACGTCACGGTCGCCCAGCCATTAATGGCAGGACTCTTATCAAGAAGGTGGAAGGAACACTTTGGACACATGCCGCCCAAGATAGACAAAAATGGAAGAAATTATGAGGCCATTGTTCCGGATGGGGATTCTACGGGCTGATGATAATATTTAGGAAAGATTGACAAAAATGGTGTCGGACGAACTGCGACAATGTAATATGCAGTTTTCAAATCAATTTTTTAAATTGTTCGCAAGGGGGTGCTTATATTTATATAAGAGGTAAGCCTAAAGCTGTTGTATGTGATATTTGTAACATGAACTTGCATATTCACTGCTGTATTTCCTTCCTCAAGTTTACGACTTTCAGATAAACATTTATGTAGCGATGACATAAAAGAGAGTCTGCACTTTTGCTGATGCTCTTATCGAAATGCCTCAGCGAGTTAACTTAATTGGCCTGTATGTGTTTCCTCTCGAATGCAATCGGTTTCTGAGTAAGCAATGACATCATGCAGTAGCACGAGAGAAAATATCTCAGTTTCTCAAATATAAACCTGTCAAATTGTGTAAATAAGGATAGCTTCAGATCAGCAGCTGCAAACCAGACATGTGTTATCCATTTTTTAAATTGGGGCTTTACGGCTCGCCGACATCGATGTCATTAGTGCCCTAAAAATTGTATATATCGGCAGTTTTTCGGACATGTCATCTGGAAAAAAGTGAGTACTATTTAATTGTTGTCTCTAAATGTGAATGTTTATATTATTGTACTAAAATAATATATCTCACTTCGTGCATTAATTACGTTGTATTCTTTTGAGTAAAAATCCATTGTTGAAATTTCATGTTCCAAAAGTGGATCAGTGGGATCAGATGACTAGGTGGTTTTCAATTGTTTTTCAGGTTATCAGTGGAGATTTCGTTGGCACTAGAAGATGATATTTTGGAGGCGAGGATTTATTTAGGATCCCCAGAAAATCCTCTAATTTCTGGCGAGGTTTCGGATGACGATAATTAGGGTGATTTGAATCATTTGAGTGGAAACCAATTACGAGGAAATTCCGAAGCAACAGTTAAAAAGTTCGTTTCTGGTTTGGCCTTGAGGACCAGTGAGTTTTAGCGATTTGCATTTCCTTGGCTACTCACTGTTGAGAACGGCGTAGCGGTGCGCTGTCGTTCTCAAAGCTTGGCGTGTTCAGTTATCTGATAGGCAGACACGAGGCCAGCGAGTTTAAAACCGCACAAGAAATATGGCCGAAGGCAAAAGTGCCCTTCCTGCGTCCACGACGCTCAAGGCCGGACTGGAAGGGTCCTCCGTAGAGGAAGATCCTTCTGGACCAAAGGAAGTCCAGGCGAATAAAGAAATTTTGGTGCAATTGAAAGCGTCTTTAGAGGCAATCGAAGCCATCATTACCGTTCGCGGTAAAGAGAGGCTCCTGGTAGACGATCGAAGGAGCATAATGACGGAGATCAGCAGGTCAAAGCTTGCTGTGGCCATGCTGGTCGATGTCATTCCCTCCTTCGAAGAGAGGGTGATCCAAGAAATGGTAAGGGGGGTCGTGGAGGGAGTGGCCAAGGCTGCTTCCGAAGCGTCCATGTTGCCGGTTGCACAACAACCTATACCGGCTACACAGAGCAGCTCTTATAGCGAAGTCATGAAGAGGGGTGACGAGAGAGCGTCCATCCGACTGCCCAAACAATACCCCTCTATACTCTTGAGAACTAAAAGTGGTAAAAGCTTAAAGAACCTAAGCGAGGTCAGGACAGAGGTCACTAAAGGTCTGGGACCAAAGAAAGTTAGGGTAAGTAAGTGCCGGGCCGTGGCTAATGGCGTAGTAATAGAGACCCCGTTTCTAGAGGATATCCAGGCCATTAGGGAGGCTACTAAAGACTCCGACTTGTTGGAGCATGACAGTCAGGAAAGGAAATCCCAAGATAATTATTATTGGGGTAAGAAAAGGGGTCCCAGAAGACCTGATTAAGGAGGAAATAGGCGAAACCGCGGGCGCTTCTGACACGGAAAAGGCCCAGATCTTTGTGCGCACCAAGCTTCGGCGTGGTGAAGGCGCAAAGAACTGGGTCGTGCAGTTGCCCCCACGTCTGTGGAGGGCGATCCTAGAGCGCGGACGGCTGTACGCCGAGTGGAGTGCGTACAGGGTGGACCGCTATGAGCCACCGTTTAGATGTTTCAGGTGCCAACGCTACGGAAACCTCGGCGCACACTGTAAGCGGCAGGCCGAGGTCTGCGGTAAGTGCGGCGTCGAGGGGCACAAAAGGGAGCATTGTAAGCAGCAAGAGACCTGCTGCGCTTCCTGCAAGCAATTTGGAAAAAGGTCTGACCATCAGACAGGAGATAAAAGGCTGTGTCCGGAGTACTCGCGGGCGGTCGAGTTGCTAAGACAACAGACTGCCTACGAGTGAACTGGTCATAGCCCAGTTAAATGCCCGCAAGATGATGGCCGCCATGGGGAATCTCGAAAAATGAGTGTGGAATTGATGTAGTACTAATTCAAGAGCCATACACGATAGGAAATAGGGTTGCTTGCATCCCGACGTCCTATCGTGTTATTCAGGTCACAACCGATAAACCATGTGCGGCTATCCTTGTGGGTAATCCTCGTCTTGATGTGCTAAAACTGGTCCAGTTCACGACACGGTACCTGGCTGTCTGCCAGGTGGCGTGGAGTGGACGGTCAGTGTATTTTGTGTCGGCGTATTTCCCTCCGCATCCGTTTCCGATGGATCCTCTTATTGAAACTCTGGACTCGGTTCTCCGAGCGCTCCACGGTAACATCATCCATATTGGAATCGATGCAAATGCCAAATCCCATCTATGGCATAGTGGAGCAGAGGATTCCAGAGGTGAGGAGGTGGAGGGTCTTATTGCTCGGCACAACTTACAAGTTGCTAATCTGGTGCCTCACCGTCTCATTACGTTCAGTAGTGCTATGGGGGAATCCAACAGATGTGTCATTAGCAACCTCCGTGAGAGAGGTAGATAGTATCATGGATTGGAAAATCGATGACTACCACACTGGATCAGACCATCGGATCCTGAGGTGGAAATATCGTTCGGTTGGTCGGGAAGATCTCCACGCAGGGGAAACCCTGGAAGACGAACCGCTACATCGTTTCAGACTGGGGAGAGCGGACTGGGAGAAGTACACCATCTCCTTGAGCAGGGGCTTGAGTAGTATGGAGGAGCAGGTCTCCTGTGAGTCAGTCGCTCTCAGTTTGAACAATGTAATCCTCCAGGCGGCCAGGATTACCCTTTTGGTCCGCCGAAGAGGAAAGCGGTGAGTTGGTGGAGGGACTGGCTGACGAAAGGCAGAGTACGCCTTCGTAGTGCTAGACGATCATTGCAGAACGCCAAGCGAAGGGGTTTGCCGACTGAAGGCCTTGAGGAAGCTTTCCGAGAGGCCAGAAGAAGGTATAACTCCGACGTCAAAAAGGCCAAGCGGAAGTCTTGGGAAGAGTACGTGGAGAGCATTTCGAGGCTCGATTCGTGGGGTACGCCCTACAGAATCGCATCAGATAAGATGCGTATACCTTTCTCTATGAGATCTTTGCGTCTGGATGGCGACGAGCAATCGACGTCACACACTGTAGGATACCAGCGAACCGCGTCTCATTTGCTCGACGCTTTGCTTCCCAGTGATGACCTAAGCTCTGAAAACGAGTTCCACCTAGCGATCAGAGAAAGGTTATCACAGCGCTATGATTGTAGGGATGTCAGCTTTTCAACGGAGGAGATACGAGATTCCATCGGCAAACTTAATCTTAAGAAAGTCCCTGGAATCGACAAAGTTTCTCCTACCATGATCAAAAAGGCTTCCATCTTGCTTGCCGGACCTCTCACTAGGGTTTTCAATCGTTGTGTCGATGATGGCTGCTTCCCGCAGATCTGGAAGAGCGCGGTCGTTACATTGCTAACCAAGAACAATAGCAAGCCTGAGGATGATCCAAAGGCGTACAGGCCGATCTGTCTTCTTCCGGTAGTGTAAGTTGCTGGAGGGACTAATGGTTGAGAAACTGCGTTGATGATGGTTATGGATTATCGGATATACAGTACGGTTTTAGGACTGGGCGTTCAACTGAGGATGCGTTGCAAAAGCTGGTTCAAATAACATCAGAGCGCCAGCATAAGCATGTGAGCGTGATCTTCGTTGACATCTCAGGGGCTTTTGATAATGCATGGTGGCCAGACTGAGGGAGGTGGGTTGCGCACTTAACTTATATGGTCTGTACACGAGTTATCTGTGATCGTGAGGCATGCGTGTCTCACGGAGGAATCTTGTTTTCCAAGAGACTGTCGAAGGGCTGTCCTCAAGGGTCAAATTCTGGTCCGGTAATGTGGAACCTTGTGATGGATCCGCTTCTTCGGGAGCTGTCCTCACAAGGTTTTAAGCACATTGCGTATGCCGACGATCTGGCATTGGTACTGGAGGGCAGTAGCCGAAGAGAGGTTGAGGAGCAGGGTGATTCGTCACTTGCTATTGTCTCCACGTGGTGTAGCAGAAATAAGCTTGCTATTTCTGAGAGCAAAACATCGCTCATGGCCATGAGGGGGTCACATGCTGACCGTCCCCCATTGATCAGGCAACGGTAGATCAATCAGTTCAGTGAAATCGCAGAGATACCTAGGGGTCACTTTGGACCGGAAGCTTAACTTTCTTGAGCATGTCGAGACTGTGACGGCCAAGGCCAAAAGTATTTTCTATAAGCTCATGAGACTGTCGACGAGGAAGCGGCTTATATGTCGCAGGACCCTGGAGAACATCTACCGGGGAGCATTCCTGCCTATAGTGTTGTACTGCGC
>NNCF01126162.1:0-91218 GCA_002313205.1 Laupala kohalensis | reverse complement strand
TCTGGGGGAGCCCAGACTGACTCGGAAACTGATGCAGAACCAATGACTAAGTCTGTACGCTTTTCACGGGAGATTACGGTAATCCTTCCGTGCACCTGTCCAACTTGGTGCAATCAGGACGCAATCTCCTCTGGAAGGAGTGATGAGGAGCTCTCCATCCCGGAGAGTGAGGAGTCATCTCCACTCGGGGATGTCAATCGCGATCCGATGGCCACCTCCCCGGAACCGGGACTGGAAACAGCTCCGGAGGCCGGTGATTTGCCGACATTCCTGAGTGACCAGAGGCAACACCTTTTCTCGACTCGGAACGGGTGTCTCAGTACTCTCTGCGAGGCGTTAACATCTTGCCTTTGCTTGTGCTTCGGCTTATGCTTTCAATCACCAACTGCAGTTATCGAAGAGGACCAAGAGGAGTGGAGTCAAGAGTCCTGTGTCGCTGAAGCTTCAACCTTTCAGTTGTCTCCCGAGGGGGTGTACTCCGGTCTCAGGAATAACCATATTCTGTCGAGACTGGAGGAAACCCCCATGCTAGAGGCTGCGCTTCAGTTCCTAGTGCAGGCTCTGGTGTCGGGAGGCAACAGGATTGCATTCCGCTACCCGCAGGAGGTACTCCAAGTGCAGCTGGGGGCCTCAGGAGTGCCAACAGAACCTGGGGAGCTGTACAAATACGTTGGAGAAGTCTTCAGAAGAAGAGGAATACATCTAACTCTTCGTAGCATAGCCGAGCACTACAAGAGTGCTGGGTACAGTGCGTTGCGTGCCAGGGAACCCTTTCGGTATGGTGGTAGTCCGAGGGTAGGCAGGCAGCCCACCTGTTTACCCGGTAGACGACCACCTGCTAAATTGACTGATGTCCTGACGTTCCAATAACATCTGGAAGGTCATAAGAACATTTTTGTTTAAGACCAGTTTTAATTAAATTAATAAATGCCTGTTATTGACCCTTGCCTGTACATATGTATACTGTCTTTTGTAAATAATTTCCCATAGTTATTGTAGTTTAAAATCTTGCAGTTGGTAGAGTGCATTATTGCCTGTAGTTTGTTCCTAATTATGTTTATTATTTTTCGTCACAGTCGGAGAATGACTGATATGTTGTGTATTTATGTTAGTATGTTTATATGTTTATTAAATGATCAATTTACAAGTGTGTCGTTGGTGGTGGTATTGTGGATAGGTCACCTGCCTCCTCGTGGCGGGGACGGAAATCCCCCCGTTCCTGGCGACTTGTCGCCTAGAGCTGGTGGGGGGGCTAAATGGTGATTGTTAGTAGCTAAGTTTTTTGTGGTTGTTTTGTTTAGAATAGTTGTGTTTATAAATTTATTGTGATGGAGGTACCTTAAGTATGGCTCTGTCTTTGTGTTTTAAATTTGTCCTAGTGTTGTCTTTCCTGTTAACAGACTCTGTTATATGCTCCTTGCATAGGCACAGGGGGTCTACTAGCTTTTATTCTGTGTAGTAATTGTTACCTCTAGATTAGTTAATAATGAAAAAAAAAGTTCGTTTCTGGTGAAAATAGTTCAAGAAGTACGTGGATACTGTCACAAGGCGACATGACGCTTCCCTCTTAGAACCCTTCGTCTGGACCGTGGGAGTCTCCCAGGATATCTCGACCTTCACCGGTTGCTAATGGAAAGGGCTGATGATTATCTATGGCCCTCACGATGGTCTCGATACATTTTAGGATGTTACTTGATCCCCTAAATAGGGCCTCCGAGCGCGACCACGCGGCGCCAGCCGCGAGAGATAGGAACCCTTCCTGTTTTTGTCTGTGGTGAAGACGCTTTATTTTTCTGTGTGGTCACGCGAGATGACACATAGGAATGTGACAAAGTCGCGGCAGCCGCACCATGGCATCCCCCCATATGACGTTTCTCCCTCCTTCCTAAATGCATCTAAACTTACAGACAACGCCCATATCCTTCCCCCGGGTTTCTGATGGGCCGTGTGCAACTTTTCCATCTCTATGGAAAATCCCCACCATCTCCACACAATACTGTATTCTTACGAATACACACTGCCACCACCTCGCCAAGGCGTTGTCCCCGCGGACTTACTTAAGGCCAGGGCCGCGCGTCAATCGGTTCTTCTCCTCGCGCCACGGCCCTCGACAGACTTCGAGGCCCGAGCATTTGCTGACTGACGAACCTTCCACCGTGGCTTCTACGGTGACGATCAACTTCGGACCGGATGAACTCCCCAATGGTATGAACTTGGAACATTGTCGGATCTCGACACAAGCAGCCCTTATGGCAAGCTATGTTAGAATGTTGTAATCATGCTGTATTGTAATACAGCAATGTAATTGATTGTTTTCTTGCCCACTTAGGGCTTTATTATTCAGTAAATTCCATTAATATTTGTGCACAAGTTATTATTTTAACCTCTCACCAAGACCTATGACAGGCCAGCCCAAGCGAGTTACTTTAAATCTAAGGCTGAGCTATCCTTTCCCATCAGCGGGGATGAAAACCGCCTCAGTATTCAACCAGAGACGGGCTCCGTTGTGACAATACTGTCACTCAAATAAAATGCATTACTTTCGAGATTGCTTATCATTCATTATTTTTCAGATTTCTTTGCAAAACTGTACTGTATTACATACTGAAGCAGTATATACGGAACGTTTAATAGAAAACAAAGACTCGTACTCCAGGGGAAAAAAGTGAAAGGAAACACAAATCAGAAAGAGAAACGAGTGGGAGAAGAGGGATATATCACAGCACCGTCCTCGAGAACCGGATCTACCGGATTTCATGAATGATGATATGAATCCTGTTGAATGCTTTGAACTATTTTATGATGAAGTTATTGAAATGATAGTAAGTTTTACAAATTTGAATGCCAGACAGCATGGGGAAATGTCATTGGAAGAGCCAGCAGAAGTTATGAGAATAATTCTGGCAATTGTACTACTCACAGGATAAGTACCATTACCTCGTTATAAAATGTATTGGGATATGAGTGATGACTGTCACAATAAGGCCGTCTCTGATAGTATGCCATGAAAATTATCAAATATCTCCATGTCTGACAATCACAACTTATTAAGTATGGGTAAATTTGCCAAAATCCACCCACTTAGGGATATGTTAAATACGAGGTGTGGCTATAAAATAACGGGACTGACGCTGCAGTGGAACGAGTGCGCATGCGCCATCCAACATTGACCAACAGCTGTTTAGTTTGAGACTACTTCCTCTTCAGAATGCAGTTAGTCTCGTTTCTGTAAACAACATCGTTGAGTCATAACCTTCATTTAAGTTAGTGTTGTTATTTTGTTTTGCCGGAAAAATGGTTAGCGTGATAATAGAGCAACGAATTGTTATTAAATTTCACTTTAAACTTGGAAAAACCGCTACCGAAACCTATAATTTACTAAAAGAAGTGTATGGCAGTGAATGTTTATCGCGGACTCGTGTTTTCGAATGGTTTAAGCGTTTTCAAGATGGTCGACAAGACGTTGAAGATGATTCGCGGCAAGGTCGTCCTTCAACATCAAAAACGGATGAGAATGTCAAAAAAGTTGCTAATTTGATTCGGTCTGACCGTCGATTAAGTATTCGTGCAGTTGCTGAATCTGTAGGCATTGATAAAGAATGCATACGGCAAATTTTACGTGACAATTTGAACATGCGAAAAGTGTGTGCAAAAATGGTACCAAAAATTCTCACGGTTGAACAACAATCAGCTCGCACAAATGTTTGTACTGACACTTTGAATGCCATTGAAAATGACTCAAATTTATTGGAAAGGATAATAACATGTGATGAATCGTGGTTTTTTACTTATGATCCGGAAACGAAGCGCCAATCCATGCATTGGAAGACCCCAACTTCACCGAGAGCCAAAAAAGCAAGAATGAGCAAGTCAAAATTTAAAGCAATGATGATTGTTTTTTTCGATATTCATGGGATTGTGTACCTTCACTGGGTTCCTGAAGGTCAAACAATTAATCAACATTACTACCTTGAGGTACTTGGTAAACTACGTGAAAGAGTAAGAAAAAAACGACCAGAAATGTGGAAGGACAAATCATGGGTTTTACACCAAGACAATGCGCCAGCTCATTCCGCGTTATCTGTTAAGCGGTTCCTGACCAAGTACAGCATCCCAGTGTTAGAACATCCACCTTACTCACCAGACCTAGCACCATGTGACTTTTATCTTTTCCCTAAGGTGAAATCTGCTTTGAAAGGTACGAGATTTGAATCCGTAGAAGCTGTTCAAGAGAAAGCGGCAAGAGTCCTAAACGAGTTGACAAAAGATGACTTCCAGCACTGTTTCCAACAATGGAAAATTCGCATGGAGCGTTGCAGGGATAGAGAAGGGGTGTATATTGAAGGTGATAATAAGTAATTATGTATAAAATGAAAATAAATTTTTTTACAATATCAGTCCCGTTATTTTATAGCCACACCTCGTACAAGATAGTGACACGGAACTAACTAGTCTCAATTTAAGAGATATCAGTATGTTAGTGAACTCCAAAATCAGAAAACACCAATCCACAATCAAGTACTTCCTAAGGGAATCACCTCATATGAGGATTCTAATCTCTAAGAGGTCTGTGGGTCTCACATGTGAATGGTGGACTGGGCCCAGAGGCGAACAGGGTGCTGCTGTCGGTAAGTGTAACAGTGTGTTAAGCTGAAGGTTCCGAGTTCGAATCTCAGCCCAAGTCTCATTGCCTCATGTCTACTTGAGAACTAACACAGTTTCATTAGTGACACAAACAGAAGCTTCCTTAAAATAGAAAACAGATTGCAGACAAATAGACACACAATAGAGAACAGACTAGTTATTACTTGTTAGTTGAAAACTTACAAATGTTAACAGTGGTTGTGAGTTCAGAGGGTATGTTGCCTAACTGGTACTGTTGAAATGTGTTATGCAATATGAAAAATGTATTTGTGTTATATGAACTGTTAGCTCTGAAGCAAATGTAAAGTATATCAAAACATTGACGTAACAAAACGCAATGGAGTTTTACTTGGCCTAAACACAAAAATATCCGTATTGTGCAACATGGAGGCTGAAAATATGATCAATGATAGGAAACATTATCACAGACTTGCTAACTTATCCCAGACAATTATTATTGAGGCTACTTAAAATAGAGAAAATGCATCTTAACAATAGACAAAATAATCACAGATAAATCAAGAAAGCAGTAAAGCAAAAAAAATTACACAGGAACACAGATTATAAAAAAATTATAAAATAAGTACAGACAATTCTATCATATTATAAAATAACTTTGATAGAACTTGCTCATTTTCAAGACAAAAAACATGACTTACTGATGTGATCCCAATAAAGAACACTGGTCATTTTAAGAGTTTTCAAGAACAGAATGTTACTCCATAGTTTCGTTAGAAAAACTTCCTTTCAAAATTCATTCACATGCTCCCATTTAGGGAATCATCAGAGGATAAGTCTGTAATAGTTAATGGTAGTGGCAGAAACTCAATATATGTTAAATTAATAATACTACTTTGTGTAGAAAATTAATAAAATTACACCAATGATTTCAGGAAAATATTCATTCAAAATTCCTAACAACTTGAAACAAGATATCACCCTGTTTTGTCAACAAAAATTCAATGTGGTAACATGTCACAGGTAAATGGATACATTCCCATGTTATATCAGACATACAGGATATTAGTGAGCATGTAATTAATTGGTTATTATCCGAAAGGTATATTAACTATGTAATAAATTTACTTTGTGGATAAAATTTGTTCTAATGACCAAATGACATTTCATTCATAAATTTACCATGATTCATGTGAAAAAAATTGTAAGAAATACATAGACTGTACCCTTGTAACTTAAAACTCGAAACTCAATTTTTAGTACAATATAGTGTTCATTATAAAAGGCATCTCACAAGTTTCTTCTTCATTTACACCATCTCCACTCCCAACCAGATCCACAACAGGTGACAAAACTTTGCGTATTAAGCTTGTTAATACCTCTACTATCTAAATGGACAATGATCATTCCAAATGCTTCCTTTAGTACTCCAGTATAGACCAAGTACTTTATTACCCTTGGGATTACTTTTCTAAATAAACAGAACTTTGAATGAAATGAACAGACATCATGAATGTACCAAACAATGAGTCTGTAACGTCTGTTCTATGATACAGCACCATAGTTGTTCTACAATGTTCAAATGAAAATTCTGACTCCAGATGTAATTCTACTGACAAATTTAAACAAAAGGTGATTTTGAATGAAATCACTATCTACTATCTTAACTAGAAGCACAATCAACATAATATGACATTATGAATTTAGTCACTGCTACTAATAACCAAAAACACTTTTAACAGTTACTTTGATCCACTATCACTTTCATTTGAACAGATCATTAATTACCTTGGCAGGTTCATGATTCTATAATAAAGCTCAGTGTGAGAAAGTACAGATCATTCACAAGTGTTGCCAAGTTAATTTATCTTTTAATTACAGTAACATGGGCCAATTTTATCTCAAAACGACATTCCTTATATTGTCAAGTCATATTATAAGCAGAATGACCAAATCTTACAGACACGTCACTTTTGTACTTCAAATTTCAATGGGCTTGTAGAACCATACACACACCACACCAAGATGAAGCAGAAAAATGTGTTGTACATGTATTTCTTCCATGTGCCTACACATGGAAAATATAAGAGATAATATTTGGCCAGGTGAAAGATCAAGAAAAGCAAAATCAAGAATACTTCCACAACAGTTCCACTATATCACATTTCACCACTTACCAACGGACAATGAAACACACTACGGCAGCACAAAAAGAGAATTTCAGTGATGGCCTTGTAATAAGGATGGGCGGCACTAAAAATTAAAAATCTTACCATTAACTCTAATAATATTATACTACACAAATAATTATGTACTACAAATGTAAAATGATTCGGTGGATACATAAAAATATTAACAAAAAATAACTACGGTAACAACAGGGTTCGAAAAAAATCTTTGACCATATAGCTAAAAATATGAACCACAAATTGAGTATATAACTTTCCACGCCATTTTCACAAAATTAAAAACAATAATTCAGTACCTTCGTAATTGCTGGAATATTTAAGGGAAGATCCAGTAAACCGAAACCCTCAACCAGCTGAAGTTACATTAGATGCCATGACAACCACTTCCGGTAAGCTCCATATCTGTAGCACTTGTTCTTCCAAAATGTGCTCCGAACAGCCTTTAAATCGCTTATTAATATTATAATAAGTCGTATACACGCTTTAACGGTTATGTACGTCAGGTAGTACATGGAATCGTCTACCATTCGTAATAGTTCTACCTCGGTTACACATCAATGCCAGTTTATTACCCAATGAGATAAGAACAGTGTATGATAATTTTTCCATGATCCCGTTGCAATATTCAGGTAGTACTCAACAAGAAATAATGCAGGGTCATCCGGAGTTCAAATACTATGTAGCTCAGGCCTCAGACTATACAGCAGACCGCCATCTCGCGTGCTAACGGCGCGTTACTGGTTTCAGCGCTCCAAACGAAGTTCAATACCAACTACTCTCTTCTAAAAGAGCATGTGGATGTTCCCGATTCCTTTTCCCTTCCTGAACAGGTACATTACCACCCCACAACCCAGGATCGAATACTTCCACATTGCATTTATCTGAAAATACTTTCCCTACAAAAATTAAGATTTATGAATAGTTAACACATGTATAACTGAAATATTTACTATATATTTGAAACAGAAAATGAAAACAGGACACAATCGACAGGAAATGTATACAAAGAAAACTCATAAATGAACCTTAACTCTTTCCCCTTGTCTAGTAGGGGTCGGAGATTAAGGATGGTATGATGCCTCTTTTTGTCATGGCAGGGGAAATTACAGGGGTGGCGGATGCCCTTCCCAAGACGTATGATGAATTAATGACATGAGGATAAATGATAATGAGTGAATGTTGTGGTGGAATGATAGGCAGGGGAAACGGGAGAACCCCGAGTTAACCTGCCGAAAACACCGCTCCTCCACCACCGCGGATTCTACTTGGATCGGACCGGGTTTGAAACGGCGTCCCCAGAAGTAGAAGGCGAGCGCGTTAGGCACAACGCCACATACTTCCTCTTAATTCTATTTAAATTGTTGGCAGTACTCTTATCTAATCTTAATTCTATTTATTCATAATAAGATTACATCACATTCTCATATGAATGGAAGTATATAAGCAGGTACACAAAAATAGGGTATACTTGCAAAAAGGTACTCATTTATGTACATCCACCAACTATTCGGATCAATAATAAATAAATGAGACAGATAAACAGCTCCTCAGACTATAAACCAGACAGCACTCTCGCGTACTAACGGTGCGTTACTGCTTTCAGCGCTCATAACATTGTCTTATGAACACTACTCTCCGAGTCTAGTTCTAAAAGTGGCCACCAGGGCGTGGCAGTTCCCAATTCTATTTACTGTACCACCCCCCGATCTCATGGTTTATCATTTCACAATAATTTTCCTGAAAAAACTTTCCCTACAAAAAATAACATTTGTGAATAGTTAACAAAATGTATAACTGAAATATTTTTCTGCACATTTGAAACAGAAAATGAAAGCAGGACAATTGACAGGAAATTTATACAAAAAAAAATACATACTTGCTCTTAAATCTATTTATTCATAAGATTACAGGACATTCTCATACGAATGGAAATATACAAGCATGTATACAAAAATTAGGTATACTTGCATAAAGGTACTCATTTATGTACATCCATCAATTATTCAGATCAATAATAAATCAACTTCAAATTTTCCTGTTATAATTGCCTCTAGTATAGACAAACAAAATAATGGAACATTTAAAAATTAATGAACTCGCTTTATTACAAAATGGCATTTCCTACAAAAATAAAAACAGTTATTTTTGTAATCTTTTCAGATATGGAACACAATTTACAATTCCTTTCTACATAATTGTAACAAACTCTTTGATTTGAAAATGTTCAGTCCTTTCAAAATAATTTAAACATTATATAATATGTGAAAATACTTTAAAAATCACTTTCAAGAACTATTCAATTTACTGTACTTTGAATATTATTATTGTAATAAATATAGAAAAAGAAAATTGGAATAAAATAATTGATAGTTGTAAACTCAGAAGACAAAAAGGTGCAAGGATTTGGAGAATAAAAAGGCTAAGGAAATTTTCTTGGTTTATTTTCATTTGAGTCATTGAAATACCAAAAGTTTAAATGCAATAGCTTTAGAAGAACTTCAATTCTTCAATTTATGAATTAGAAACTTAGAAAAGTTAATACTTAACATTTTTCTAGACAAATGTAACATACATTCACAATACACTTACATTCTCCAACATTCTATTCAATAAATATATTGTGCATTGTTCCACTCAAGTTGCAGTTTAGTAATGGCTCTAATTTATAATTTTGATACAGAAATAAGAAACAAAATCTTTGTTCTTGCCATATATTTTAACTAACAATGATATGAATACAAAGTTCAATGGTTACACAATAAATCACATGATGAAATTTTGTACATGATCTTTACAGAACAAAAATTATTTTACTTAGAATAATACATTTAATTTTATTAT
Source organism: Laupala kohalensis (assembly GCA_002313205.1). Classification (NCBI taxonomy): domain Eukaryota; kingdom Metazoa; phylum Arthropoda; class Insecta; order Orthoptera; family Trigonidiidae; genus Laupala; species Laupala kohalensis. The sequence goes on along the minus strand of NNCF01126162.1, from coordinate 81,586 downwards.
ATCGCTTTAAAACAAAATAAAACAACATACATTATAATGCATTATAAGAGTTAATACTTTAACAAAAAAATCTCACAACTCCTGAAATAAATGTTTTATGTCATAACAGCTTTAATCACTTATTGAATGTTTTCAACATAAATATTAAATGTCTTGATCATTTTACACATACATTGGTTCGACTTGACTTTTCATACAAGGAAAGCAACAAAACCAATGACATTGATCCATATACCATATTCTGTTTCAATTATCTAATGAAACACTTACTAAGAAAACACTCACTTAACACTAAAATGCATTTCTACAATACATTATTATTACTCTTCAGTGACAGATCTAGGGAGGTCCTCCCATAGCTCCAACAGCCCATTCTAAGCAACAAGAACTATTTACAAAATTAGGCAATTACGATAACTATAAATGGCACAGATTACCAATGTTTACAGTTCGGTGTAGCATGGGCTCCAGCCAATTTTCAAAAATACCTAGAATTGATTATATAGAAAAATCTTTATTTTCCAGAACAAAAGTACAATTTTGGGGTCATATTCTAGACAGCAAGGACACCAGAGTATGCAGAAACCGAAACAAATTGTTCAATGGAAAATTGGTAGGCCCACTAACCAGATTTTTAGGTTCGTGCAACCAGAGTACTGCGTAAGAAGAAACGCAGAATCAAGATTTACTCTGACAGTTATGCCCCAGGACTGTTCATGGATCTATTCATGACCGGGTGATAGATTCATGTCTCCGTCAACGATGACAAAGGAATTTTAAGGGTTGCGGGAAAAAGTTGGAAGCGGTGACGTGGGCGAACACAGAAGTGGCAACGCAGGCTGACGGCGTGGCGGCGACGCAGAAAGACGGTGAGTGATGGCAACGGAGGATGATGGCAGCGATAGAGGTGCAGTCAGTAGCGATGGAGATATCGGCGGCGAGGGAGGTGCAGACGGCGGCGATGGCGACGACGGCGAGGAAGGTGGAGTCAGCGGCGGCACTGTGGGTGGAAACGCATCGGAGCATTTTTTGAAGGATGACTCGAGACAAGGGACGCAACTTGCTAAAGTGTCGAGTGAACCAGAGGTTGTAGAGACAAGAAAGGTAAGAGTGGGCGAGGGGTTGGGTAATCTTTCTCTTCGGCTGATGCAGGTAAATTGCCGCAGTATTAAAAACAAAAAGATAGAATTCGATAGTTTGCTGGAATTACATAAACCCGATATTATAATAGGAACTGAATCTTGGTTAGATGCAGACGTTAAAAGCTCAGAGATTTTCAATTCGGAATATACAGTGCATCGGAGAGAGAGAAAAAATAAAATCGGTGGAGGGATTTTCATATGTGTAAAGAACAAAATACATTCATTTGAATTATGGTCGGATGTAGATTGCGAATTGTTATGCATTGAATTGAGAAATCCTAGAATACAGAACTCACTGAAAGTATTAGCGGTATATAGAACCCCAAATGAAGACTATATAATTCTGGAAAAAATTAAATTACTAACTAGCACTTCGGGACCTCTGCAAGGAAATGTGATTGTAGCGGGTGATCTAAACTTGCCAAACGTAGATTGGCGTGGTGGTGTTGCAACGCAAAGAAATGCTCGATCTCTCGTCAACGATCTAGTTTGGGAGGGGGGTCTGGGTCAGGTAGTTGAGGAACACACAAGGGGGAACTCAATATTAGACGTATTTTCACTCAAACCGGATGATATATTTCTTAATTGCGAAATTGTACCAGGAATTAGTGATCATAAAGCTGTACTTCTTCATTCAAATTGGGTGACAGATAATAGGGAAAATGTAACTCGAAAGAAAATATATCTATTTCAAAAAGCGCAGGTACATGCTATAAAAGACTATTTATCCGCGAATTATTATGACTGGGCGTCTCAGGAGAGCAGTATGGAAGATATGACAGAGCTTTAAACGTATAATTTTCTATTGCTTAGAAACGTTTGTCCCCACGAAAGTGATTAAATCAAATCCCGAATACTATAACGTGGAAATTAGAAGGCTAAAAAGAAATGTCAGGAAATCTTACGCTAGAAAAAAGTATGATGATGAGCATGAAAAACAATTCAAAAACATCTCAAACTTAATTACGCGAAAAAAGCGGCATATGAAGCCTATATGAAAAATTTAGTGAGTAATACGCAAAACAGTGGGCAAAATTTTTATCGCTATACGAGGAAACATAAAATGAATAAAGAAAACGTACCATTTTTAAAGGATAAAGAAAAAAATTATATTTCTGATAGTATGGAAAAAGCAAATGTTTTAAATCATCATTTTGTTTCAGTGTTTCATGAAGGGACAGATACATATTCACTAGAAAGAAATATTGTAGGACAAAGTACATTCAATATTCAAGCTAAAATGACTAGGAAACGGTTAAAACACACGAAAGACCGGAAGTCAACTGGGCCAGATAATATACCTGTAAAAATTCTCAAATTAGGAGGAGAACCTAATTATAGACCAGTGAGCTTAACTTCAGTAATATGCAAACAAATGGAACATTTAATTGTAGAATATATGAGTGACGAGAGGAATAAATCAGGGTGATTGTACGAAGGGCACATGATTTTAGAAGAGGACACTTCTGTGAAAGTTAAATTATTACTTTTAGTCAGGAAATAGCAGATTATATCGATAACGGTCAAAGAATAGGTGCGATAATAATAGATTTCTCTAAAGCCTTCGATTTAGTGCCACACGATCTTTTAATTAAAAAGCTTTCAGCCTTGGGAGTAAACAATTTAGTTTTAATGTGGATTCAGCATTATCTCCGTAACCGTTCTCAAAAGGTAAAAATAGAATGTAAATTTTCAAGGGAGGGTAAAGTAACATCCGGTGTTCCTCAGGGAAGCGTTATTGGACCGATTTTGTTCTTAGCGTTTGTAAATGATATATATTTGAAAATTGATAGTAAGTTGCGCTTATTCGCTGATGACTGCATCATATATAGAAAAATTGAAGATAAGGATGACGTTTTTACCTTACAAAAGGATATAGACAATGTAAGCAATTGGGCAGAAGAAAATAAAAGGAAAATTAACTCGGAAAAATGTAATGCTATGAGTTTCACAAAGCGAATTCATAGAGATCCACTTACATATAAAATCAAAAACGATATGATTCCAGAAAAAGTATCATGTAAATATTTAGGAGTAATTCTGAGACAAGATTTAGGATGGTCAGAACACGTCAGTTATATTGCGCGGAAAGCCTGGAGAACACTTCATTTTGTCATGCGTACTGTTAAAAAATGTAAATTTGAAACACGAAAACTTGCTTATATTTCTCTCGTCAGACTGTAACATCAGGACCAGTTCAGTCTATCGATTTGTGAAATATTAACATTTTCACGCATTTTGCTAACCCGAAATTCCTAAGGAGATTACGGGACTGGCCAGTCGCCGCCAAATAAGGAAAAGTGATCGCCACTAAGCCTCCTCTTCATTGTGTAGGTGCTTAGGTGCTGAACCGTTTCCATGTACTTCTGAAAATTGAGTAGGAATGCCCTCAGAAGAATGTTGCAGAAGCGCGTGGCCAGTGTGAATGGAATATTTCCACCGGATGCTGAAATAATGGCCATCCCGAGAAGGACGCTGGCATAGCGGTAAAGACAGTGTTCTCAGAAGCTGAGGGGTGACCAAGATGATGTAGAGTGCTCAGTGCGGTAGTGAAGGCGTGATCACGTGACCTCCGCTTCCGTATATATTGGGAGGATTGAAGATCGGAGACTTTCAGACTTTTCTGCGGAGTGTTAGGAAGTACCCGGGTTCTGAGATGTGACCTGGTTAGTATTGGTCGTCAGACCACTGAGAATTGCTGCGGTAATTCAATTACATTGCTATTAGGCGCGAATGACGTAACTTGGAACAGTTAGTTATTTCGGGAAAGCAACTTGTAAATTTTTGAGATATGGATGATCTGGGTAGATTTCCGAATTAATTGTTAACACTTGTATTCATATTTGTGTGTAATTGTTGCTTTCAGATAGTAATAACAGTGTAATAACAAATTCATACTTGTATTTATGATTTGAGAGCTCGTTCAAGATTGTAAATACGCAGATTTCAATTTAACTTGTATTAAAGGAATATTTTATTGTTATTACACGTGTGTTTGATTGCTTGGGAAACCAAGCTGGTGGCAGCGAGCTCTACCATAAGGGTTGTGGTTTATGGTTGAATCCCGCTTCTACCCAAAAAATACCCACATCGTATCTGGTCTTGTGGTGTGGTGTAACACAGACCTATAGTGGAGTATGCGACCGCTTGTTGGGATCCTTAACGGAAGGGACAAATTCAGGACCTCAAACGAGTTCAAAAAAGGCTCTAAAATTTATTAATCGCGAATCGAATTTAAGAGATAGAGTAGTTTTCGAATCGTTAGAAACTCGAAGGAAACGAGCTAGACTAGTAAATTTATACAAAGCTTATAAAAATGAACCCGCTTGGAAATATATATCAGAAAATTTGGAACATCATACTCGAATAAGTAGAAAGGACCATTTCTTGAAATTCAAAACTAGGAAACAAAAAACAGACGTTGGAAAATTTTCATTCTTAAACAGAACAATTCGGGATTGGAATTCAATGCCTGCATCGGTTGCGGAGAGGACATCGGGTTCTTCGTCTACTCACAAGGTTAGGCAAGTTCTGGAAGATAGTGTGGTGGATTCAAAGTCAGTTGTTTAGGGATGATGTGTAGGATAGTGATATGAAGTGATGTAAAGAGGGCAATAGGGGAGTCAGAAATGCAAATAAGTAAAAGTGAGAATGAAGTTGTTCACCTAAGTGAGTCAAGTGTCTGGGTCGGTTTCCTACGTGTAATTATTAAACGTATTTTTTAGAGTTTGGTTCAGTCATTGTTTAATTTAGTTTGAATACTTTAATTTAATTTTAAATTACTTTAAATTTAATTTAATTTTAAATTACTTTAAATTGAATTTAATTTTAAATTACTTTCAATTTAATTTAATTTTGAATTACTTTCAATTTAATTAATTTTGAATTGCTTTAATAATTAAATTTAAGATAAAAATTACTTTATTTTTTAATGAATTAAATTATGAAATTTAGTTTTTAAATATTATATTTTCTAAAAACATTTCTGATCTTAATACTTTTCTTTTTTTATTTTAATATACTCTTATTTTAACACATTAATATTTTAATTCATGTATTATTTTGTATATCCTCGATTTATTTTTGTTGGTTTAATTGTTGTATATTGTTGATGTATATTTTATGTATTTATTTTCTGCCACCACGCATGACAGCTCAATTGCAGTAATAAAATTATTATTATTTAAAAAAATAAGAATAATTAATATATGTTTACGGGATACCAGTCATAGGTTACTTGGAAACGTTGACCTTTTAGCTATGTTAGAACATCGTTGTATGCGAGTGTGGCAAGTAATGATGGTGTGTATGAAATAAGTTTGTGGTGCGGTGGTGGCAATCTGATGAATTATTAATATATGGTATACAGGCTTGTTTTTAATTTTAGTGTAACTATCTTATTTGTGGGTTTAGATATCTGAGTGATTATTTGTGGGTGTGTGTATTTGTCTCGGTGATTAAGTGCAGAACTTTGTCATTCTAGCCCAGAAGCAGAAAAAACAAATTTGTCGAAACGTTGGCTTCATAAATATTTTTACTTTGAATCTTAACTCAATAACTCGAAACTAATATGGAAAACGAGATCAATAACCAATAATTTACTGAATTTTATTCAATTTTATCTCTATTCTTATAAAATAATCCTGGAAATAAAAGTATATTCGCCGGAAGGCCCTCAAATAGAAGGTGCAAACTGCCTATCTCCTACAACGATAAATAATTCAAGCTCGCTGAAGAGTTCAGAACTGAGGAATATCGCATTCGCGCCTGCTGAGCTTTCGTATGTTTCCATATTCCTGAGCAAAACGATTTTTTTTGGGTGGTGCTCCTCGTCAACATCGAGGTCATTAGAGCCCATCAAAACGAATTCTGGGACAAATAAAGCGGCCAATGCTTATTCTTAAAAAGTTATATCATGATAATCAATATCATCTAATATATTATTATATAGTGCATTATTGTACATATGATACCGGACATCGGTTCCGTTAGACGGAGAGGAAGAAAAGAAAATTTATATATTTTAACGAAAAGAGTCTTTTCGTTCTCATAGCTGTCGGTCGCGCACTGTTGCGCGCCATTCACGATGACGTAGACGCGCGGATGGATCCTCCAGCAACGATGTAAAAAGTAATTCAGGAGTAGAATAAAACGGGCACGTTTGCTGGACTGGAGAGGCCTTTGGATGGGACGATTGTGAAGAGAGGATGGTTTTATTGTGTGTGGGATACGGACAATGATGGACAATATTGCGTGTGGGGTAACGGAGAGAGCGGGATGTGATGGAGACAGTTCAGCTGGCGCTTCTTGTCAGGTTTTTGAAAGATCGCGCGACGGTGTTTCTCCATGCGTTTGGTGGTGATCTGCCGTTTCCAAAACTTCATCCATTTCGCCGCCGATGTTGAACCGTGCACCCCTGTGTATGGGACAAATAAAGCGAAGTTGAACTCGCACCGTCGGCCTTGCACCACTGCCGCTGACTGGTATGTCCTATCATGTTCTGACGCTGTGCAGAAGATATAAATGTATTTGAGCCGTAACTTTGATCTAAAGTAACTGATTACGGTTTCCGTAAGTGAATTGTATTAAAGGTCTGAGGACCGCTAAAAGTAAAGTTGAACCGTAACCTTAACCGTTTGAAGCACGGTGATTTCACCGTGAGACCACCTCTGGAACCTCAAGGTTCGTGATCTCGCTGTGAAACCTCTATTCGACCTTTTCGTAATGCTGCTCTCTATTGATACTATATGGTACTCGGTGCTCGTCCTGCCGTTTCGCGCCATAGAATAGATTAATTTCTCACGTGTTGCCGAATTTCTGCGATGTGGATAGTTGTAAACAGTTTACGAAGTTTTTGCCGTTTATGCTACTAACAGGTAAGTTGTGAGACTTTTATGGTCTTTTCTGATAATATATAAATCAATTGCTAATGTTTTCTAATTCTCACATAATATATTTCTATATTTTGAGCTGGTCTCATCATGCGATCACTGTACATGCTCATACATAACGCATGTATAGAAGATTGTTTTCCAATACCGTGTGGGTTTTCTCCCAGGATGAACACATAATCATGGTTGGCCACTGATTGAACAGTGACATTGTTCATTCAATTTTGGGTGACATTCCAACTGACATATGGGAATATGAAGAAGAAAAAGATGAAAGGAATGTCAATCACATTCCAGATCCTCAAATTCAGAATCCTGATGTGTCTAGTGGTAAAAGTGATGAAGATGATAATGAGAATGACGGTGGTGTCAGCGAAACAGTTCCACTTCGTACCGTAAATTTCGAATGGGGTTCAGAATACAATTCAGCTTCTCGAGTTCCGTTTTTAGAAGAAACGGGGCCCATCGTTTCTGAAAGCGCAGAAATGCCTAGATATTTATTTTATGAATTATTTTCAGAGGAACTGATTCAACACGGCGTTTATCAGACTAATCTTTAAGCAACTTAAAAATATAGGGAAAACAATGCTCATCCCACAAATGTTGATGAAATAAAATATTTCGTGGCGATAAATATTCTAAGGGGAATTAAAAATTTACCTAGCCATAGGGATTATTGGTCAAGTGATACAGTATTGAGAGATGAAGTTATAGCAAGTCTCATGCCTGTCAATCGGTTTGGTTGGCTGCGGACGCATTACCACCTCAACAATAACGCAGACCAACCAAAGAACGGTGAAGCTGAATATGATAAATTGTTCATGTTACGCCCACTCTTGTCAGCTCTCAAGAGATCATTCTTAGACAAATAGAAACCTAGTCAACAGCAAGCAATAGACGAATCAATGATCCGTTTCAAAGGCAGGTCGTCTTTGAAAAAGTACATGCCAGCAAAACCAACGAAACGGGGCTACAAGGTTTGGGTAACAGCTGATAGTAAGGTCTATGTCCTTGAATATCAAATTCACACTGGCAAGGTGGGGGAGACTCCTGAGAAGGATCTTGGAGGTCGCGTAGTAAAGGATTTATCAGAAACCCTGAAAGGTAAAGGATGAGTTGTTTTTCTATTACTATTTTATCTCTGTGAATCTCATGCATGAACTTTTGCAAAACCAGGGCCTGCGGAACTAAGAAGAGATAGGAAAATTTTCCACAAGATTTTCTTCAGATTCTTCTCTGGAGAGGGTCAGTCAGAGAGGTGTTAAAATGGTCTCACAGCTCTGAAATGGAAGGACAAGAAGTGTATTATTTTCCTTTCCAACTTCCACGACCCAGAAGAAGAAGAAACTGTTCTACGTAGGAAGAAAGACGGAACGAGGGATGCCGTTCCCTGTCAACTTGTAATGTACTACAATAATGTACTGTCAATCGGTTTGGTTGGCTGCGGACGCATTACCACCTCAACAATAACGCAGACCAACCAAAGAACGGTGAAGCTGAATATGATAAATTGTTCATGTTACGCCCACTCAACTATGTCAGTTTTGTAGACAAAGCTGACATATTGAAGGCAATATACGAGATAGAGGAAGAGCCGAAAATGGTGGCACAGGATTTTCTTTCTTCTTCGTGATGTAACAATTGTCAACACACACATCCTCTTCGGAGAAAACACAATGTACTACATTGTCGCTCAAGGAATTTCGTCTGAGTGTTGCGAAAGGAAAAAGAACACTACACCCAGACAGAGGAAATCGGACTCCGAAGAGAATACTCAGAAGAGGTTCAAGTCAAAGATTGTGTTGGAACAAAGGTACTCAGAGTACAAATTGCACATGCACCTTCCCGTGCATGGAACACCGCGTAGATGTGCCATTTGTAGCATAAAGACAAAGACCCATCGATCCCGTTGGATCTGCAAAGCATATGATGTGGCGCTATGCCTTACGGACAAGAGAAACTGTTTCCTGGGTTATCATGAGAAATAAATAGGTTGCAAGAAATAAAATGATACTTGTAATACGTAAATTACCACTATTTTTTAAATAAAATGAGTTTACATGTTTTACATTGTATTTTAATACGGCTCCTTGATAGTAAATATGTATTAATTTGAAAAATGAAAAGATTAAAGACCACAGTAGATTTTGGAAAGATGAAACGTTATTGCATAGTGATCGCGCAGTGAAACCACCCCTCTTCTAAAAACCTAGACAAAATACAATAATTTTCACAAAAAAACATTCTTGGGTTGTCATTAGTAATAAATGGAAAATAAATTGTAGTAAATTTAGTATACTAAGGGTTTTGTGCTTCAAAGGATTAATCTAAAGTAACTATGATCATGGCTTCCCCAATTAAACTTTATTCAGGGTCTGAAGGCCGCCAAAGTTTAAGTTAGTTGTGAACTCTAGTTAAAATAAATCACAGTAATTGTATTTAACATATTTCATTACACGAGTTTCTTTCTCAGAATTAAAGAGGATTTAATGTATTAATTTTTTTGTATTATATTGTTGTTAATTTACTTACTGTGTATTATTTATTTCCGAGGATGGTGAGACCTTTCCCGTTCTCTTGTGATTACATAAGAATTATATCGTGAGGATGTCTTGACGTTCTCGCACCTAACCTTCACAACCTGTATCCGAGGACAGTAACCGGGGAATTTACCGTTACAAAATTGTCGACCCAACGTGGTGGCACATCACTCTCGTCCTGCAGTGAGAATCATATTCGTTAATTGTTAATCGATGCATAAAAATAATTAAGTTTATTTTATGTATTTTGTGTTGGTGTTAATGTTACGTGCTCGACCTATGGAATTTAATATTTAATCATTAATTGAAAACCTTCAGCTCTAATTGAGCCTTCAATCACATGATTGATTTACTAGATGATGCACTCAATGGCTACTCGCTTGGACCAGATTCGACCGGGTAAATCTAACCTTGGATCAATGCCCTACTTGGTCAGAAAGGAATTAAAGTTAATTCAAACAGTTAATAAATTATGGTCATGGGCCAATCCGGTGTTTTATTTTTGAAACAGTTGTTCATTTTCTATTGGTAGTTTCAAATAGATCCAGGCCGTCTGGCTCATATCATGCCGAGTGTTCCCTTGGCCCGGGGTTGGGCTGCGGATTTCCCGTTGATTTGTTCTATCATTCATGAAGTTATTTTTGAAGGTAAGAAATCTCGACTCGCCACTCGTTATTGCGTCCCAATTATTCATAAATGGTGACGGAGATGATAATTATACTTATTGACACAATTGAAAGACGAAATTAATTTGAGACCATTAAGAGCTACTTTCACGTGCTGTGTGGATATCAGAGTGGCCATGGCACACTCAGGTCAGTTCAACCAATATAGAGAAAGGTCTATCGATAAAGAGGATGTAGACATATGTTTAGAAGATCTCTGTCAGCTAATGACAAGGGTTACCGTAGAATAAGGCTAGTGCGGCGGAGGTGGTCAACGAGGCTACCGCTTCAGAAGTAAATGTTTCACGGGTTGATGTTGAAGGTCTGTTATCGGCAATCGAAAATACGCTACTAGGCAATGGCCATGAGTAGTATAATAGCAGTATAGGTAGCAGTTGAATCGAAGTAGAGCAAGGCTAGAATCTACTATTGATATAGGGATGGAAAAACTAGTGACTTACTGCGACAATGCTATTAAGGTAATAAAGGCTGAAATTGCTGGATTAAAGAGTATATTCATTGCGGGGAAGCTAAAAAAAGAAACGATTTGATGAAATTGTCTTTGTTTTGTTATAATCCTCGGGTACACACAAGCGAATTAAATTCGGCAGACAGAAAAGGTGATGAGGTTGTTGAGACAACCGCAGTCAGATTAACAAATCAGTGAGACGAAATGAAGCGTCAAGTAGTACGCCTCGCAACTAAATTCGACGTACAGCAAAATGTTAGTGAGGAAAACGTGGCACCATGCGAAGAAAGAGTCAAGATAAATTTAACTTCTTGATGTATTAGAGGTAACAGTACTCGTTATCTAGAGGCAGAATTTATTAGTAAAGAACGGGAAATTAGTGAGGAACTTGAGAAGGTTGGAAGTGGAATAGGACATGCGAATTATACTATTCGCACGAGCTCTAGGTTGTATGGGAGAAGTAACAAAAATCCCGCTGAATGAAATGAAAAGTGGTGTGATATACTGTGTCCCATGTTCATGTATGTACAGTATACATATCATGAAATATAAACTTCATTAATCAAAATTGGAATGATAGCTCGAGAATATGATCAAGAGTTCGAAGACAAGTCGTAGGAAGGGCAATGGGGGTTTTACGAGCCTGCGCCTGCGTGACGCACCCCAAGAGCGTTGCTGCTTCAACGGAAAGTGTAAAAGGACATAGTTCGCGGAAATATGAATGTAGCATGGTGAACGTTGTTTCTCACTTCAAATGGGTCGGTACGAGGAAGAGCGCACCCACAACCAGTAACGTTTATTTAGAGAGTATAGCTGGAATTAATTAGGAACCGCGTGGCAGTTCTTTCGGTCGAGGCGTGAGAACCGCGGCGGAAAAGTTTAAATAGAGACGAGTAAGCGGTGCCGTCCGCGAACAGACGTGACTCTGAGAATAGAGAGTACTGCATAAATTCAACTAGGGTGAGAGTCTGAGGGTGCAGTTTCTGGGTGGCGCACTACTTTGGAAAAACAAGGCAATAAAATTGTGAAAGTTGAAGAGGATGAAATTTTAAAGCGAGAGGCGGCACAGACTCAAAGACAGCAAAATACCATTCACAAGAGAAAACGCTTCCGAAAGATGGCATTGTCTCGAAGGAAATGTGGGCGAGTTCCGAGGCTTCCAAATAAAGAATTTCTTTTGGCCATCTGCAAACAAATGATTACCAAAGAAATGCCGCGTGGGAACGGAGCAATAAAACTGAGTGAGAATTTTCTATAAGCTAAGGGCCCCATGTTTTTCGGCGTGGCGTCTTAGTAACGAAATTTGTTGTTCAAAATAAGACAACGTGATTCGACTAAACACTAAACTACGTCACAAACTGGGGACCAATTGCAAAGACCCAGAGGGAGTGTGACCGAGTGTCATAGGCTCCTGAGATCACGTGAGACGGGGGCATCGACGAGTTTCCAAATTTTGAAGTAAGAGAAGGGATTTACCCTATAAAACAGGGTGCGCGAAAGCAAATAAAATCATCGCATTATATCAGATATCAGCATAGAGTTTTGAGCAGTGAGAGATTCATTCAGAGAATCCTTGAGAGATCGAGATATGCGACACTTTGATTTCAGAGACTTAGTATTTTAATAAATGAAATTCATTCATTTTAGTTAGAGAGAGTCAGCTTTCACTCACGATGATGCGTCGTGTAGACTCTGAGTTCCTTCGGAACTTTCCGGAATTTTGAATACATTTTGAAGATTACATTCACTTCAAATGTATTTTCATAAAGTATTCGGTCGTGCCGCGGAGCGACAAGACTTTAATCTATTATTTCCGTTTAAAGGCTATTAATTGGCGAATACTATTCGGAAATCTTTTTCGCAACGAAGTGCCTGGCAGCTGCAGTGAGGAGGCAATGCTGAGTCCATTCAGCGGGGTGACGCAACCGGTGGCTACCACCGGGAACTTCTCAGGTCATGGAACCTAACTCCAGTCCGAAGGAGACTCGGCAGTTTGGCCCAAGGCAGCCTATCTTTACAACAATCTTCGGGTACTAATGTAACTGTATAAAAATGGTAGCTTCCAGCATATGGTATGGTGACGGACGACCGAGGAACGTCATAACTGTATCCTCTTATTATGAGGAACTCATTAGCTTTGTTCATTAATTTATTATGTGTAACGTAATTTTGAGAAGACATGAATTGTTGGGGGACTGGTTGGAAGTCATGATGGTTGGAGGACAATAACCCACGTCAATGTCAATAATGTTGTATAACAAAAACCGTGTGAATTTTGAGAGAATACAAGGGAATGTGTGTTAGCATGTAGTAGACTTATAATTGTTTGAAATGTATCAGTGTGTGATAAATAAAGCATTTTTATTTGTACGCTGCGCGTATCCTGTACCCACGTGTGTTCCTTGAAAATAAATGGGCACGAACCCCGCCCACTATTTAATTTACTGTAGCGGTAGTAGTATTTATCACCCTACTCAGATATATTGAGCATATTAGATAATAGTTATTTCACAATGTGATAAATGGTATTGATTACTATACTATTCTTTCCTAATGATAAATTAAATTCATTTAGTTATGTTACAATATGCACAACAAAACGCAGCATAAATACTCGTCTTGCCGAACATTCAAGAAGCTGCAGATTCAGACAAGAGGGCAAGTTGCTGAACGCACTTGGAATGCGGGTCATGACAGTTTCACGATACCGTAAAAATTGCTTCAACATTTCATTATCATGCAAGATTGCACCTTAAAGCAAATATATAAGCATCGCAATAATTTTAATAGAAAAGAAGAAAATTTCAAAATTTAAAGTGCCTGATGACCTTTGCTACAAAGCTTTCCTTCTCTATTGACAGCCAATCCCCTTCCATCCCACCAGAGATAAGCTATTCCAGTGAGGACAAATCACAACTCATCCAATCAGAACCCCCCTCCTCCAACGCGAGTCAATCACCTTTCATCCAGTCAGAAAGCAGCACGCTCCCGCTTCCCGCCTTTCCCCACAGTATGTCATTAACGGAACTTACGTATAAAATCTTCTCGGCCAAGTGTTTCAGTGAAGGTCAAACTTATTTCACCGCACTATATAGTGAGACAAGAAATACGTAAGAATCTTATCCTAGCGCGCCGTAGTATACCCCAAGACTTGTTTACATCCAGCAGAGCAACGTGACCCGGCCGCAAGCTTGCGTGGACGCCCGCAACGCCAGTTGTCGTACGTCTGGTCCCTGGCTACGTTCAGGCCCCTACGCTGGAAACGGAAGATCCATCCAACAAGATTGCTGCATCCGCCACCGCCACCACTGCTGCCGCCGCCACCACTGCATTTACCATCACAACCACAGGACCCAAGTGCACAGCTAACATGGAGACCACTGGTGAGTCAGGTCAACAGGAAGCGGTAGATAGTGTGTGCATCCCCTGTGCTTTGCCATTAACCTTATTCAATGTAATTGCAATTCTACTAATCCATCTCTATCAAACGGTTGCTCTACCCCCTCAACAAATAATGCAGCAACATCTGCACCCGACCACTCTGAAACCACTGCAATAAAGCAGCAAGTCCATGGTAACGACTCTCCCAATATGGAAGTTGACGGTTTCATCCCTGCAAAAAAGGGTTTTCCGTCCTAAACCCACCACAGAGGAGGGAATTGTAAACTTATCAAACAAATTTTCCATAATAGCACCCCGCGCATCTAATGATGTATCCTCTGCGGTGCCTAGCTCACCATCGGCTCCCGACGCGTCCCATGAGGCATCCACATTTTCCTCATCGTCAGTTCCTGCAAAGAGTCAGCCTGCAGCCACTCTGGCAAACCCAGCGCCCTCTGCTGCGGCACCTAACCCTCTGTATCCCAAAACACTACAAATCCTCCAGCCCGTGGCAGTGGGATGGAATATTCATCGACAGCGTCGTCGATGCCCAGGAACTCCTGAAAGTTCAAGGAGTCTCCAAGTCACCAATTATTGCCCACAACGCCAGGGCACACTTAATTGTTAAAGTTAACAATTACACCGACCACATGGCGGTTACCTCTACACTCAAAGAGCTGAAATCGGTTGACCCAAACACCAACTATTTCTTCCACCGGGTCACAGAGGAACGCCGTCACTATGCGGCCTTCAGTCGAACATGGATCTAGATAGCTTAAAAACTGAAATGTAAGGTTTAGACTTCCATGTCTACCACCAATCTGAGATACAAAAATGGACCAACCAAACCAGAACACATCTGGGACTATGTGGTAGAGTTGTCTAAGAACAGCGTGGCCGACTTTAAGAGGTGCGATTTCTGTCTTACCTCCGCGTGACTGTAGAGGAATGCAACATCGACTAAGTACCGCGTTGTAACAACTGTCAGGCCTGAGGTCACACACAGAACTATTGAGGTAGTGACGTGGTCTGTCCGCGCTGCGCAATCATTCTTTGACAGACTGCAAGGTCAATGACAAACTGACATGTGCCAACTGTGCAGGTGAGCATGTAGCCTCGTGGTCTGGCTATCCAGCTTATTTTTTGTTTTACTATTTTGTTTACATTTAAGTTAAACCTGGTAGTAGAAATATATAGGATATAAAGTGTTTTAGCCAATTATAAAACTGGGCTTGAGCTTAATAGTAAAAGAACAGTGTTCCTGCAGGAGTTTCATCTCTTGCAGAATGGAGTTCGATGTCATACACGAGGGAACAAGATCCTAATGAAAGGAATTAACATCCTTCCTTTTCTAATTGGGACCGTCATCCTCCAACCTGGACCAGATTCTTTTAGTACCGAGAGAAAGGATTATTGGATTTAAGAGAGGGGAATAAGTCTTTTACCCAAAAGTCTTCGAAAGTGGAAATATCACGTATCCCCTATCGGGACAATCATAGGAAACTTTCTTGGATGCGAAATACCTAAATTATCCGACTACCCTAAGTTCTTCTCATCCTTTTCACTTACATTTCCCGGTAATCCTGTAGTAAAATTAGCAAAGGTTCTCTCAGCTCTAGACCACAAAAGCAGGTTACATTTGCTATTTCCCGATACCGTTTTCTTAAAAATAGAACCCTTTCAATCATCCAGCTCACCCTGTAACCGCTTCATGAATTTAACCGGCCTGTTTTGCCTCTAGCCTTCGAAAATTATTCTCATGCTTCACCTATAAAACTCCAATTTTGGTTGTTACACCCCCTATCCCGGAGTCATCACAGGACAATCTTCCCCTAATTACATATGGAACCTTCATCCAGCAAAACACCCAAACAAGGAATATCTCTTCGCTGAGACCTGACCTGACAAAATTTATACTCCATCAGATTCATATGCCAGTATAAGTTAACCTGTTTCTACTCGCCAGATCAGTTGCTGTCGGGTCGCCGCTGAGGAGACGCCTGCGCCCAGGTCGACCAAGATACTGAAGATGACCGCCGCAGTTGCGACTGAAACGTCTGTTAAGAACGCTTCATCTGAACCACGGCTCAGTAACCTCGGAACTTTACCACATATTGATTCCGGCCGTGAAAGTCTGCACTCCTTTAGTCCCATCTTACCTTACATTTTAATAAACGATTTAATTTAAAATTCAGTTGAAAAGATTCACGGCATCCAGCTAATTTAAAAGAATCATTGAAGATCTGTTCTTGATTCTTTCCGAAGACAACGTAGAATGCGGTAGAAGTATTTCATTCATACCATGACATTAAAATTTACTGTGCAGAAAGAAGTTGATCGCAAATTACCATTCTTAAAAGTGATGGTAGACAAAAAACGAAATGGACAAATCGTTACCAAAATCCTTGCGCGTCATGGTGGATAATTAATTATCTTTCAAATCAACCTAACCACCAGAAAACAAATTGCGCCCAAAATGAAAGTTTGTGTGTGTTAAATAATAGATGTAGATTATGTTTCAATTTACTCATAAGGAAATGCGTTAAAAATATGCAGTCATGTTGTAATAAAATATTTAATATCATTCTGCACTGAAAACTAGTGTATATCAAGTGCATACTCATAGTTTGTTCAAAAAATTGTGTATTGTTTTCTTAATATTGGATTATCTCTTGTACATCTGATTGTCTGTAATAAGTATTTTATAATGTTGTGTGTTGTTTACTTCATATTGGATTATCTTTTGTAGATTTGATTTTTTTAAATAAGTATTTTATAATATTTCGTTTATTGTTTAATTCTATGATAATACGTGTATATTAACGTGAAATGTAGTGAATCTTTTAAAATTGAGAAATAAACATCTGAACACTATTTGTTGTGAAATGTGTATTAGACGGGAACGCAAATAGAACGAAACTGCTAATAAGCGATACAACCCACCTCCAGAATTTGCACGGATTAGTGTTTTGGAAGAATTCACCTCGGTGACTATGCCAACGGCTTGCGGAAGGCCTACTATAACCGGCAATGTTTGTAGGAACAAGAGGGAGCACAAACCCCAAAGGCCTTTCGTACGCTGTTCGGGTATTAACTGGGTGTGGATTGTTCCACTCCCTCTTCCGCTGCGTATGTCCAACTCAATCCTCGCGGATGAAGGTCCATGCCTGGCACTATATCTTTGCTATTTCTACCTTCACACTTCAGATACCGATAGGTATTTTCTAATTAGACTCTTCTCTATGTGAAAAAATGGCGAAGTAAATTCTATAAAACCTCTCCATTACACTGAACAACGTGGAATGTAGTGACTTCCACGGTGGTTACCCTGAGCTGCTATCCAACCATGTTACCCCGCACACCCAGGACAGGAGGGTTATTGGTGCATTTGCAACGTCTCTAAACAGCGGTGGACCACATGGGGAGTCGCTTAAACGCCTAGCCTAGCAAATCGCCTGAGTCTGATCCAGGGTAGGTGCACTTCTTTCTACTTGTGATGATTGAGTGAACAGGAGGGGGGGCGAACCCTCCGCAATTAACCCTAGTAGTATTCATCACGGCTATCCTATCATCTATCAATGGGAAATTGGGTCGCAAAAATCAGGGAAAACAGGCATAAAACTAGGAACTTCTAAGGTTGTTGTTACATATTGTTACCAAGCGCCCTTCTTTCCACAGCTCTTTTCATGTCTTCGGATGCTAGATCATGGCAGACCACCCCTCCCACCACGCAGAGGAACTCCCAATCCTCCCGATGCTAGTGCTGCCCGCGCACCCAGATCTGGGAGGTCAAGATCTAGTGACTCCTGGAGCTGTCTCTCTGACGACATTGCCGCACCCACTGCAGGATCCTGCCGTGCTCGACCTTGTAGACGCGCTACGCATGGTTGGAAAGGCTCGACGGGTCTCTAGTTCCACCGTCTATATGGACGGGGGTCCACCACCCGTACCCGCGCAGCCAGATCCTGCAACCACAGCGCAAACGACGAAGGTAACTGAGACCACATTTCCGATGTACCCTCACAGTCAACACCCCAGGAGTCGCCTCCCATGACAGGCCAGGACACACAAGCACAGAAGTCAGTGTGGGACGTGAATCCGGCCCCGAGTCTCAACCCCATCCTACCACGAGGACGCCGTACTCAACCATGGAACCACTTATTGCGCGACCAACTAGGGAGGGAGGCTGTCATGGCTACTGCCATCGGGGTTGGAATTGGTGGCCTCGTTGCGGGTGCCCTGCAGCTGCGAGAATTGCTGCTGGTACCGTTCAATATGATTACAAATTCCGACTACGGTTAGTTGAAATAACCCCACCTTATGTAGTAGATTCAAGATCAGGGTTCACTACTTGCCTTGCCGCGGGTGGTCAGGTATGTGCCCGGCTAGCTGCCCTATACGTAGCCGTATCACACGCCGCTGCAATAACGATGCTGTATGACCTAAACCTCACTACTGCATAGCTAGTGGTGCATGAGCAACGCCATATCGCCCCTATCTCGTCCATCTTAAGAGTTCGTTAGGCACGCGATCTGCTAGGAAGTCAATGTTAGGGCCATCGTTCCAAATCTACAAGGAAAATGACTCAATTTGCCTGGGGGTCCGCGTCTTCGACCAGTTGTATCCAAACATCAGGTGATAATCTTCGTGGGGGCCAACATAACGCTGCCTCTTCCTAACACGGCATTCTGAACAAAATGCCCCCCGGGATCGGTTCCGTGTTAGACATCGACAACTCGCGTAACACTAAACCTATAAAGTGGGGTGTGACAGGTTCACACAGGAAAGCCAAATTCAAGACTGAGGTGCTGCTTGCAGCCGTGCAGACTCGACAAGAATGGTATGCTTATAAAGCGGATGCCCTGTACTCGAAGGCAGCCTCTAGTACGTGCCCCATCCTAATGGTGCCATATGGCTCCCTAGTCCTCAACGTCATGGGATCCTCCATATGCCATTCCTGTCACGCAAAAAGCGTGGCGCGCGGATTTACACATACTAGAGTCCTGCTCCCTTATGTCATATGGCTACGCCCAAGCGTCAGTCAGTCCATGCATTATGGTACCCAATATCCCATTCCGAGAGCTGGTATGTATCAGCACGATCCAAGGACAGAACCTCGAGCGGGTGGGGCTGACTGTTGAAGACTCAGTGATCGACGTTCCATTTTCGGCTGCCGGTCTCATTAGACCTGTCATTCGTGGTTTGAGAATATCACCTGGTGTAGCGCCCGCCAATGCCGACACTGCACCCCAATAGGTAAATACAAAGACCTTTTGAGACAGCTCTGTGGAGCGGCACGACGATATCTCTCGATACTGAACCAGCTACCACCCCTGGGATGCTTAAGAAAAGTGTTGTATCTCGGTCCTGTTGACGTACTTTCACCTGGTTGCATAAAAAGGTTCATTCTTAAATGATCACGTAAAATTAGAAATATACAAAAAAGTAGAATATTATCAAGTGATTCAACCAGTTAAAATTTCGAACACTTCAACTAAGTTGCATATTACGTGTGTCAACTACCCTCGGTCTCCGTAATTCAAAGTCTTGAAGATTTTAGTTTATAAACCAAAATATAAGACTGATGTTGACTCTACGCTCCTAATGGAGCCAAATAGTATGTCTTATCACAAAAAACGAGTGTTTATGTAAGGATAATGTAAAGAAAGTACATGTAAATATTAAAAGGATACGATGAGTGATTGATGGGTTTCTTCAAACTAGATTTGCAAAACGCTCCCTATCCTCATTCCAGGGGAACACAAGTGCCACGCATTTGCGGAGTTTGAGAAGGTACGGATTACGTCGGTGCTTGAAGCCTCAATATACTTCACATGATTTGTTTAGAGCAATCACAGGTGTGCTAACATTTGAAAGTGAAATTTCAATTTCATGTAATACATCCGCACGAAACACTAGACTTCAGTGCACATAATTGAAAATAGCACATTCCATTTACGGAATGACAATAATATAAACAAGTGCCCATAATTTAAAAACAAAAGACGTGCGACAGCAGAGGACTTCGAAAGAACAGATATTTTCAAGCAAGTTTTGAATCCGGTTTGCGATAACAATACGGCATAGCAGTTATCTTACTTTCGAATACACGCGGATTTGCAATCAAGACAAATTCCAAAAGTATTATAAAGCATTAAAATATAAATAGTCTCTAACATTTATTACAAGCAAGAAAAGAGAAGGGTGTGTTTACACACAAAAAAGGGAGATTATCCACCAGAATAAACTCTTCTTACAAAGATTCTTTCAGAATTGATTAATTAATTAAATGCTCAGACGTCACTGATTAACTTGAGATACCATGAAAA
Source organism: Laupala kohalensis (assembly GCA_002313205.1). NCBI lineage: Eukaryota > Metazoa > Arthropoda > Insecta > Orthoptera > Trigonidiidae > Laupala > Laupala kohalensis. The sequence goes on along the minus strand of NNCF01126162.1, from coordinate 61,169 downwards.
CATTCATTTCAAAGAGACTTTCATCGTTATTCGGAGAACAAGCAATTATCAGTGATTTCGGAGCTTGTAAGAATTATGAGTACTCGTAACAAAGAAACGTAGGAATTCAGGGGGCAACTGCATGAAGCTAGAAAGAGAGAAATGACGCCACGATTGTGGAAAAATTTGTAAGAGGGAGATTAAAGGCCTGGATCGGAAGGGACACACGAAAAAAGGTTTAGTGTGCACACGTTGTTGAAAAAAATATTTGGAAATAAGAAATATTAAGGTAAACATTTGAAGAGTAATAGTCAAGTAATTAAAGAATACATGCATCATGTTTCGCCTAGTACTGACGACATTTCGTTTAATATTTTAAGTAGATTTGTAAAAGTGGGTAGTTGAATTAAGAAAGTAGGATTGTGTATGGGTGACGATCTAGTACATGTTAAGTCGTCCACCCGGGTAGCATATGTAATACTAAATGAAACTAACATACCATAATTTATGGACATTTCCTTTCGAGGTGCTCCATAGAAAATTTATCTGCGAAGGGAATCATGTCACAAACGCAACAAGGGCGTCTATTTTGCCTACTACTGTCAAGAAAAATTAACAGACCGATTCAAGTTGTAAAGAAGGATGGTGTTAGTCAGGATAAAGTTTCCGAGTCGGTTACTATCTCTAACAAGAATAGTGAGGTAGTAGCAACTACAAGAACAGGCAACCAAGTTACATAAGACAAGAATTGAGGCTGCCTGATTATTCATACACAAAGCATAATAATGAAATCAAAGTATTTACAAGTTCTGTAGAAGCAAACAGAATAATTATAAAAATGTTAGACGGGGAAGATGCAAAACATCACACATTTAAAGTCATTTACAAAACACGCAAGCTACAAAATTCAATTCAACTTGAAGATCAATACAAAAAGAAAACAATAGTGCAATGTCATAGAAATAAACAATATGGTCATATTATATCATATTACCAAAAGGAAAGGTGTGTAAAATCAATCATTCAACAAAAGAGTGCACGAAAGATATATACTGTCCCTATATGTGTTAGGAATCATCCATTTAAGTTCAAGGATTGTGAAGTTTATAAATATTACAAGAAAAGAAATGAAGCAGAGGGTAATTTGAATCCAACTCCGCATGACTTATCAAAGAATTCCTGAACCTTCACCACTTATAAACAGAACATCAACAATCAATAATTCCTATTCTTCACGTTTTCAAATCAGCAAAATCCCACTCCAGATATAAACATACTAATATACCATCCGCCGCGTTTATGACACCTGGAAATCATATCCCTCCTACCATCCCCTCAGCAGATATATGAATAGTATTATAAATTGCTCATTCGAATAATTCGAAAGTATCGTGATAAGGCAGTCCGAGCAGCTTGGAACGTTACTAAATTTCCTTACCGCACTAATCAGTAAAATAAAGTAAGATGGCGTGGAAATTTTCACTCATTCTGGAACGCCAATCGATTGCAACGTCGGGAAATTTTATCATTTCTCAAAGATCATAATGTTGACGTCAAGCTTGTATCGGACTTATGGTGGCGGTGCAGTTGGTCCAAGTCGACTTACATAAATGTTTACCGTAATTTTTAAATTTATGTATTTATATTGATTTTTGTAAAACAAACAATTCTAGGGTATCCCGAGACAACATGAAGTCCCCGTTACCGAGGTAGGTAGCCACAGCTCGTCGGATTACATTATGTGGTACCAGAACGAAGCAACCTGTCACCCTTATGGCCATCTGAGCAAGGTGTGTACGGAAGAAACGGAGAGTGTAAACGGAACAAGTGTGCGACCATTACGGAATCTGGGCAGAATGTAGAACAAGACCTGAATAACAAGGTGCATACTGATCAAGAAAAAGGAAATTTCGAAACATTCCGTACGAAGCAAAGATTGTAGAGAATATGCTGCGGCAGTTAAAAGATATACATTATAGCGAGTAAGAAACAGGTGTCACCAAGGGGGAACCAACAGAATATGCAGGAGCGTAACTGGATCACGAGAGCGTAACGGAATATCGGCGCGGAAACGAATCGACATTGCTTGTATCCATGAGCCATTAACACGAAGACGGTAATGTCATCTGCATCTGAGGCCACGAAAAATAAATGACAATAATCCTTAGGTAACCATATACGTATTGGGAGTTTTGTCTGAGATACCGAAGTGAAATGACGTGCGCGTCGTAGCTCCGCTGAGCCGTATACCTGCATGTGCCGCAGGAAAGTGAAGTGCCAATTGTGAACATTTAGTGAATTTCCTGTGTGTTCCAGAACGTAGAAATATTCTAAAGATAAGTATTCTGTATTATCCATTTTATTATTATTAAAGAGATTTCGATTGAGCAGTGGCGAGCTGTTATTGGATGTGAGACGACCACGGGTACTGGGTGCATTAGTTACCCATTCCTTAAATTTTACCATGTATAATTAGTGTGGCACTAATCGGTATTCTATTAGTTATAGGTAGAATAGAATCCAACCCTGGCCCCACTAACATTGACACCGCTCTGGAGGATCCTCGAGCCAGACAGAAGGAAATTCTTCAGAGTCTGACCGCGCACTCCGCTATCTGGCAGGGTTATATGCAGAAAGTGGGGTGTCTGGAACACCGGGTTGCGTCTCTCGAGACAGGATAAATCTGTGCCGAAAGATTGACAACCAGGAAAACCAGTCGCGAAGGAACAACCTCCTTGTCTTCGGTTTGGACGACCAACCGGGCGAAACATGTAGGGACTCGGCGCGGCTCATACGAAACGTCGCGACCCAGACGGGAGTGGTGCTCACTGAGTGCGACATAGAGCGCGCGCACCTTGTTGCCCACAGAATAGGAATGAGGATAACAGTGGTGAAATTGACCTCTTATAAAAAGAGAGAGGAACTGTTAATGGGAGCTTCCCATTATTTGCGTTCCGAGCTCAGCCGTCGTGAAGGACGGACGTGTTCTTCTTCGCCCCGTGCTCCCGCGTTTATCGGGTATTCAGTGGCGTGTGTTTATTTTCGCTTTGGCGCACCAGGGCTGTGGTAATTAGTGACGTCGTTTTTCGGCTCGCCACATTATCGCTCCGGCGGCTTTCCGTCGCGGTTTTTACCGCAGGAACCTGCGGCAGCTCCGGCGTTAGGAGTCGTTTTGTGTTTTCGGGGCAGGTGCCGCTCGGTGTGTTCGAAACTCCCGGGGCTACCAAGCTCTCGTAGATATCTCTGCTCCAGCTTAAAATTCTCTAATAGCCACCAGTAGTGACAAGGAACCGTGTGTTGTCAGACTACGATCCAAGCGGCCTGTAATCCTCTCCGACCACTCCGCACTGTTGGACGAAGGACCTCCTAGAAAAAAACCTACTCTGGATTCAGCACCGTCAGCAACGACTACAAAAATGGCCGCAAAGGAGTCAACAATGGGTAAGTCCTTGATATGTTCAGATGCCTCTAGTTCTGCTCTATTGACCAACAATGCTACCGCTAATACATCAAATTCAGAGGAGCCCATTGAAAACGACTTTATAATTGCGCGGAAGGTCTTCCGACCGCGACCGGCACTTGATGCCCGTTTGCTCACACTAGCAAACCGTTTCACCCCCATCAGTGAACGGAACTCATCACCAGTAAGAGACGAAAAATCATCAAATACGCCCCCCCGAGCACGAAAATCAAGCTTCTGCACCCCAGCTTCTTCTGACCCTGGCTCTGTCTCATCAAACTCACCATCTAAGTAGTCCCCTGCGTTCACCAGCGGTGGTAGAAAGGGAGGTGACATTTTTATCGAGAATGTTCTCTAACCCAAAGATCTGCTAAACTATTTGCAAACTTTTAGCAAATCTACTCTCACGGGCCGAAACACTCGATCATACTTTATAATCAAAGTCACCGATTCAAAAGATAACGCGGCAGTCCTAAACCAACTCCGCACCATGAAATCCACCGATTCGGTCTCGGTGGGGGAAAGCCGCTCAAAAGAATGGATAAACTGCGCTGGCGAGCACGTGGCCGCATGGCAGTCAACCCACCGCGAGGTACAAACAACAAATCCATTCGCAAAAACAACAAAATTGATCCCCTTCACATTGTGATTCACTCAAGTCCGTACGGCGGTAAAGAAAGCTTTTGCCCCCAGAAAACTGTTTTATCATTTTCGGTCCCACCTACTCCGCCCATGCCCTATAAAGGGAAAACGCTATTCAAGTGACGTCCTGAAATTACCACCCCCCGTCATCCCCCTTTCTTAATTGCGCCCGGCCGCACTTATCTTTTTATTGTGGTCTTCTACTATTATCTTTTTCTCAGTTATATCATTCTCACTACAGTACAATAACCAATATACTACAAAAAATGTACCAAAGTACCACGTGCTCCTCAGTCCACAAAAAATTGCTCTTCTTAAAGATGTCTGCTCTGATACGTTTTAGCATTGCTTGTTGGTTATGTAGTGCCTAGAGGCATCCACATACAAGGCCGCCACGCGCGGAAAACAAGTAGCTGCTCACCAGCTGACAGTATCCGCACATAGTGAAAGTTCAGCGCAAGTGACTCCCCCCTCCCAAAAAAAACATGTCCAAGTGCACGAAGAGCACGCATCAGCGTGCAGGCGCGATCTGCAAACTTTTCAACTCACCATTGCTCTCTATTATTTGCGTGAGGTGACCGAGGAATCTCTCCGCGGTGTTCGTGATGCGGAGGACTTCTCATTCGTTGTACGACAGACACGCAAAGAGCTCGGGCATTTTTTGCAGGATGCTAGAAGCAAAGGGCACAGGGTGTCTTTGCGTTTTGATAAACTTGTGGTGGATGGGAAGCGCTACACGCTAGAGGCCCTGAAGAAGGCGAGTCAGGGAGACACCCCAGCCCCAGTTGATGACGCGGCAATATCGCCGGTGCGGCCGCCGACACAGCAACGCCACTCACCCCCGATGTCAACACCTCAGCAGCGTGCGGCGGGGCGAGGGCAGACAGCGCCAGCACGACAACGAGGTATGTGGATTGTGCACCACGCCTGTCGGTTACCAACCGACCGCCGTACGTACCTCCCCCACCGCAAGGACGGGTGACGAGGTCTGTGGCACTTGCAGTTCAGCAAGGTAAGTCCGCGACAGGCCAGTAGGACAAAGGGCATGTATTAGATGTATTGTGTTGGAACGTTGAAGGATTGACGAGGAAACTGACTCAGGGTAGTTTTCGTGAGTTCCTAGAAAAATTATCTGTAATTGGATTACTTGAAACGTGGTGTAAAGACGGAGACTCGGTTAATTTAAATGGATATACTTCTTTTACGAAACATTTGAAAAGAAAATGATCGCGTGGAAGAAACCCAGGTGGAGCCATAATTTATTGCAGAATTCAACGAATTATAGTTTCCGAGAAATAAATATAAATTTGCAAAGTTCCATATGCGTTAAACTAGAATGCACGGGTATGGAGATATTAATTTTAATTATTTATAGACACCCACAACGATCCATGTACCATAATAGTTCCTTTTATGAAGAGTTAGACCCTATATTAAGTACGCCTCCCAATGCAGGACTTTTATTCATGGGAGATTTTAACTCAAGAATAGGTGAAGGAATACCAGACGCGCCTGAGAACGAAAATCTTCATTCTAATAATAATAATATAATTAGAAAAAGTAAAGATGAAGTGAGCAATGGGAAGGAAGCGAATTACTAGAGCTATGCTATTTACATAATTTAGATATTTTGAATGGTTATGGGGATGACGCATGCGGCAATTTCAGGTATATTAATAGAAATGGAGAGAGCGTAATTGATTATGGTGTGGCGTGTCCTAAAACTGTACAGTGGATAGATAAATTTCGTTTAGGTCAAAGAATAGAATCCCATCACATGCCACTTTGTTTAACCCTAAAATATAAAAGTTTACAAATACTATAACAGTCTAAAAGATTGTCAAAAATTAAACTATTTAAATGGAACCATGAAAAAAGGCTAGAATTTGCAGCGAACTCTGAAAGGAATCCCGGAAAGTCGCAAAATTCGAAAAACGCAGATATTGTAAATAGGTTGCAGTTTGGACAGCTTAATGCCGCGACAGAATCTTTACGAAACACACTACAGAAAGCGGGTTCACACATGCGAGTACACACACAGAAAAACACAACACTCGAGAAGCGGTAAGGTTCAACATAGATTGTAAACACGCGAAAAAAGATGCTGAAAATGCATTAACATTTGGTGGGGAGGAGAAAGCTTACAACAAAAATACGTGCACTTGAGAAAGCTATAAAAGAATAATTAACACAGCTAAGCAACAATGGCAGAATTCGGAAGCGGAAAGAATTGCAAGCATTAATTACAGTAAAAATGTTGCAAATATTTGGGATACTATAAATAAATTACGATGTACATATAGTTGCACGAACAGTATAGAGGCGAAAAGTTGGGAAATGCACTTCGCTCAACTTCTTTCTAGAATCAGTGTGTGGCGGCCTCGCCACGAGGAAGCGCTCAGTCGCGCCGGCCAGACGAGGGCGCACCCCCATCCCCTAACGGAACCAGAGGATTAACTTTTCCGCCACATCCTCACGCTTTGCGGCACAGAGAAACACCGCACCACCGCCTACCATCCCCAGGCATCGGGCATGGTGGAGCGTTTCCACCGTACACTGAAGGCGGGTTTAATGTGCCATCAGGGCGAGGCCTGGCTCACGGCCCTCCCGTGGGTGCTCCTCGGGCTCCGCAACACGCTCAAGGAGGACATCGGAGCGTCCGCCGCCGAGCTAGTATACGGCGAGCNATATTATACCTCTTGGCGAGGTTCAGGCCATGAGGCCTCCTCATCCACCTAACTGTTGGACTTGGGTAAGGGAATTGGGAAGGAAAGATGTTGGTTCGATTCGGGCCGGGATGAGAACTGCATTCATATTATTAAAAAAACAAAGCTTAAAACTACATTAAGTTGTAGATCTGAATTTCGAATTAAATTTCTTAAAATTTCCTCGTCAGAATCAAGGGACATACAGACAAAGAAAGTTCGTAATATCTTATCTTCCCATACCCACGGCACCTAAACTGACAAATAACTCAAAATTTTACCCAGTGTGAATAATAATAACAATTATCGCGTCACCCGGCGGTGAGGTTCACCGCAATTTAAGACATTTCTGTGTGTTTGTGAACCAGAATTGGATAATACGACCCAAAACGAAGTAAGGGAGTCGCCTCATATGAGGAGCGTAGCCTCTATGAGACCACCCCAGAGGTCTTTGGATCTCGCAAGTTGAATAATAGTGGATCAGGTCGGGAGGCGAACGGGATGAGATGTGTATAAGAGACAGCTTTTGTGGCGGCCTCGCCACGAGGAAGCGCTCTGTCGCGCCGGCCAGGCGAAGGCGCACCCCCATCCCCTAACGGTACCAGAGGATTGGCTTTGTCTCGCCTGCCTGAAACGCGGTGCCGCCAGTTGAGGGTAGTTGGTTTCGAGGAGGCATGCTGGACGCATCGACCAGGTGTATTTATCGAATAAAGTAAATGTACAACGCACAAGCGTATTATTTCGGGGGGAATAGGGTACCCCTAGACACAGTGTAACGATCCCTGTAAATGTATAATAGTGACAGATTTAGATCGTGAAATAAATATTGATGAAATAAAATATGTGGTACGGAATTTGAAGCCTGGCAAAGCAACAGGTTCTGATGGTATTCCAATGGAATTTTTAAAGGAAATAAATTCTAGTATTGCCCCAATTCTCATGGATTTTCTCAATTCTTTATACGACTCTTCCACGTTTCCTGAAATTTGGAATACATCAATAATTTGTTCAATTTATAAAAACAAAGGTGACGTTAACGATCCTAATAACTGTAAAGGTATTTCTTTAATTAATGCAATAGCTAAGATTTTTCGCAAAATTCTTCATGTACGGTTAAATAAATGGTTAGAAAAATAAGGAAAAGTGGCAGCATTGCAAGCAGGATTCAGAAATAACTATACAGTAGACAACATTTTTATAACTACCATAGTGGCGGAAAAGGCGACTTCCGTGAAAAGAGGTAAGCTATTTTGTGCTTTTGTGGATTTTGAAAAAGCATTCGATACCGTTAATAGGGAAATACTTTTGTATATTCTAGAAAGTAAAGGAATCTCCACAAAATTCCTAAAAATGCTTCAAGGGATGTATAAATTAGACACGAATTAGAAATTTTCTGCGAAGAAACAAAACTAAAAGTTAACGTTAATAAGACAAACACCACGACATTTAAAAATGGGTGGGTCCACAGCAAGAATGAAATTTGGTCGTATAAACGAGAAACGCCAGATAACGTTAAAGAATACATATATTTAGGAGTAATCATATGCATGAACGCAACTTGGACGAGACATAAGGAGAAAGCTTGACGAAAAGGCAAATACATTTCAAGTACAATAACAAAATCAAAAATTACAATTCCTGAAATTGCACCAAGACTTATGGATAAAATGTTTCAATCTCTACTCATCCCGGGAATAGCGTACGGAGCGGAAATATGGGGCGCGGGGGATAACTATTTTAAACTGGCTTCAAACGAAATATCTTAAAATGGTAACGGGCATTACTCAATGCCCAGCAAAGTGGCATTTTATGGGAAATTGGGTTGCTTCCCATTGAACTAACTCTCCAATTAAGAGCAATTAAATATTGGCTTTCCAAGCACCAGGAACCCACTTGTAACTCAGTCTTACCATTGTAATACAGAAGGAAAATGGGACAGGTAAATTAAAAATTTAATTCATAAAGTAGGAATCACTTGTGTGAGTCAGAATAGTCTGTTGTTAAATGATCTAAAAGATATTAAGAGAAAACTCCAAGACTTATACCGTCGTAAAATAGAAACTAACAGACTGGAAAAGAGATCACTTATGGTGAAAATGTTACTGTTTGACAGAAAACTCAAGGATCCAAAACTACTGACATAGAAAATCACACAAAAAGTATTTTTTCAAGTATGTATAAGTATTTTGTAGTTACCGGCACAGAATGACTCACAAGAGTACATTTAAAAAATAGATGAGAGGTAGTTTATAAAATGACTACATTCTGTATGGCTTAATTGAATCAATAGGGGTCAGTAACATGATCTAGGAGTGATAGCAGGAACTTACTACATTTTGAATTCAATTTGGGTTTTAATTCAAATTACAAAAGTAAATACACCTAGTTGAAAAACAAGATAATGTATAGTCCAGAGTTCAGGAGATTCTCTATAATGGTACCTAATTTTTGCCAATCAGATAAGAAAGATGGGAGAAAAGGGCAGTTTACAAAAAGTTATGTTCCAGAAAAAGAATATTCCAATAACAAATACATGAAGTGGTATTGCAAGGAATAGGAACAATGAGGTGTATAATAATAAAATTGATAAATAAAATTCTATTAAAATGCACTGATTGTACACTTTTATATTTTAGTCTCTATATACATGGTATGCAGCATCTGAATTATATAATTATATCAAACCTATAAGGCAAAAGCTCAAGGCCTCAAAAACACTCAACAAAAACAGACCAACCAAAACAAATGTAGATAAATTTACATATTAGACTAGGAAAGCTATCATTAGTACATATGATAAACTCTAAATAAGAGAAAATAAACAAATGAATACCTGTCCTAAGAGAGTAGTATTCATCATTTCAAAATACATAGGTTCACTATGTCATAATCCCCGATAGTTAATGCACCATATCCAGCCATATTGTTAGGGTACTATAAAAAAAACTATTACAACAGAAGGGTGTATAATCAATGTCAGGAGGTAATAGTTTAATAATCCTAATGAAATTAAATCATTCTTTGCTTTGAATCAACAGAATATTCACATAGTGACAACAAAATAAGAAAAGACTGTCTAAAGAACTAGACACGCCTGGTAACATTTAAGGAGCATATTCTATCCATTTCAAAAGATACTAAATAAAGATATACATTCAAATCACTAAAAAAAGGGACCTGACAATTAGTGAGTGTTACTAGAATACAATTAGAGGGTTACTTCCCCATAATTAAATATTTCAAACACTTTGCATATCTCCAATTAGTAACCATTTCATCTTGATTGGAAAAATATGCTCTATTACAATATTATATGTTTTAATTCCATGAATGAACTTCACCTGCCAAAAGATTCATCTCAAGTACCTAAAACTAGTATCACAAAAATATATAATGCTACCAAATTTCTATTTAAGTGTTACAAACTCAATAGAAATAAAATCTCTGAAATGTTTTACATTCCCAGAAAAATTACAATAAATATTTACAAATAAGAATATTAACATGATCAGGGTAAGAACTTAAACATAACACACACTGTAAACACCATTTTAAGGCAAGGCATTGCCCACACCGATGTTGAAATAGACATTCAATCTCTTTGATAAAACATTTTATAGAAAGTAAATGGGAAAAATTATCAAAATGATTACATTGTAGGCAAAGCACAATGAGAGGATAAGAAATAACTTCTTGACCCAATACGTGAAGGGTTGTCTCAAAGAATGCCAAGTCCATATCTTCATGAATTTCTACTAACAATAAAATACCAAAACAGGAGTACATCATTTAGTACAACTTTAGTCCATAGTTTAATTACTGACTGTTAGATGTCAGCAGTTCTCATGAGCAATGAAAATATCCAGTTTTTTTGTGGTAAGGGTTAATTATGGAATTCAAAAACACTATTTTCTTCAGAAAAAATCAACAATCAGTATGAACAACCATGAACTCTTTTCAGAAATTAAAATAATTCAGGAAAAACAAAACTTGTAGGAAAGCCTGTACCTTCACTGAAATAAGACTAACAAGAACATTTTTTGTGGAGACTGCTTAAAGTCAAGAATGACAGTAGAAAACTGTTCATCATGTTCTCTTGTCAGTTAATATTCAGTCTACTATACTTACTTTAAAAGAGTTTCAAATTCATGCTCCAAAATTACTACTTTAAACTGAAACATTGAAACAATGAGAATACAAACTCCCATGAAAAACTATGGTATTTATAGCAGTAATACAAAAATTCATACAATAAACAACTATCTTTTCAAAGTATCACCAAGTTACTTTTAAACAGATATAGTTTCAGAAACTTAGCATAAAAGTAAACATACAAGATTTTCTTTATTTTACGAATGAAGGTTTCATTTCTGTGAGTAGTCAATCCAATAACAGTACCCTTTTATTTTTCTGAAAAATTCTATTCTGAAAATTATCCATTTTAAACTGATGTAATGTTGAATCTACTATAACTTGGTACTAAATATGATCTGACGTGAATGAAGAATACATTAAAGTAACTTTCTCTCAGGCCAATTACACCTTCACTGGACATGGCTCTATTTGATATACAGCCCTCCACTTATTATATGACATCTAGACACCCAATGTTCCACTACATTGTGTAAAGGATGTGATCAGATCCCAGTAGTCAAGCGAGACAATGCTAGTACCTCTGGTGCCTTTTCCATAACATGATCAAGTATTAAATAAAACCAAGAGATACGGTTCCTTAAGTTCAACAGTTTCCCACTCCAATCCACATAAAAAAGGAGACACAATGAAATTAAGTCTTCATTAACAGTAGGAATGAATAGTCAAGCATTCTACAAAAAAAAAAACCCCTATTTCCATGTACCCCAAAAATTTAGGGTATAAAAGAAACAAATCTTAATACCTACAATGAATGTAACAATACAGGAAAAAGAATCCGTTGAAAAATTCTTCATGAAGGTTTCTTTCATCATATAGTTGTTCAAGAGTGTTTTCTTCCTTTATAAAGAAACACCAAAGAGATGACAAATAACTCAGCGAGCAAGTTGTGTAATTAGGGCAGCACACATTTCAAAAAACTCCATTGTGCGATGTCCAGTGCTCTGTTGGCTCTGAACAATAGGATCAATCTTGTGACTAGGAATCATTGGATCAATCTTCAGATCCGCAAGAAAACCAGAACTCTCCGACTCTTCACTAGCCTCACTACTGAGGCTTTTGAAGTCCAACAGGTAGCTCTTGTAGTCAACCTGGTACAGCTGCAGTGACATCTTCACGTACTTATCACTCAAGGGGTGTTTGTGTCGGACTCTAACATGGTACGGATTGATAACTTTCCACTCAAAGTTAAGCGCCTTCATCGCCCTGTAGACTTCATTCATGATGTCATTGGGTTTGCTCTGTGATCTAATACCCAGATGCCACTTTGCTCTCTTTACTGGAGTGCCTCTGGAAGGTCTGTCTGCACCCACAACACTGGAGCCCATGACTCTGTCTCTCAAAGGAGCGATTCTCTCGGGATGGGGTCGACTCGGGCTGGGAGCCAATTCACTAGGACTGAAAGCCACAGGAGGAGGACTGCTAGCCACATAGAAATCTTTAATGTCTGCCTTGGCAGCTTCATCTGCAATGCACTTGTTATCAATTATCAAATGATAGGCGATGGCAAGTTGGTCATGAGGATCTCCACTCAGCAAGGCACCATGGACTTCATTCTCTTTCACACCAAACTTCTCACACACTTCGGCCACCGCATCAGTGTCTATAACAGAAGCATCTTGTTCCGCAGGAGAAGGAAACAGGTATGCGGGAAGATCTTTCTGGAACCATTCGTGTTTCTTAATGTCCTCAATGGTCGCTCTCTTCATAGGATCCACTTGCAACATGTGGCAAAGCATACTCACAACACTCTTGTTTAAGTATTCAGGAATAGGAAATATTCCTGATTTTATTTTTCTGAATAGAGTTGGGACGTGTTCATCATCAAAAGGTAAAGTACCACAGAGGAGAGCGTACAGTATCACTCCACAAGACCAAATATCCACTTCAGGCCCAGCATACAGCTTCCCAGAGATAACTTCCGGAGCAGCATAATTAGGTGATCCACAACTAGTTCGCAAAAATTCACCATCCATCATCATGTTGGATAAACCAAAGTCAGCAATTTTTACATTCAAATTGTGATCTAGAAGAAGGTTTTCTGGCTTTAAGTCCCGATGTACAATCATATGGCGATGACAGTAATCTACCCCTGAAATTATCTGCTGGAAAAAACGCCTTGCCTCATGTTCTCGCAGCTTTCCATGCTTGACAATGTAGTCAAATAACTCTCCACCAGACACATATTCCATTATCATGAAGATATCAGTTGGAGTACTAATAACTTGATAAAGCTTAATAATATGTGGGTGACGAAATAATTTCAAGTTTTGAATTTCACGACGAATTTTTTCAACAACATCTAGACTCTTTATTTTTTGTCTGTTGAGAATTTTGACAGCAACTTTGTGTTTAGTCAATTGGTGTTCTCCTATTTTAACTTTTCCAAAAGTTCCAACACCAAGAGTTTGACCCAAAATGTGGTGACCAATTCTCACTAATGGTTGTTGCGGTACCTGATTCTTTTCAGCCATTTTATAACTTTCAGTATTCCAATGAATCACTAAATTATTTCTAGACAGAATTACACTGTGTCTCTTCTTACTGTACTTGAAAATAGGCTAATTCATTAAATACTAATATAAATTTTTGTAACAATATTCCATACCATCTAAGTAAAACTGCTTCCATAAAAGTAAAGATTCTTTGACCCACAGTACACAGTTAAATGTGTATAGAGATGTGCAAATATCACACTTCCAAAATCTTTATCGCATTGAAAAATGTCAATTTTGATAATTTAAACTATTATTCACATTTGTTTCATTCCAAACGATTTCAAATTTTCAAAACACATTTTGTTTATGAAGATATTCACACTTACCACAAAGGAACAGCATTGGGGAACTAATTAAATTACTCAGTTGCAAGGAAACTGTTTCCAGCCACTTAGGTACTTGCATGCAACCTCATCAATGTGAAGAAAAAAGTTGTCAAGCAGCATGGCAGAATCATCAGTGAAGAAAATGCTCTTTACAGGTGCAACAAAGCAGGACCATCTTCGAGTTCAGCATTCTCTGCCTTCTATGAGGTAGGGTTCCCTCACTCAAAATCCTAACCTGCAAATCAATTAATTATGTTATGTTGAATGAAAATCTGTTACCTGGCGGTGAGGTTCACCGCAATCTAAGAGATTTCTATCTGCAAATCAAGTTCAAGAGTTTATCAAGATCTAATAATCTACAGACAAATTATGTTAAATTGTAAAAATCTACTACAAACAATATCCAGTTATTTCTATGTTACATACTTCAAAAATTGATAGGCATTTTTTATGCTGTTCTTTGGAGAAAATAATGTTCCAATGATCTACCACTTCCAAGCTGTAAAGACTAATGTTTAACACAATATTCTTCAGGAATTTAAACAGGGAAATCTTAAACAATATAAAACAAACATACTCCTCCTCTGTCAGCAATATATAATTTAATAAGAAATGTGGTGTGTTCGTAAGTTCTTAAAATTAAATGCAAACTGAGACATTAAAGTATTAAGCAAGCATTAAACTTGGAATTTTTTCCACACCCCATCGCCACATAAGAAAGCTAAAGCATTAGCTTAAGAATTTTTTCCACACCCCATCCAAAGCTTGTATGCAACATTTTCATTCTCCCTCCCCAGTACTAAAAGAGAAGATAATGAGAATTTATACATTACTGGCCTAACGTAGTAATTGGTCCTACAGTCTTCACAGACAACAGATGTTAAAGATATCACACAATTTAAATTTAAAAGTGTAATAGGTTTCAATTCATTTGCTTGTCGGCAAAATACCCATAGATGTTAATACAAATAGACCCAATGATCTTATGTATTGGTTGTCTGAAGGGGATAACGAAGTTTAATGTCTCAGTTTCTCACACGTCGATTCTGGTGATGGAACTCCATTCCCTTCTCTGACTGTTGCACACAAAACCTCACTCCCTTCAAGATGGTGTGCAAGAGAGAGGGCAATACCAAACAGTATCTTCTGTCTCATGTCATCACAGACAACCCACAGCAGACAGAGATCACTGGGTCTATAAGTCCAAGGAAATACCTGGGTGATTAAAGGATAACGGGGTATAAGGGTTGTTACGGTATTATAATGACCAATTCTAGCCAAGCTCTAGTGATTCGACAAAAAACGAAAAACTTCACTGGGCATTTCAAACAAATTCACAAAATTAAGTCACGAAAGTAAGGTTAATTATAAAATATTATCATGAATTTCGCCAATAACACAAACACGATTATCACTAGTGAAGATGTTTTCATGTCCTAGTAGAACACAAATTGCACTCCAAACACTCCATTACAGTACAATTCTATAAATTTCTCAGAAAACCACAGTGTTTATTAAAAGCATCAGCGTAAATTTCTAACTTACAGTACAACTCTCCTCTTTAACAACGAAGTCAGAAAATCCTAAATATTTTCCAGACATCATGGGAAAAAATGACTTGATCAATCAACTGTAAAATGGACTTACATATCAAATGCAAATCGCAACAGCATAACATTCCGTACTCATAGGTACTCTTGTACAATTTGCTCTTATTCGGCGTATCAGGGCCATCAAGGTGAACAATCATCCTCTGCGATTTTGCATAATTTAAAATGCATAGTACAATCGACACATGTCTCCGACCATCCACGACATAATACTCATTCAATCAGCATTCAATAGTATCCAGATAGTATCCAAAAAGATAATATTCCATCCTATGAGTCGAGCGAGACTAGATGGCAGCTAGGTGGTGTGGTGAGTGCAGGGCGAGTACTGTCTTGGTGCTGGTGCTGCCTGCTGGTTGGATTATGAAGATTAATGCGCGCATATCAAAGCTCAACGCAGTTATATCAGTGTTCTTCGATATGAATCGAACACATCGCACAACAATTATCTTAAGTTGTTCTAGACAAGTAACATTTTACGTTTCAAAAATAGGATTTTACAATAAAACTACCGGTAATTCTCTCTATTAAATTTTTTTTGAAGTATCACTGAAATGACTAATTTTTTCCAAAAAATTCTAAGTACGCCGGGAAAGACGTGCGGGTATACGGAATAACATTCAATTACAACATCGCATCTATTGTACAGAGAGCAGGAGAGAGCCTGATAAGTGTATTTATTTGATCAAAATGCGGGAACATTGACGAAGAGCGAAATTTGAAGGCTGCGTATCGCAGAAGAGATATTTTATAAGAAATTCTCTTATGAAACGGATCACTTTCTAGGCGTTTTTTTTATCCAAGAAACACGTAATCTAGAATGAAATGTGATTAACTAATCTAACAAGTGTAATGGTGTTAACATGAATTGTTCAGTTCAATTGACGAAGAGCGAAATTTGAAGGCTGCGTATCGCAGAAGAGATATTTTATAAGAAATTCTCTTATGAAACGGATCACTTTCTAGGCGTTTTTTTAATCCAAGAAACACGTAATCTAGAATGAAATGTGATTAACTAATCTAACAAGTGTAATGGTGTTAACATGAATTGTTCAGTTATGGCTCTGTTTACAGCAGTTCATTGCGAAGAGTGTGACCTAAAATGAATGTATTCGCGCTCTTCTGGTACGATTGAACTGCAGTCCTTGAGGAACTTGTCCCTGATCCAATTTCGTGGAATTTATGAATAGCCTTGTATATGCCATTGACTCAAAAGACTTTGGATTTGTCAACTATTGTTGAAATATTGTATTTCATAATAACTATTGTAGAAATTTACTTGTAATAATTTTCAAAATAATGTAATGTATTAATTTATTTCAACATCTGTCATATGGAAATCGGAAAAAGTAGTCGATGAAATTATTTGAAATTTCAAAGAACACTTCTTAAGTGTTATTGCAACTAAAATGCAAAGTATGTATAATATCAATGAATTACAAGAACAAAAACAAGTAAAATCGGCCACTAATCAGTACATGTGAATCTTCTCTCCCTTGACTGTTGACTATGAAGCTTACTAATGTGTCCGCTAGATTTCGATTGCGTTACGTGAGGCGAAAATCCACTGAACGTATAATCAATGTGACCGAATCAAAGAAGCCAAATTATACAAAGGCTGTGAAAAACCTATCTGTATCCGAACCGAAGTAATGGGAGCCGATGTGACGTCATATCGAGACTGATTTTGTCAGGTGAAAATGGCGACGAGCTGGGAGTCGAACTCAGGACTCCTGATTTGATCGCAGGGGTGTTAACCACAACACCACCCATTCACCTTACACACCTGTACTCCATTTCCACCCAGACCATGGTATATTACTTTATGTCTTTCTTAACTATGAGCTTGCTTATTTCTAGGTGATGTGTGTTCTTTCTGTCTGGATTTTAAAATAATTCGTACATATTCGTACCGGGCAAAGCCGGGTAGCTCTGCTAGCACATAATAAGCCTCCTTTTCTGAACAGCTACAATAATATATGAGAGTTTATGATTATCATAAGTAAACATTTTATTTTCATTTGGTTTCCATATTTTTTTATTTATCTGATTAATAATTGGGGTGCGTTCTCAATTGGAAAAGTAAATAACAAAACCGGATAAAATCCTCTAGTGGAGCCCACCCATACCATAATCTAATCTAATCGGTACTTATTATTGAGAAGCGCTCCCTCAACCCCCATATTGACCAAAATTGGTCGATGAGTACACATACTAAAGATTGTACGAAATTATCAATCTAATGGTCGCTGATAACAATTCCCTAGAACAAAGGGCACAAGTATTTTAAATGTAACATTTTCCCTCTCCTCATTATTATTTCTACACCAGTCTCTGTGATCCTGGCGGATCCAGGGGAGGGGCGAAGTGGGCGATATATGCAATATTTAATACCTTCTGTTTCACATTTAATAGGCTTTGTTTATATTTCAATGGACGTCTTTCCTTCTAAAAATTCATTTATAAAAATTGTAGCTTAACAGCCAGGGCACATTTGCGGGCAGATACAGTCGCATTGGGTTCCGTCATCAAGTGGGCGGCGCCCTTATCCACCATAAAATAAAGTTCTCCTGTAGCACCCCAGCATAATATGATGATGCGTAAACCATTCTAAGAAATACTACGAAAACCGCGAATGAGATTTGCAAAACCACAATGCGTCCAAAATTAATCATGTATCTTATTTCTTTTTCTTTCAGTATGACTACAATTGGTGATGCAAAATCTAATTGTTTCAGCGATCGTGCAACAATTATAATAGAATTCTGCCACGTAGAGCAATTATGCACTTTAGTAATTCGTCAAATTTCTCTGACGAATTATCCCATATTCATTAGAGTTGTTTAGTTGGTTACTTTCCACTAGAGACCCTAATTGGAGATCATGGTGTCTACATTCTACATGTTAAAACAAGATTCAAGTTCATTAGTTACTTGTCAAGTACCTTTGCTAACTAGAGAACTAGTTCTTTTACGTGTCTTATCACCGATGATAAATCCGCTAAACTATCATAAACTACTCACCAAACAACACAAACCACTACAAACACACAAGACCTGTATAAAAAGTAATGAGATCTATTTTTTTCTGACGAGTCTACATCTTAGCGCGCTCTCTCTTGGTGGGTTCGATGGAGGGGGACATCAGTTTCAAAACGCACCTAGCATCGGTCACCTATAATCTTTCATCCTGTTCGTATCGTTATTTACGTGGACCCATGCCAATAGGTTCGATTGTAGCTTAAAAATGCTATATTATATTGATCAACGCTACGCCATTACATACTGATTGAGTCTCGCAAAATCGGTCATGGATTCATTGGCCATGATCCAGCACGTATTCGGGAGTGAAAGTCTATCAACGAAAGTTGGGTTTTTCAGTACGGCCCCGACAGAAAACGTCCAAGTGCCGAATAGTAAAGGGCAACA
The DNA here is from genome assembly GCA_002313205.1 of Laupala kohalensis. Lineage (NCBI taxonomy): Eukaryota > Metazoa > Arthropoda > Insecta > Orthoptera > Trigonidiidae > Laupala > Laupala kohalensis. The sequence continues at coordinate 42,369 of NNCF01126162.1, read as the reverse complement.
TACCCTCGACACAAAGAAGGGCAAGAATGAGGAGATCGAAGGTTAAGAACCAAGCTCATTAACGTCTTTGACGGCAAGAGTGTGGTCCATCATGAATTTGCTCCTGAGGGACAACCGAGTGAGGACAGGCATTGCCGCCAAATGGAAGCTGCATCATGACAATGCACCGAATCATTCCTGACCCAGATCGACATTGCGACGCTTCGCCACAATCCCCTAAGTCCCAATGTGCCCCCACAACACGTTTTTCTGTTCCCCGAGTGCAGACACCCCTCGAAAGACATCGCCATGGGACTGTAGCAGAAGTCAACGCGGTTTTTTAAGGGTATTCCGGGAAAGGATTTGAAAGGTGACTTCCGAACGCGGAAAAATTGCTGGCAGCAGTGTATCGACGCCCTGGGCTTCTACTTTGAAGAATTTTTATAGTTGAAGGGACATCTACAACTATTTTCGCGAATTTCGTCTCATTACTTTTTATACAAACCTTGAATAATTGCCTACTTACTGTAACCATTTAAACATTTTCCACAGGAGTTGTTGCTTTACGTGGTCGTTGTGGCAATGGGATGGATTATTACGGAAGGGCTTCTAAGGCAGACCTCGCATCTGTCGAAGAAAAAACCCTTGGACCGAGTCTGTAAGCAGGGGAAAAATTCGTTTTGGGGGTGCGGTTGCTTTTCTCGGGAACACATTTACCCTCTCCCCGCCCCTACACATAGAAACATCCTTGATTTTGCAACTTACTAGTGGTAAGACCATTCTGATTGAACTTGCGTCGAACTATGATATTCCCTTCCCAACTTGGGGGAAAAATTCACGAATCTGACAAGATTCGGTAACATGTCACAGTCGGTTATTATACAACTCGCATCTTCCGCCATTTGCAAAAAACTGAGAGATCTTTCCATAGATCCATGTAGTGGTGATTCATAGAGATTCTTGTCGATTCATGTAGTGGCGCAGGGATGATTCGGACCGGCGCTCTGCCGCTACGTGACAGTACTGTAGCGCAAATCTAAAGACAATATTGTCTTAGCTCTCCTGCGTTTATCAGTTACCCGCCATCGTCCGTGAGTAACAGTGAGTCTTGAGCGCCGGAAGTGTATTAACAGTATGGAGGGTACAGTAATTTTAACTCTTTTGGACGTTCCAAATCTTCGACGAGAACTTGCGCCTCGTGAAAGAGGAGTCAGCGGTGTCGAGGGTTGGGATTTTAGATCTAAGAATCCTCCAAAATTGTTTATCTTGCATGCATTTCTCCGCAAATTTCGCACATTTGGATTTCTGGGAAACAACATACGTCCATCTCGACTTTGACATTCAGGAACAGAGCAGTGCCTCATTATTTCGAGTTACGTATCCGAACAAGACACTAGCAACACCAACGAACGACCATATAGCTCTAGCTCCACTTCCCAAATGAGAAGTGAAAGAGAGAGGAAGCGCTAAGTCCAGCTTGCTCGGAAAACGTTCGTTCACTCTATTGTCGCCATATACCAGCCACTTTGCCCGGCGGTCCGAATAACTCTCGGATCCTAATCCTGCGTCTGAATAAGTGAACGTTCCCTTCCGTCAAGCTGGGTTCCGATGTTCCAAACCCCCGTCTGAACCGCCTGGTCCAGTGAGATCCCTCCTCTCTCAAGAGAAATGTTGATGTCCAATTTCGACCGTGAAATGCGCGCTTGATTTAATATCTCGTTCAGTAACGTATCTAGGCGGAAGCGAAGAAGCGTTCCGCCCTGGGGGGGACAGTACCTAGGAGGGGGCGTGGAGGGCAGTCCGCCCTTGGCCTCGTCTTCTCAAGGGCCTTGAAGTTGGTTACAAAAAGCAATGTAAATACGTAAAATTGACCTTATATCTACTATCATTTTATTATAGTAGTAAGATAATTTAAAGCTGAGCTTAGAAATCCTATTTAAATTTCCTTCTTTTACCTATTCCTTTATACAACTTGCAAACACACTACTGGCGAGGGACCTACAAATGAGTCAGCAAAATTCATAAAAGCACGTAACATTGAACACAAAAATACTCTTAAATTTATTCATAACATTAAAAGAAGAGAGCCCAATATATTAATACATAAATAAATAAACTTTGTCAAAAAAGCAGATGCAAACTGCGTATGACCACGCGGGGGATAATAAACTAAGTTACTCTCCGGAAACAAGCAAGAGTTCATCCCATCAATTCCGATCAAGAGCCCAAGGGCAGTGGCAGATTTAAAACTTATAATTAAAAAAAATACTGTTATCACTTTATTATCACAATATGAATCGAAGATATAACGTGCAACCAAAATTCGAGATTAATAACAAAAGTATTAAATGAAATATGGAAATTTCACCACTACCCGGAGGAAAACCCGGGCCAGAATGGGGATAAATGCGAGAATGTGTCTGTTTGTATGCTATTTGATCACGACTAATCCCCTGAACAGATCGTAATGAAATTTGGCTACGATGAACATGGGCTAACTTTAATTTTTAGAATGTATGAAAATAAAGACAGAAAATTATTTTGACGACGAAAGTCGATGAAGTGGGAAAAAGATCCGCCATACTCGATTACACTGCCTAAACTATCAGAAATAGGTGACAATTGTAAGTGGTAATATTGTTCGTCCCTAAAGGTTCATCACATCGGGTAAGGTCTATCCAAATTATCGAACAAACATTATTGAAAATACTTCAATTTAAGAAGGAAAAAATAAATCATAAAATTTAATGAATTTTTTGTGCATTTTACAAAGATAAAATAAGTCTTCAAATCGTAAAATTTTGACGAATAGTTTAGATTCCACAAGCGTTTTAATGAAATGGTACAGCTGCGCTGACGCCGTAGTCTTGCCTTGGAAGCGAAAATTCGACCATAGTGCGGCTCCCAACGAGTGGGTTCGTTCCAAGATGAATATATATCAGAGCTTGGCCACACATTGGGGTTGGGGGGGGGGGGGTGCAAACAGTCCAAGAAACCCCATGGGTGGAGTGTGAAGGGAAAGTCTTAAAAAGATATTGAATCACGAAATTCTGGTTTAGTCCATGAAATTCAGGATATTTCAGATAAACAGTGATGTGCCATATACATTCAGTGCCATATGGGAGTAAATACTCCCAACTAAGGATGAAGTGGTGAACTACACTAATTGGTGACATTTAAATTGCTTTGCTTGTCTGATGGACAATGTAACATTGCTTGCTCAAGGGTGGTTTCACCCAAGGATTTGTTTATTCTAGCAGCTGGAGGTGTAACAAAGTGGTGTTCTCAATCGAGTTTTGTATTAAGTTGGTGTTATGAATTTGTAAAATTCAGATGCTGTACATTAAAAAAAAAATTATCAGATCTTACAATACACAGAGATTTTATTTTTTCTCAAGTAAAAGAAGATTTGTCCAAGAAAAATCCAGGGCAATGCCTGGTAGTGAGTTAGGTACAAAATAAATCTCAAATATTCTTCTTTTAAAATACTTGCTTATTCCGAACAAACACGTTTGTATATGATTTGAAGATGTGGATCTTCCAAAAAGACTTCTGCCCCAGGCCTCACAAGATGTGGGTACGCAGCTGACCTCGATATTTGAGGTTTTGTTATTAGTCGATTTTTTTCAAGTAAAACATGTCTGTTTTCACCGCACTTTTACTTTTGTGAAAGCAACGTCTGCAAACTTCCTTAATCACATCTTATTCATTTAAGTCAAATCTTGAAGAGGTGCAGAAACAGCCCTGTCAAGTATTTCCTGGTGCAGTTTTTGTCTACTGACTGAAGATGATCCTAGAGAGATATAATGGTTTGAAATATATTCGCTGTTATTTGGCATGGCATGGTAGGGCTTATGAAGTTGTTATGCATAAGAACCACCCTAACTTGCTGAAGATATGTTATTGAATTGCAGATCTAGTTTATAATTGCATTTGTATTTTTTTGGTCAAAATACAAAAACTAGCCATCCATTTATAAAAAGTATTGTATTTCAATAAACTTGAAAACAAAATAGGTATGAAAATGATGAGCATAATGCAAAATCTAAAACAAATCATAAAATTAAACAAATATATTTATTTATGGCTGAATTTATCAAACAAATATTCAAATATACATTGAAATGATTGTACATTGCTTTTACAACTGTACTCTTTAACATTGAATACAAAAAAATTGCAATAAAATTTTCTTTCACAATACATTGAGATAACATCAATAGAATTTTTTAAATACTCTTATTCAGAGATTTCATATAAAATAGTTTTACACTACGAAAGGGAGATCCCAGTGGAGTGTCGAGACTTTTCAATAGACAACAGAATATTATTTTTACAGTAGCTATGTTAATTCTTCATAATTAGTTCAACAACAATTGAAGCTAATTAACACTTCAGTCACAATGGAGTGCTAGAGACATCAATCCCTTGACTGCATCCATAAATACTACCCCTGGATCACATCCTTTCTCATAGATATTTATATCACTAACATGCACAGTTTAATCCGCACTTCATGCATCTATTCTAAGAAATTCAGATTTCGAGAAATCTGAAACTTTACATCACTGATGTGCAGTATGCAACACCTGTTTTAAAAAAAATCAGTTCTCATGTCTATTTCCAGAGTTAGAAAATTTTTGCTAGAAAAGATTATATTTATACATGCATGATTTGAATTGTTTATAAAATGTATTCTTTCAGTCCAATCCTCAGTGTTCTATAAAATGGGTGTTTCCTTGACTAGATAGTTCACTGAACAGTGAGGTGTCTAATGGAACAAGCAGGTGCGACTACGTTAGGGATGACACAGTTACTGACTTATGACACACAATGTTGCGATTCAGCAGAAATAGTCTGCAAAAATACTTCTCCACATAGCTCAGTAGCTTTGATATTAGGAAGAATCATCTTTGCCAAGATCTCTATCACACTCTGACAAAGAACCTACAACGTAATAATCATTCAGCAGCAAAATTAACTTCTCCTGACAACAAATGACAAATGTTATCAACAAACAAAATTTGTTCCTTTTACAAATTTTTTAGCCTACAAATGCTGAGACATTTGCACAAAGAGAATATACAATTTTATAAAATATTGTAATAATTTATTGTATTGACTCCACAGTGAATTCCCAAAGTAATTTATGTTGACACAATTTTGTCTCTAAAATTTCCTTTACCCCTACTCCTTGTCTTTCTCTCATGAGCAATTTGAAATCTCTGCTTTAAAAAAGTAAATTTGAGTTTGTATTCTGTCATTTGATGGTTAAGAGACACGGTAGTAAAATTCTCAGTTCTCTGTTCATATTCCAGTTTCCATGAAACAGCTGCACTGGTGACATAAATTATTCTGTAAGAAGGAAGATTTTCAGCACATGAAATTTATACAAATTGAAAAGTCAGCCGTAGTGGCATATATACAGGACAAAAAAACACAAAATTGATGGAAATTGAAGAAGAATGCTGATGGGTACTTTGAACTGTTGGTGTGGGAGCAACAGGTCATTCAAGTATTCAAGAACAGATTGTTAAATTTCAAAGTTCCATTGGAAAATAATTTGATTTGAAAATGTTTCCACCCACTCACCACCAGAGGACGGTCGGATCAGCAGTTGGCAGATGCTGAGGATCGAAGCAACAGCTTCCAAAACTAGTATATAGTGTGTGAGGCCGACATATTAAAATAATTTTTTATTACAATTTATCTGCCTTGTTATTGATTTCCATCTAAATGTACTTGATTCTTCCAAAACGTTCCTCTTTCAAAAAACTCATAGACTGTTTCTTGAGCCATAACATTGAATCTTTTCCCATGTACTCAACTTCTGAATATACTGAACACTCATTCTGGATACACTGCTGTACTAGGTTTGCAATGTTCCAAAACGTCAACCAATAAAAATACATTAATAACATTTGAATCTGGGTAATTTGGCCAGAAAAAAAAATTAAAACATAAAGTTAATTTATCCATCACAAGAAAGCTCCCGGAGAAAAAGTCCAAACTGAAATGAATCATATTTGAATGAGGAAACATATTTCACTTCACCTTTGTCTTTATAAGTGGATTTTGCTTTCACAACTTCAATGTAAAACATTCTTTCAGACATGAAGCAATTCACAAGTTAAAAGCTAAATATTTATTTTCATGTATCAAGATTGCCGATCTTCTTTTCACTACAGAAACCATGAATAGTGAATCACTGATGAAATTTACATGAAATATTTTGGAGAAATAATCAACCCTTTACAAACAGAAATATCAATTACAACTTCTCATTTGAAAAGTTTCATTCTCATTTAAAAACTTCTATTATCACAAGAAATAATATAATTTTCATAACTTCACGAAACAGTACACATTGTTTCCATAAAACTTTTTACCTTTTGCCACACATTTCATGGAATATTCCCTTTGTTTGCAGCCAAGTTGGGTTGAACTTGGATTCTGGCAGTGGATACCTCAGTGGTACAACAGCGGTACCACTGTTGTCTCCACAGTGTTTTCCAGATTAACACAACAAGATTCAAACTTTAAACCACATTCATTCCTGTACCCTTTAATAATTTATTCTTTACTGATCTTTATAAGTCTCATCTTTCAACATTTTTTGATTTATTCCTTCATTCTTGGCAAGTCACCATCATCTCTACTTCATATATTAAAACTATAAAAGTTTATAGATATTTCTACTTTGGTTCATACATTTCAGGAGAATGCTTTTGAAATTTGAACTTACATCAAATTTTCCTCCTGAATAAGACCATAATCCCTGTGGTTAAATTTTGATATCCAAACAGAAAAGAATGAATTAATAATAAAAATTACAACTTTATTGCCAAAAAAGCAGTTAAAAACTGGGTTACTCATCCATCTACCCCTAGATCATTTAAAGAATGAACATTCTGCAAGAATGGAAAAAGATGAGGGAAAAATTCCTAGTGATGTACTAAAAGGTAAAAATTGTAATGTAATTTTTTGTTGGTCCTGCAATTATTAGTTGAAAATGAATCTTGAGGAAATTCTTTAAGAAAATAAACTTATGTTCACAAGTTCATCTACCAATCCCCATGAACATAGTCCAACATTTGCTTTATCTTCTTCTCTTTGGTCAACAATTGCCGCCAGAATGTCCAATGACCAAACCCCTTCTTCGACAGGAATCTAGAAATCAGAATAAGGAAAGATATTCAACAATTACAAAAAAAAAAATTACATATGTTGAAATTTTACGATTACATACTATCTTGTGCTCCTAATGGGAAACCATGCTTTTCTATTCTTTATTCTTTATTCTTTATTTACATAATATGGAGAGTGAAGTTAAAAAGACACTGGTGATTTTTGCCTAGTGGGTCAATCCATTTTAAATGATCCAGAACAAAAATAAAGTGTCGCCACACCTCCTCAGAAAAATGTCCTCTTTTGCATGTTGTTTCTAGTTTTATTGGAGAGTTGAAAAACATAATTCAAAAAAATTTATCATGTCTGGTTTACAAATGGCAGCCATTTTCATTCCCCCGCGTGCACCGTTTTTGGTCTTTGTAAGCGTTTACGTAGGCTTTAATATCTTATGATTAGTTTGGTCTAGCACCATTAAATTACTGACATTGTGTTTAGCACATTCTAGCACAAACATTTAATTTCTATAACTACCTGTGTCTAATTGATTTCGCATCTTGAATTAGACATCTGAAAATGAATAAATTTGTGTTTTTGACAACAATTTTCTAAAGGAAGGGATAAAGTCTCAGACTTAAATCTTTTTGTGTGTATACAATTTCATCTTTGAGACATGTCTCCTTTCAAAGTTATGACCTTCCAAAAATCAAATTTTTTCAATTTTTCCAGGTTTTGAAGCTTTATAACTCTGTTGGGGGACCCAATAAAAATATATTTACAGTATTTAAAGATAGACTAGACCAACTAATCATAAGATATTAAAGTTTATGTAAACGCTTACAAAGGCCAAAAACAGTGCGTGCGGAAGAATGAAAATGGCCGCCACTTGTATACCAGACAAGGTAAATTTCTTTGAATTATGTTTTTGAAATCTCCAAATATACTAGAAACAACACACAAAAGAGGAAATTTTTCTTAGGGGGTGAGGCGACATACCCTGGATCACTTAGTATGGATTGAACCTAGTACATGTTTTGAGCTACTACAAAGAGAGAACTGTGCCACTGCAGGATAAATATGAGAAGGCTAACACAGGGTTCAAAATAACAAGAGATAAGAGAAGATGGATGGCTGTTCTTGCCCACAGATCTTCCTGAAAGTCAAACATTGCTATTCTACGTTATGGTCATTTCTATCTAGGCAACCGGTCTCCGAGACAAGTCGCTAGGTCGTTTCAAATACTGTCCAGTCTCCAAGGTACAAAGGTAATACTGAGGATATTTCAATGTCACTGCATTGTATCGGCACCGCAGAATTTGAATTTGTGTATCGGCACCACAGAGACATAAGGCACCAACGACAACACTCCATCTGGAGGGAATCAATGGAATCTATTCAGTTCTGGGATAACATGACTCATATTTCACCTAATCTGCTTGTCTGACTTCATTTTGTCCCGGAGATATGTTGCTCTAGAGGGCGCCTCGAGATATGTCTCACAGACAGTAGACTCTTGTGTTTATGTATGAAAGCATTAAGAGAGACTCCATTTAATCAAAGGAACGATGTGTATGAGAGACCAGTAGTCTAGTATGAAAAGACCCTCACAGTGCATGATGTTATCTCAAGCTATGGTTCCAACTGTCAAGACCCGTCTCCCTCTACACATGATGTTAGAAAGAAAGATGCTTCACCTCTCCACAAAATCTACATGTCTTGTTCACCAGGTTTTCCTTATTACTGTTGTGATCATTTAGTCATAATTCCAAATAAAATGGTGACATGATTTTTAACCAGTATGTGGTTTGAGGCACCTATACAGGTTCTAAGAAACAGACAATAGGTCTTCATAGCTCTGCACGTCAATCTTAAAACATAATTTCTTGTAAAATACATGAATAAGTATTACTGATACACTACATTATATAGTTAAGGGAGAGCAATGTATGCCCAACACACTGCGATGGTGTTGATCTATTGTGCTTCCCTTCCATTAAATTTCTAAGAGTCTTGCTCCCTTTGCAAAGGTAGCAAGTCTCCTGACTGATGCTTTCTCGTATTCATGTAATTGTATGAATTTGTAGTTGAAGTGTCTCTTTCGTAAGACTGCGAGTGCTTCGCATCGCACAGCAGATGAAACAGTTTATCTGCTTTTTGGTATCTGCTACATAAGGAATTGGCTATTACACCAATTTTGTGGAGATGTCCTTTTAGTCTACAAGTGTTCCGTTATTAGTCCAACTGTCCAATGAAGTAAATCTCTACTTATGCTTAGCTGCTCAGAATTACTGAAGACCAATCCTTCTTGAGAGCAAACTATATCAACAGGACCCTCGTCTTCCTGATCAGACTCCTGTGGGAATAATGGGACAATAGTACCAAGAGACAATTATTCGATTCCACAGCGACGGCTGATGTTACAAATGTCTCGACGTTCGGAGCAATCTGTCGTCGCCACCGCTGCGACGTTGCACGCAGGAATTAACTTTTTATTGCAGGTCAATTTGATGTCAAGGCATAGTTTTGACACTGAACGTGTGGCGGATTGAATTTTCATTCTGAACATGTGGAGGATTTGGGGCTACAGTTATCGTCTTGTTAAGGCAATACGAAACACATATTCTTAAGATAAATGTCACCCTAGGCGACATACCATTTTATGGCGCAAAAGAGCTGCGAATTGCTAAACGTATAGACCGTAATCAAGGGAGAATTAGGCGCAATTCCACATAGTAGTGTCCCATCAGCAGTAGTAGGATAAATGATCGGCTACTGGACATTCCCCACTAATTTGTAGTTCTCTGCGTGACGCAGAAAACTGCTGTTCCCGTAGGTCAGTTGCCGCATGTTGTAGGCTGCCGGTCGCCATTCTCCCTTTATTAACTTCGATCGACAGTTTTCAGTTTTGAGGCGCGTTTGCAAGCGATATTTCCAATTAACGCCAACGTTCTCCAGTGTGTCCCCGCACAGCGGGTCATCACCGTAACAATTTCTATTGGCAAGCACCTTACACCCAGGAAGTGCGCACGGATCGTCTTATCTGTATCGTCTCTCACAGTACCACCACGAGGGATTGGATCCCGTAAAGAACAACGCTCTGCTATTGGATGTCGCTGGCTTCTCTTTCTTTCTGGAGTATACTTGAAAGAAGCACGTGCTAAAGACCTTAATCGAGAGAGAACCGACAACCGAGAACCGACAGCCGTGTCCACAGAGCACGTAATTTCTCATAACAGTTACATTTACTACACACAAATTATAATAGCCCCTTTGGTGCCAACTGTCATTCGGAACTCGCTTCTCATTGGTGAAGTAGGGAGGAAGTGAACAACCGAAGCTTATTGGAACTACGAGAAAAAACGCGTGGATTTTTCCGGATATGAGAATTTCCGCATTAAATTTCCTCCTCTGACGATTCTCTCTTCATTAAGGTCTCTAGCATGTGCGAAACAAGCAGTGGGTTAGGAAAAAATGTACGTAGTGTATGTTGTATGAGAAATTATGCGCTCAGAGGTCTTGATCTTCGCTGACATTTGTCTGTCTTCAAGACTACTAATACCAACCTGCCAGACATCCGTCCCACCAAGCGATCACGCCTCACCGACTGCGAGTGTGCCACGTCACGCGGCGTTTCGCCCTTGTCGTCAGGCGCTCTGTTGTCAGCTCCCGCCGCCAAGAGCACCCTTATTGTCTCACGAGCGCACGTCGCCGCCGCCACGTGCAACGGGGTGGTGCCCATGGTGTTGCGCTGGTTGACGAGCGCGCCTCGCGCCAACAGCACTTTGGCGCAGTCCACGTGATCGTAGCGCGCCGCGAAGTGCAAGGGCGTCCACCCGAGCTGATCCTGCACAAACAGCAATAGTCGCGTCACAGCAAGAAACGTTTGAAAGCAGGTTTCTTCAAAGCGATTGAAATAGGACGTGGTATACTGAAATGGAAACACGAAGTCTACAATGGTAGTGGAACTTGTCTTACGACGGTCGTAGGAGTTCTGATTTCGGTGGTGGGAACGCATTACGAGCTATCGTTAGCCCAACTGACCAATCAGTGTAGAGTATGCATAAACGTTCTTTTCTGATTGACCAACGCTGTGTGCATCAATAACAATGTAGCCGCACACACTTTGCACGACAAACCATTACTAAGATAAGAGTAATTTACCTGTCGAGAGACAAGTCGAATACTATTCCAACGAGTATCGAGTAGATTCCCATACTTCAGATGATATTAGCGCACATTTTCATCTAAGAGGCACATAGGGTGACCAAAACGGCTGACCTTCGTTTGTGTTTACGTTGGTTTCTCACGAGAAAGTAAAATCAAGTCAATGATGACGATTCAGTGAAAATGTTAAAATAAGTTGAGGAAACTTTTGATTGAATCAAATATTCTGACAACTGGGACATATCCTAACTCTCCACGTAACTTACGCGACCAGTCTCAGATATTTTTTAGTGTTTCCTCTAAAGGACAAGACATACAAACAACTCGTAATGTTGAGTCTTTTCCGGTAATCGCTGCGTCGAGACGAAGAATACCGACGACTCGGGCTCCTTCACGGTACTAATGCTTTGGTCGTTGTACTCCGGAGTGGAGGGCGAGGTCTGCCTTGATTGATCGTGGATGGGGACGAATAGGAGCTGGGGTGCTGGGAATCGGACGTAATAGAAGAGGCCAGTATTCTTCACCCCGACTCGTGTAATTCCGGTCGCAGAAGTCTTAGGTTCTCAACTCGTAACCTTGCCAACTCGCGGAGTCGCCAAAGTGAGTGAGGATCAAAAGTCAACTTGTAATGCTCACCTGTGCGTTCGGAAGAGCCCCCATCCGTAGCAGAGCCACCAAGTCGTTCACCAAACCCTTCTTGGCAGCCATGTGCGCCGGAGTGGCGCCGGTCGTGTCGCAAGAGTGCGGATTGACGCGCGCATTCTCCAGAGCGCTCAAGGCCTTGGCGACCTCCGTCTCCGACCAACACACGTCGCTGTCCTCGTCCTCATCCTCCCCTTCGGTATTCACAGGCGTCGCAGGTCTGCAAGGCAACACGACGATGAGGACGTTCAGTTTTCTCGCCACATATTTAAAAGGCGTCCTAGAAATCGTCCCCCTTTAAAGGTGAGTATATCCTGACACCCCACGCCACGTCATGCCGTGCAAATGGAATGATGCTGAAAAATATGCTATAGAACCGAGAGAGAGCGGTGGATGAAGTGGTCGTAATGGATTTTCGAACGTTTGAACATCCAACTGAGCCCGGCACGTCCCTACGTCCATTTTGTTTTCCCCATACGGAGCGATTTTGACGTGGAATTCTTTAATTTGGAAGGATGGCATGACAGTGTATGCCCACCTTTAACGATTCTTCCATTCCATTTGACTGTTTGAAAGTTACGCCACTACATTTAGTTTTCCCCATACACAGAGTACTTTTGACGTAGTATCCATCAATTTGGAAGAACGTTGAGATCGCGAATGCCCACCTTAACATAAGGCGTTTTCCATTTACTCCGCTCAGTGCGCACTAAAACCGGACAAATACGTAATTTCTCTGCGCGAGTTCATCACTAAAGAAGTGTAACAAATAAATGAAACATCTTTCCTGCATGATTCTGATATGTCTGGCTCGATAGCTATGATTCGGAGCAAAATAAATGCATATGGCTTTGTCAAGTGTTGAATTGTGCATGAATTTATGCGTCGCGGTACGTGTGAAAAGTTTCAATACATCTGCAACAAATTCATTGCATCTATCATGGATGCGTTATGCACACCCCATACACACGCTATCCTAATCCCAACGACGGCCAGTGCAATACCTCCAGAGAAAAAACACCCAGAGAAAGTCGCGATGCTCTCAGCGCGCAGAGAGAGCGAAGCTTTATACAAATGGAACTGCACTAGTGCAACTTCTCCTTCAAATGGAGCGAGTCAGTGCACACACAGAACAGCAAATGGAGAACGACCATGGCTCGAACTGGAGACCCAAAGAATTTTGAGGAACGCGCTTTCCCCTACACAAATGCACTTTCCTCTAACAAGAAAGTAAATGCCTCAGACGTGACGTGATCGTTGATACAACTTTAGCTAAAATACTGAGATATAAAGTCAATTAAAATTTTAATTACATAGTAGCTTTTGGGTTCTAACCTAATAAATATTGTTCTCTACTTCATTTCTTTTAATGTGATATTTTCCTCTTAATTAATGATTACGTATTAAACAAAAATTGTAGTCAAGTACATCTTTTTTTCAAAAGGACACATCTATTTCTTAGAGCAGGACCAAGCTTGTCGCCACGGTTTGTGGCTTGGTGAACCTGGTCTGAAGTTTACCGCGCCCGGTACATGCTCGTGATTCCCGCAAAATGTAAAAAAAGAAAAGCAAAAAAAAGCTCGGACATGCTCAGGTCCAAATGATAACTAAATTAGAAGTAGGTAGGGATGTGAGGGCTGGGAGAAAGTGCGGTGTTGCCACATCACTGACTCACAGCCATTAGCGAAAGACCGATACGAGAAATGTGTCAACACGGAGCCGTTACTACGACAACCGCTCGTCACTAATTGGTGGGACCCGAGACGTGCCCCTATTTCTCCCACCTACTGGCCGGACGACATTTCTATACCTAATTTATTTTAACTACACCCACAGCACTGCTCTGCTCTTCAGATACGGCCCTTTTTTGTATCCCGCACAACAATACTTCCGCGCTTGTGTCCGAGCCGAAAGTGAGTGCGCGGGAGTGAGAGGAAAATAAATGCTGTTCTGAAAACATTTGTCATTCAGTGAAGGGCCTACTAATCCGGCGTACACCTTCCAGATTTCCCCACCGACTACCAAAGTACGACAATGTACGTTGAAGGGCAGTGAAGTCGTTTCCATTGAAGTGCGACCATCCCACCCCACTGCCAGACCCACCCACAGTTTCCAGGTTGACTAATAGCTGTCGGGAGAAAGCGGGAGTTATGTTGCTCATCACGCCACGCGTCGTTGGAACGAGGCTTTAGCGTACCGACAGTTGGGAGTAGGGGACGGCGGTGTGTCGTCGAGCCAACGGAAACACGCCAAAGTAAAGCTGCTTTCGCTGGAAGACGAACTGGAATAGTTCTCTTCATCCTCGGAATCGACAGGACGCCTGCCGAGGTGACCATGATGGGAAACCATGCGCACACTCTGTCCCTGTTGTCCATCGTGACTCGAAGGAGACGGCGGCGAGTGAGGGAAATGGGGCCACCCGTCGTCGTCGTCGTCTTCAGCGTTGGTCTCGTCGGACGCCGAAGTGGAAGCGATGGGGTCCACGGCTCGTGGACGGCGCAAGGGCGATACGGAGAGCGAAGTGGAGGGTTGTTGTTCCTCGCGATATGAGCGAAGGGGTGACGGTTGAGAGTCGTGAGGGGCAGAAGATGCCTCAGGAGACGAGTCCTTGGAGCGCCGCACGCGTTTGTCAGAGCTGCATCTCTTCCTCTTCGTCAATTCCTCACTGCGCGTAGACATGGCGAAAGAATGGATCCTGGAAAAAATGGCGGCCTCTTATAATGCGTCAACCAATTAATACCACATCACGAACAATAGAAAGTATGTATCACCTTGTGAATGATCGCCGCTTTCAAGCTTCAGCCATGTGTAAAACTCTGGAAATAAAAGAAAAAAATGTTTCTTAAATTGCTGTAAACCACACCGCCAGGAAAGTTTAATTATGTTATGTTGAAAGAAAATTGGAGATCGGGACCAAGATTCGAACTGGGGACCAGTTACGCGCTGATGCACCAACTGCGCCATTCCTTTCGCCTCTGAACCCAGCCTGTACGGGCCTAGTCTTTATGAGATCACTTCACAGGCCTGTGCGTCTCGCAAGTTGAATATACCTGGTAGACACTCTACTTCTCATGGGGTAAAATTTTCCCATTTCACCCTACACAAATATTGTGCCCTACTGTTTCTTTTTGTCAACCAAAAGAACAAAAACAGGACAGTACTCGAGCGACATCACCAAATGAGTCATTGCTTGACTCTCCTTAAACCCCATGAATGTGAAATGAAGAATAATGCTTTTGTCTGATTCATATAATAACGTCCGCTGGATCATTCCTCTCTGGATCGCTGCATGATACAATATGTGAGCTTCAGTAAGAATAAAATTAAGTACAATTTCTCTTTCCACAGTGCCGCGCATAGTATACGCTGCACGGCCGACTTTTGTAACGCGCCAAGATCTTATGTAGACGGTCGTGCACTAGCAGGTAATGACAACTAGGTGATAAAAGAACAGATGAGTATCGGAATATGAACAAAATAAGACTAAAGGACTGTCAAGCAGTTAGCTTACATACGTTTGTAATTTCTCTAATAAAAATGGCCATTCAATGGAGTTTAACCGTTTTGACTTGAAACACAATATTTCTGAGGGAAGACCCAGTACAACAAACGTGAATTGACCATAAACTCTTTCAACCTTTTCCATCCAGATGTTTTCGATTAAAAACTATACATACAATTCTTCTTCGAAGTAAACACATTTGTATGTGTGATTTACAGGGATAAGATACTATGTACTAATAGACAGAAGTCGTTAACAGCACTCTAAATGAAGAGCCACGCTGAATGCATAGTTTGGATATATTCATTAATACAAGAAAAAAACTTCCTAGTCTTATCTCTAAATATCATAATTAACCAGGTATTTTTACCATCAGGATGCGAAACGCATGCGTGTGTGAATCCCTCCCTCCCGAAATAAAATAGCCTTGGTCCAGTCATGTGGCCACGGCGATCCCAAGATTTTGCCAGGGGGTCATCTAAAAACCCTAATACATGAGACTAGTTGAATCTGTTGAGCGTTTATCATAAACAATTCGGTGATGAAGCACCTTGCGACAATGTCGTAAATAATCAATGTTTCACCTTTCGTGTCTCCTTTCTTTTATGCTCGTGCCTCGACGAGTCACTTCTGTTCACACATTCCCAGGGAAAAGGACGTAGTTAAAAGGGAGTTCCAAGGGGTCCCGAGTCCTGACAACCCTAAAATAATTATACTGAAAAATGTAACATTCCAGTGAATTAATTTTTATTAACGATCGTTGACCTAATTCGTGTATCAAATTTGAGTTGACTCTGAGTTTATATTAATATAAACATCTTGAATAAAAATAAAACATGATAAAGGATAATTTCATTTACACCTCAGCAAAAACTCCCTACCTCAGGATGTATCCACACCTAATGTATCTACACATTCAGTTTTTTTGGAGGCTACCATGTTGAAGCCACAAACTTAAGTTTAGTATGGCAACAAGTGTATGCCTGCTGCACCAGCATATTAAAAAAAGTTAAATTTGACATTTGAGTTGTTTTTGTACGAATGAAGTCAGAGACACAAGCAACATGATATCATGATGATATTGTGCTACTATCTTTTACTGTCAAATTGTACTATTCTTATGACTGTTAGGAAAAGACTGCTTCAATTACTGTTTTCAAAAGTGAGTATGATGTAGTCCCAGGAGATGATGTGTTCTAGTATGTGCTGAATACGTTAGACTGAATAAATTAGATTGAATTAGAAATTAGGATAATAAAGAAGTTGGGTCTTATTTATCTGATCAATGCAGAGTTTTGGAGTATTTATTTTAAAATTTGAAAATTTATATTATTTCTGGTGCCCTAACTGGAGGCCCCTTATAGGATGAGACCTGAGGCAGATCACCCCCTCCGCCACAGCTACTAATGTACAGTAGTAATGCTACTGTATAGTAGTTGTAATTATTGTATAGTAATGGATAATAGTTGTGATTGTAATTATTGTACAGCAGTTGCACTATACAATAACTGTTTGTAATGGAGAGCTCTCCAATAAGTTTGTCACAATCACCCTGTAAACTCAGCCAATATGGATCTTGTCATTAGTATTGACCATAAAAATGGATGGTCAATTACATATATTACAAACATTATCCAACATTTATTAGTGCAGTATAAAAAATAATTACAATACCATTTGTGAACCCTAAGACAATTTATCAATAAATAAATGAGAAAAACAGTGTTTTTTTCTGCATTGGTTACTGCAAAAACATTTTCGACCACATAACAGCACTATGTTTTCATCCTTTATTTATGAAAACTCTTTCTATACCTCCCCATCTAGTACAATTTATTGATTTGTGCAAAATTTCTTGAGGTATGTAATTGAATATCACACAATAATAATTGTAAACTATTATCTCAAAATTAATTGAAACGACACATCATAAATAAACTTTATTGTCAAAAAAGTAGTTGCAAACTGTGTATGACCATGTGGAGGGGAAAAAACTAGGTTACTTTCCGGAAACAAGCAAGGGACCATCCCACCAATTCCAACCAAGGGACCATGGACAGTGGTGGATTTAATATTTACAAAAGAAATTATTTAATAAATACGTACTATTAATTTTTGAAAATAAATTGTACATAAATTAGTGCAGTAAAGATTCAAGATTAATAAAACAAAAGTATTGTTGACAATCCCGCCCAAAGAAAATCTGCCACTACCTGGAGGAAAACCCTGGTCACGATGGGGCCACAGAAATAATGTACACAACCATGTCCAGGTTGTGTACAGTTAGAAATAAACTATTAAAAAACAAAAGGAGCAAAATCAACATGCAAGAAGGAATTTAATAAGTATCCAGAGTAATATAACAACGGCGTGATAAAGTATAAGAGATATTAACATCACTTACATCATCTGAAGTCAGGTGGAAAACAATATTTATTAGGAAATTGAAACTCTCGTTAACTTCTTTTATTAAAATTTGTAAATTCTTTCACATTATAGAAACAATAGTACATTAAAAAGCTTTTAACCACAAACTTAAAGAGATTCAATTTATTTATATCTTTTAGATTTTGGGGAAGGAAATTATACAAAATTATTCCTGAATGATAAGGGTCTCTTTGGCAAAGAGTTGTTGACACGCCAGGACAATGAATATTAGCCTTATTACAAGTGTTGTGTTTGTAAACTAGACTATTTCTTTTAAGCAGGGGTGGGATTTTAATAGTTCAGTCTTAACAAATATGACTACTTCATAAATGTATATGCAAGGGGGAGAGAGAATATTTAATTCTCTAAATGAAGGTTTACATGAACTTTGGGGGTGAGATTTACATATAATCTGAACTATTCTCTTTTGAATTCTAAAAGTTTGAATGCTCTGAGTGGATTGGCCCCAGAAGATAATGCCGTACCATAAATGAGAATATACATTCAATTATACATTGATTAATTTACATTTCTTTTTATTTCATTTACATTTCTTTATTTATTAATAAAGAAATAATATTTTCTACACATCACAACATTTAATAACAATTATGTATTTTCCACACATGTGGCTTCAAAGGATTAGATTCTCAGCTTATTTCCTCAAATCTCATGTAGGTTGAAACATTAATATAAACACAATTAATAAATTCATACTTTAATTCTTAATGTCACATTAGTGAAATTACCAACGTGGTGTTACAATATTCTTCTTCTTAAAATATGGCTTAGCAAAATGACTTTTCATGTTCTTCAATTAAGTTACGAATTTATCATGTCATTAATACTTTTGTCGTAATTAATCTCAAATTTTTACTGCACAAAATATCTACGATTTATTTTGGAATAATTAATGAATAACAGTACATATTTATTAAATAACTTCTTTTATAAATGTGAAATTCGCCACTGCTCTTGAACCCTTGATTGGAACAGATGGGTTGGTGCGTTGCTTGCTTCCAGAGTGTAACTTAGTTTATTATCCCACGTGGTTATATAGTTTGCAACCGCCTTTGTGACAATAAAGTTTGTTTTTTGTTGTTTTGTTTATTTATTTTTGTTCATCAATTTATTTAATTGTTATTTATTTATTTATCTCTATCTCCAAACAGGATGTTTAATTATAATATATTCCAATGCAACAATTGAAGAAAATAATTATAAAAACTACACAAAATTGTCTTTTTTAGGACAGCAGACATTTCAGACAACATAGAAACAGTAGCAGCAATTAAAGGGGAGCGTGGGGGACGCCGTCCCCTCACTTTTTCAAGGAGAGATTAAAATTTCATTTTAACCAACTAAAACTGAGAATTATAAAAAAAACAACTTACACCATCCCTGATGTGGTAGTCACCAATTGTCTTTCCTTTGGTTCATTTCATTATTTAAATCGTACTTAGTGGAAATATGCAGAAAAGTCATGTAAATGAAAATTGTCAATAGTTTTTTGCCCACCTACTCATGATTCCGAATAGCCGCTACTGCATAGAAATATCATACAAAGAGAACTTACATGCATCTTTCAAGACATCCCACAAAATGCCAATTTTAAAGAAAAAATTTATTTAAATTTCATAGTTAAAGACAAAATAAAGATGGAAAATTTTAAGATTATAAAGTACTCAGCTCCGAGAACAATGTCAACTAAACTAATCAAACTGATAGACTTTTGAAACGAGACTTAAGAACACCATAGCTAGCTCTGTTCTCCTCAAGAAAAGTGAAAGTTCCCATTTTGAGAAGCTTTGTTTGTAGGTATCAACTGGGTCAGAAGTGTTACACTGAGCACCATATAGTAAATGTCTTGACATCCTGAGAGAAAGAATATCTCCTCTTCAGAGGGGAGAAATTGAACATTTTTTAATGTTCTTCAAGATAACAGATATCCTTCTCATACAACATGAATATGATATTTGTTTGTTATCTTCCATGACATGATTCAGAGATCAGAGAAAAACTAAAGGACTCACACTTACAACTTTCTAAAAGCAAAAGCATTCTCTATCCACAAAAGCCAAATTGTTCTATAAGTATTATAGGAACCTTTCAAAATCTAATTGATTATGGTGTCTCTTAAGTTTGGTGAAATCAAGCACTTATTCAAAACTAAATTAAACAGGTCTCACACTTAGGTCTCAGAATTGAGCATTCACACGTTGTGAAGGAAAAACTTCCTTACATTCTGATCAACTATCCCTGGTTTCCGGAGCATCACGACATTTTTGAAAGAAAAAAAAAACAAATTACAAATATATACCGAATAGAAATTAACTGTATTTCTTCAACAATGTTATGGTACATTAAGTTCAAATCATTTTTATACCTTTTACAAGTTGGAAATTCAACATTACGGTTTTAAAAAATTATTCATAGATATCCCTCCATTAAAATTTCACCAAAAAAGTATTTGTGACTACATCCTGAAGTCAGTTTTTTTTTAACTTTTTGGGACAATAGCAAGAGATCAGAAGAAAGCAGAATTTATCAATATGAAATAGTCCATAGTTAAAAGTGCTACGTTAAATTTAAGAAATCGTTTTTTAAAGTGCTTCAATTCTTTATAAACTAGCTTACAAGGACATCTCAAGTTAATTCCTACAGAAGCCGAATAATACCCACTAATATTTATCACACCACACATTTTCTCTCCTCAAAATACAATTTTAAGTTGCCTTCAATAATGGTTCATATTTCAGATATTCACAGCTCTCTACTTGCTTGCTGTTGATGGACCCATGGTGTAGAGCCTAACACACTCGCCATCTACCTCTGGGGACACCAGTTCAAACCCAGTTCGATCCAAGTAGAATCTGAGGTGGTGGACGGAGCAGTGTTCGTGGCAGGTTTTCTCAGGGTTCTCCCGTTTCCCCTGCCTATCATTCCATCACAAAATTCACTCATAATTATTCACCCCTTAATCACTCATAATTAATCACTGCTTCAGGGGAGGTGCAGCAGGAAGGGTATCCGGCACTCTAGTATTCCCCAGCCAAAACCAAATGAAGCATCATATATCCGCACATGAAGTGGGAAAAGGCTGGGTTAAAGGAGAACGATTATTGAATGAGGCTCTGATAAGCAAAGTGACTGATATATTGATTGGAGAATTTGTTTGTCCAACATTATGAGTTGAGAGAATCATTGAAAAGTAGGTATGCACATAACAACAGTTCTTAATCCAGAGACATGCTGGAGGAACAAACACGAAATAGTATATCTGAATATAAGGAGGCAAGAAGGCAAGCCAAAAAAACTAAATTAAACAGACAGAGAAAGAAAGCTTGGTTTGAGGAAGAGATGGAAAAAATGCAAAATCTGGCCAGCTGAGGAGAAATTAGAAAATACTATAGGAAAGTCAGAAAACTCAGAGATGGCTACCAGCCAAGAATGGACATATGTAAAGACAGAGAAGGAAATCTCATTAGTATTGAAGAAGAAATCTTAAATATCTGGGCCGGTTATTTTCAGGAAATACTAAATGAGAATCAGAAGGACAGTGCACCCGCTAAGAAAATACTTTCTCGACCTGAACCTTGGATAAATGAACCCTCTTTTGTTGAAGTTAAGAGCACCGTTACTGGTTAAAGCTAAATAAAGCACCAGGATGTGATGAAATACAATCAGAAATGCTCAGAAATGGAGGCTACTAACTCTGGAAAGAAATTCATCAAAAAGTATCAGCAGTATGGAATTAAGAGGAAATGCCTCAAGACAGACATAAGGACATAATTCATCCCATTTACAAAAAGGGTGACAAGTTAGACTACAAGAACTGCAGGGGAATATTCCTATTAAGCACATGTTATAAAGTTTTCTCTTCTATATTAGCCAAGATTGTCAATTTACTCCAAAGAAATCTTAGGGGATTATCAAGCAGCTTTCAGAAGACAAGGACACAGCACTACCGACCAGATCTTCACCCTACGACAAATTCTTGAAAAATGTTATGAATATATAGTGTTACTTTACATCAACTGTACATTGATTTTAAGTAGGCCTTTGACTCCATCAAGAGAGGTCAGATTCTCAAGATCTTATATGACTATGACATACCATCAAAATTAATTAAACTGATAACTTTAACAGAAAATATAGTCAAAATACAAGGAAGAACCTCAAGAACATTTATTTCCACTCGGAGTGTTATGCAAGGGGATCTTTTGTCAACCATTCTTTTCTATTTATATTTAGAGAAATTAGTGAGCCACGCTGATGCAAAAATGGTAATCTCATTAATAGAACCAAACAAATGCTGTGGACGACTTCACGATAACAGAGAGAAGAATGCTGGAAATTGAAGAAGTACTCAATGATATTGATGTTACTACAAAGCAAATAGGTCTTAACATTAATACAACCAAAACCAAGAATGTAGAAACAACTCGACTAAGCAGACATCCTCTTAAACTAACTAAAATTAATAATATAGAATACGAGAAAGTAGCTTCTTTTAGATACCTTGGAACTCTTTATCACCGAGGACAATAAAATGGAAGATGAAATCAGATCAAGAATCTCTGCAGGAAATTGAACTTACGGCAGTCTGTACAAACACCTTCAAAACAGACTTCTGAGTAAAAACGTTAAAATTCAACAGTATAGTAACATGATCAAATCTGTTGTGTTGTATGGGTGTGACTGTTGGACCTTGACAACAAATGCTTCGAGTCTGGGAACAGAAAATACTTCGGCGTGTATATGGACCTATTTGGGAACAACATTTATGGAGTATTAGAATGAATAAAGAACTATCAGATTTATACAAAGCTCCTGATATTGTGTCATGTATTAAAATAAGAAGACTAGGGTGGGCTGGACATTTAATAAGAATGGATGAGGAGAGAGCTGTTAAGAAGGTATTTACGGGAAGAAGAAAGAAAAGCAGGCCCACGACAAGATGGTTGGATCAAGTGGAAGACAATTTGAGAAATAATAAGGTTAAAAGATGGCATAAGAAAGCATTAATAGAAGAGAATGGGTATATATCATTAAGGAAGCCAGGGCTAAACTAAAAGAGCCATAGCGCTACTGGAAGAAGAAGAAGAGTCCAGAGGCATGGACACTTAGTAAGAGAATAAAAATATTGTTCCTACAAATTTCCAAGTGACAAGTTGCAACTTCTTAATAAATTAATTGAACTATTTCCCAAATAGAATGTTTCACAAAATATACTCAGGACTCATTAAATAAATAATGAAAATAATCATAATATATGGTGATAGGCAGATGCTAGTATAAGGTACAAATAAATTGATTCTCTTGAAAATAAAAAAATTAATTTTTCTTTGGTCAAAGAAGAGTATCGTTTACTCTAGCTTTACATCTATTTAAAACTTCTTTTGTAACAGAAAGTTTTATAAAACTGAAGTAAGGAAGCCATTAGTTCCTATATTATTATATTTTTGTAACAAACCTTAGACAGTAGTTCATCACAACATGACAAATTAAAAAAAATATATAAATAATAAAATTTAAAAAATACATTTGAAAAAAACTCTACTGAAAAAGAAACACTCACTGTACTAACAACATATAACAAAGTTTTGTCAAAAGGCACAATTTGTTAATCAAGTTTCACATTGTAAAAAAAAGGTAAACAGAATAAGTCTTAAATAAATATACTCCATTTATATGTATACAGTCATCAGAAAAAACTAGAAGGAATATGAAAGGATACTTCGCTGGGCACGAAAATTACTTTTCCTGGCAAGGGGAGGTATGAAACACATTCTGGTCTAGATACATAATAATACACAATTAGGAAATTATTTTCTTGGTTTCTATTAAAGAATATAAATTGTCAATCTGAAGGGAAACAATTATAAATGACGTTCTTTTTACAGGTTCTGGAATTGTGACTTCACAAAATGTCCCTCCATTACTCACCAATGACACTTTGGACTGAACATACAACTTCACAAATGACAAGGAATGAAAGCTCAACAGGTGTTTTCACGTTACTTAGCTATTCCCTTCCAGCTTCCCTCAGATCTCTTCTCAATATAAGTTCACAACAATGGTACTAGTACAATCTATTCACGAAAGTTGTCTTCACAAGTAGATCATCAACAAAAGAGGTTATGTCCACTGGAAGCGGGTCTTCTCCGGCGAGCACTATTGTACTCCGATTACATAAAAATAGACCTGCTAGCTCACAGGGTAGAAAACAACACGCTTCGAAATATACCCGTTCGGATTTGACAAATTCAACCAAATTTTGGACTTTTCATGGAATTTCTGTTGCGGCTGAAGGTATTGTATATTTTGGCTAACCGAAATTTTGGAACGCTGAAGCTCCTCAAAAAAGGCTCACTTTTAAGGCTAGTCTATTGAAATACAACATAAATAAATCAATGAAAATAAATCGAAGTAAGCTTTCGAAACTCAAGGGGTCCTATAGTTTAATCTCTCGAAGCATTACGAGAGTACTTTTAGTTTAAATTTTGTTTCAATAGCAAATAAATACTCAATTAAATAACCATTAAACATTTCAGTCAAAATAATTTATTACATAAATTTTGTCACAATTAACATTTCATTGCACAAATTAGACAATTTAAGAAAACCTTTTTTAAAGACAAAATATTCTGAGGAGTTTACGGGAATTTCTTGTTGATATTTGTTTTTCTGGTGCGGTTTCGTCAGAGCTAAAATTATAATAAAATAAAAGGTATAAAAATATGTTAAACGGTTTAATTAAAAAATGAAATAAAAACAAATATTAAGATAATATAAAAATATAGAAAATAATTATGGATCATCCCGTCCATCACTCATCTCACCAATTCGGGTTATTGATCAGACTAAAACGGCTCTAATGACCTTGTTGACGAGCCCTTAAAACCCCACAAAAAAGTACTGTGGGATGTATGGATATTATTAGATAACAATGATAGTGCAATCAATCGTACATTACACTAAATATGCCTTAGGATTTTATTTCCGTCTGATGAATGCCTGGTTGTGGAGCGGTGAGTGATCGATAATTATACTCTAGATTTTTATTTTAGAATAAAAGATATATATATTTTTTAATAGAACCGTTTAACTTAATTCATTTTCAACTTTTATTTTATTTTAAGATTTTAGTAGGTATGCTTCATAGATTTCTCATCCGTTCCAACTCTTTCAGTGCATCACTATATCGAGGCGTCTATCTTGTCAATTTGCCTCAGTCCAGTTCCTCAATACGCAAATTCACCACAACGTGGTCTACACTGCGGCTGTGCATTTTGTGGAAGGCAGAAACCTATAATAAAATAAATGGCAAAATCCTCCTCTTATCCGTTTTGTAAGTAAACTTTTCTGAGAACTAGCTTTTGGATGGATAACTTTTTTTATCAACTCTATTGCTACATAGTCCTCAGCAGTCCTCGAATCTTGACTTGGGTGGTGTACCGATAGCAACGAGTGGTTTTTATCCCCTATGACGTCACAGAGTCCTTGGCATGAAACAAAACGACTCGGCAGATTATGTTGTGAGGGGGCTCTGACACCTTCTCATTTTGTGCCCCCTGCTCCTGTGCCCGGAGAGAATTGTCTCCTATTGCCCCCAATAGCTACGCTACAATACGGGGAACTCTGATAACGGAAGACCAATAAAAAATTTAGTACCCTATCAATGGAAATTAAAAAGTTGTCCCCGGTTCGTACTATTCTTTCTAACAAGTATTCTTGAATTTTTTTTATAAAGAATCAAGATTCATTAGTAGACAAGAATGAAACTTCAGTATATAAGAATTACAGTATTAGAGATATCAGAATACGGTCAAAAGCAACGGAGCCTATTTGTACAGAAAATTGACATTTCTATATTGTTTACCTCAACGCCTTAATATTTTCTTAATATCCATGAATATCCATATCGTTCAAAACTGAAACAAATATCTCTAACTAAAGCACTACTCACAACTAATCATGCCAAAAACTCGACTGGAATAGTTCAATGTTTTCTTCCATCGCCCATACAGATGAATGCCAATGAGCATATTAATATTTTTTTCATTTGTTGTATTTGTAAATGGAAAATGTAGCGTGCTATCGAAGTTTATCTACATGGGAGGATAGGAGGTATGAGGTGGGTGTTAGGGGCTATTGTTAGAACACGGGCGGACCCAACAAGTGATCTTGGGTGGAGAGGGCGAAACTTGGTCAACATTCACCCCCTTCCTCCTTGATATCGTCTTCCGCGGAATCACCCGTTTTATTAATAGAGGAAATAAAATACATTTATGGCAGCGGACGTATTTATTTTGTTTTCAGTCTTGTACTTGCATTTGCGTGGTTCATTTGAAATGCACTTCAGTTTACAATAACATTGCGCTGCATATAAAAATCCTATACCATACGAGACGAAATGCTGTGGAAAGGATAAGTAGTGACAAGTAATGTAAACCCCGGTGATGTTAACTAGGAACAGAATTCTAGATATTGTAAATCAAATTTTAAAAAATTAACGAGTTGAACGAGCCCTTTCATGTATTTTACAAAGTCAAGTCAACAATCCAAGGGGGGACAATCGTCCAATCGCTCCCTTGAAACCGCCACTGTGGTTGAAGGTGGGCCGGTTAGCTGGGCCGGTGAGCACCTAAGTCGCCGATTTCGGTGGAAATAATTAATAGAAGTGCGGAGATGACTTTCCAATGCAACAGAGGACAATCTGTGATAGACTTAACATTGACAGTGACAGCAACCGTGGGGAACGTACAAGGATGGCGCACAGGCAAATATTTGGACAAGTAATGAGGAACCAGGGGCCCAAGCTGGTCGGAGGAGGAGCGTTCCTGGAAGCTGTGCATTAGAACTGAGGGGTCGTGTTTCCTGAGACGCGTATCGTCGTCAGAAGGACTTTCCAGGCAGGGAGACCGACCTTCGCTAAATGAATGGCGACGTTTGAACGAGCTGGGGGCAACGCGAAGCGGTTGAACCGTATTACACCACCACAGCTGGTTTGCTAAATCTTCGGAAAAGGTAACCTAACGCTGGAATGCATCCAGCCGTTTAACTCGCATTAGCGAAGAAGAAATGCGTGTGCTTTGAATTGAAAAATTAACTTGGCCCAGTTAAAGACGCTAGACAAAACTAACTTTATTCAAAAGGGTCTAAGGTAAATAATAATTGATCAACCACTTAATTCTGAGTAAATTTAACAATTGATGTGCCTTCAGCATCTTAACCAGTGGCGAGATCAAGTATGGCAGTGATCACCAATATTGCAGTGTTATGTTATTTTGGGGGAATGTATGTGCGCATTAGCGAAGAAGAAGAATGCATGATATTTTAAGTGATTTGTAATCTTGATAAATAAATAATTTAGTTCTTTTATTTGTAAATTGCGTCTTCCATGAGGAACCCTCTGTGTTTCCACCTCATTAAATAACCCGAATCCATAATTCAAATTTGAATACCCGGAGGTCTCATGTTTTTATTTCTTTAAATTAATTGCCCTAACTTTTGGGGGTAATTTGGCGCCCAACTTTTAAGACCTGCTTCAGTTAAACTCATACTAATTGTTAATTAGCTGGTAAATTTGGCAACATCACAATACAGAGATGAAATATTATAAATTTAAAAGGTATATAACCAATATTAAAGAAAAAAGAAGCGAAGAAATGCCAGACGATGGAATACCACCCTCTATAGATAGGGATGGGATCATATGGATGATAAAGCAGCAGATTGTTTCCCTGACTTCATCGTTTATAGCCAATGTTCGATTAATTTACATATTAATAATAACCTCAAATTATACACCAAACCTTTCTCGTGAAACACTATCCATTAGCATAGGCGTGCACAGCAGGGAGAATTGTTTAGAATGGCAGTCGTGTTTAGGGGTCTTAAGATAAATTAAACAAAAAACAAGAATATTATTATTATCTTTATTGTATTCAAAAGTAAATATGCAATAAGTGTTCTCAAATTTCATACAGTTTTATTATTTAATCTAGAATATATGTCGTATCTAGACCCCTGGTTTTCTCCGGTTTTCCTTTGTGTAGAGGTGGATTTTTTATACAGGCTTTCTAGACTCGAGCCTAGGGGCAGCGACTACTGAAATAATAAATCTGGAATACAGAGTTATTTTAACAGTTAAAATTTATAAACAATATTTTCCGAATGATCTATAGTTTATAATAATACCTACTTGTGAAATACCTTTTTTGTGTTCTATTAAATTTGTTGGCATTCTGTTTATATTTTAACACGTACCGAACTGCTTTTATTCACATTACAGGAGTGTGCTGAAATTTTCAATGCCTCTGCCTTAGGACCATTGATTGGAATTGATAAAATGGTCACTTGCTTGCTTCCACAGAGTATATTAGTTTATTGTCCTCCGCGTGATCATACGCTGTTCGTAACTATTTTGACAATAAATTTATTATTATTACGGTGATTGTTATTTTCTCTCAGTCGTAGACCTGGTTTATTGATCTGCTGCATAAAGGATATTCGAAGCAGCTGTCCCTATCTATAATTATTGTAAAACATGGGCTCCAATGACCTTTGATGTCGACATGAGCCGTAAAACCCCATTAAAAAATTGTAAAACAATTCTGACTATGTTGCATACATTAAGAATAATGAATTTCTGCATGACAATTACAGTAGGTTTTTTAATTGAGATTTTGTCCAAGTCCCTCCGTATATAATGTACGAATCCTGTAGTTGAAAAAATTATGGGAAGAATTTGGGTACGAGATTTCCACTGCTGTTGAATTTGGAATGGTAGGTTGCTGTATTTCCTAATTTTCTTTGCATAGGCCTTTCGAATGTTGACATAATTGGAGATGGCTACATCTGTTATGAATGTAAATTTATTTATATTGTCTATGAGAGTTAAGTCAGGTCTATTGTGTTCTGTTGCATTGGCAGTTAGTATGGTTCTGTCGTAGTAAAGTTGTCACTCTCCAACACCGGTTCGGGGGAATTGCGATAGTAGGGAAGAGGATGTTTTCAAGAGATTGGTTTGTGACGCGAGAGATTGATGTAGAATTAAAGCTATTTGGTTATTATTATTAGTATTTTCTTTTTCTTTGTCACATTATAACATAATGGCTGATTGTAATGTACAGCCTATCTACCAGGTACCTTACAGTACTACTGTATCCTCGGCACCAAGCTCCCCACGCCCAAATTGTCCAAACCTCTCTTCAGGGTCTTACTATCTCAGTTGCAGATATCACAAGAGGAACTATTTTGACGGTCTCCAGATGAGACAACTCGTACAATTCTTCAGCCAATGCTGTATACTTATTGATTTTTCCAGTTTGAGTTGTCCTTAGGTTTTTATTAACCGGGATGGCCACATCGACTAAAACGTTCACCCCTCTTTCTTGATCGAATACTTGTTGTCTGGTCTGTTAGCTAAAATTGTCAAGTCCGTCCTTATTGACCCATCCCTTATTGTTCTCAAGTACTTGAGTGGGCTGATATATGGAATACGGGCACTCCTCTGATTTTAAAAAGCGATTTTCTGATGGATGATCTTGGCGGCATCGTTATGTCTTTTGAGATACTCTATTCTAGCTAGCCTCCAACAATATGGTCGATCGTTTCCAGGGTCGGGTCACATCTACGACACCGCTCTTCTACTCCTCATTCTTTGAGGATACGTTTTCTGTAGCATCTAGTGGAGATGACACGATCATGTATTGCTAATGCAAAACCCTCCGTCTTAGGAAGCAATGAACCATACTTTAGCCACAATTTCGATAAATTACCACCAACATACTAGTGGTTAGGCATCTGAATGTGTGCACCATGTAATTCTTTCTGATTTCATATTTGTATCTTCTGATCACTAGTAGTTACCGCACTCATAGGACAAAATACAGTGTCTGCCAGCCGCAAGAGTGTGCCGTTTCTGGTGATAACATGATAAAGTGGTACAATGACTTTGCTGAAGAATTATTGTGTCAAACTGTGTACCATCTTGCTATGGACATTATATCATATGTCAATAATGCCTCGACCTCCATTGAACGGGGCAAGGTGATGCGTTCCACTGCGGCCTTCAGATGATGCATTCGGTATTTTGTCATCGCCACACGTATCCTTCTTTCAGTTGCTTCCAGATCAGTCTTCGACCACTTTATGATCCCAAACGAGTAGGTCAGTATAGGCATCGTCCAGATGTTAATAGCGCGTACTGTCTTCCCACCATCTAAGTGGGTTTTCAATACCTCCACTACCCTCAACATGAATTTATTTTAATAACTTCTTTCATTTTCGTATGTGTTTTCCCACGCAGTTGCATAATACATAAATACTTGTACTCCTCATTTTCATCCAAGCATTCAATGTCTTTATTCAATCCCTTATCAAACCATTCGGTATAATCTACTTTTCCCCGAAATAACACAACCGATTTACACTTGTACATTTCGAAGCTCATCCCTATATCTTTGCTGAATTGCACAGTGAGATCTAACAATGGTTGCATGTGCTGCCGGGTGCTTGTGTACAGCTTCAGATCATCCATATATAGCCTATGAGATTCTATCACTGTCACCTCGCCTGCAGACATTTTATAGTCTCTTTCACCTCTGTTAAGAACCCTACTTAAAGGATTTAAATACAGAGAAAACCACAGGAACCTGAACGAGTCCCCTTGGAATATCCCACGTTTTATACTGATGGGTCTAGATGTTAGACCAGTTGAGGAATTCGTATGATTTTTCACCCTCAATTAAGAACGTATGAGGCACTGAATCATAGGCTTTTTGATAATCAATATATGACATGTGTAAATTTCTCTGCCCTTTGATCGCACTATTTACAATAATTGAATGAATCACTACTTGGTCATCGCAACCCTGGCTGTATTGCTTGCAACTATAACCCTTCTGTTCTTCTGGAAGTACTTCATTTCTTTCACAATGACTATAAATACGCTCTTTAATAACTGACAAATATTTTATATAAAGTCGCAAAAAAGCAACAGTCTGTACTTCGATAGATCTGCGGAGTTATCACCTTTAGGGAGCAGAAATGTATCACTCCTAAATAGCTGTTGTGGGGTTTCAGATGGAAGGTGCAGTAATCTTAAAAAATGTTTTGCAATTAATCCATGTGTTGTTGTGAGCCTCATGTACCAGAAATTTTGGACTGCATCAGAACCAGGAGTCTTCTGATTTTGTGTGGATCTCACAATCGCTGCAACTTCCTCCTTCCATTTCTACAATTTTTCAGCCAATATCTTTTCATCCTCTATCCAACTCGCCTGTGCATCACATTCTAATGGGTTCAACAGACTAGACCAAAACTCTACTTCTGTTGTTGGTCCCGCATCTACGTCATTTATAGCAGGTCATTCTAGTCCACGGTAGAACTATGTACTGATTGCGAGAGAATAACCGGTTTTGTGTTTTCATTTCCTCGCTCCCTTTGTATCGATACAACCTTTTGGCATACAAGACTTGCTTCTGAACATGTTTGTCAATCATTTCATTCAGCATCTTTTTATCATCCAAGCCAGTTATCTGGTGTGATTGAATAATCCTTCGTATGTGTCGTACCTGTCTCTTTAAACGGTTCCCTCTCTTGTACTGCGTAATCCGACCTATCGCACATCGTAAACTTTTGATATTGCTTTGAAGGCGCTGCACCCAAAGGGGACGTACTCTTTTACGCCGTTGATTATTGCTTCCATGCGGTGCAACATTCCTTCCAATAGCTTTTACAACAGCGACTGCTGCACAGTAAGTAATGATTTGGACTTGTTCAGTCCAGTTTCTTCTGCCAATGGTTCCGTTATGAGTTTGGAGTTAAAGTGATTAGTTATTATACTAATTTTAACAGACGTCATCCTAAGACTCCATTCACTCAAGATGTGGGTCTGTCCCATACCACTCGTCCATTCCTTGATGAAAGTAACTTTCTTTCCACACAGGTCAGCCTTGACTTTCCTTGACATTCCAGGTCTTCCTTGACTTTCCAGATGTAGGTGTTGTGGTAACTCTGAGTTCTGATCATAGTTCTGTCTATTAGCATCTGGTTCAGTTATTAAAGTCCCAAGAGTATTTGGCAACATTGCCAATGTTGATGGGTATGACCCTGCTTCCTCTTGTAGGTGGAATCTCACCTGACATTTAACTCTTTCAAATTCTTGGTGTGATAGAAGTTTTCTCGTCAAAATTGCCCTCTTCCAATCAATTAAATTTTGTTCCGTTAGTCTTAGTGCAAGCTCCGGAAATTTAACCACAAATTTGCGTAACAGTGTCGGTCTTAACATAGTCGTATCAGGTTCCATTTTCGAAATAAGATAGTATAATCGCATGACTTCCTTGTTCATTTCACTTGACCATTTGATATGCCTTCTCGGTAGTCCAGCGGCAGTGGTTGCAGTGTGTGTTTCCTGCAAAACAGCCCCCGCTGGTGCAGCATGGAGATCTTGGGAGCTACCCTTGCTACGTTGTGTTATATCTTCGAGTATCCGCTCGCCCGGTTGCCGTGGTTCCATCCTATGCGCTGATCCACGGCTGCCACCAGCATCAAAGTTGGACTGTCGCCTAGTCGCATCGGTTGCAGTCCCTTTAACCGATGAGTCCGAGACCTGGCTTCGCGTATTGGGAACCAGCTATCACTAGTGTCGCGGGTTACCCATTCACCAGATTTCATGACCCCGTTAGGCAACTATGTACACAGGTGTTCGTATACTTTGTCGGGGTGACACGCGGGACTTAAAGCAAATTTGTAATTTTGGACGTGGGGTTGGATTTCTGCCACCCCAGTTGTCATTCTAACACAAAATAGCGAAAGTAGGGAAGAGGATCTGTTTTGAAGAGATTTGTTTGTGAAGCGAGAGATTGATATCGAATTCGAGCTACTTGGTTATTATTATTATTATTATTATTATTACTCTCATTACTTACCAATTTTCAGCTCAATGCTGGATAAGAAGGGGTACGGGACATGCCAAGCATCCCCTTCTTTGGTTTGATTCAGTATACAAGAACTTACGGACAGTTCGACATGTTTCTAGGATGACAGCCTTTTGCATAAGGTATTAAGGGAGGGTCAATTTTAAAAAAAATTCATAACAAGACTGTGGAGACAATGCCAGTTGCTCAAAAATGATTGGAATTATATCAACTCTGTCAGTTCTCCATACCCTTTCAATTTCTTCTTTCCATTTGGTATAATTGTTGATTTTCTCTGCAGCCTTGTCAGCAAACCATTGGTGTTAGGTATGACTACATCTATTATGAAAGTAATCTGGTCTTTTTACCTAAGGAACACCAAATCAGGTCTTTTATCTTCCACCGTCCTCTCCGTCAATATTGTTCTGTTAAATAGCAGGTAGAACTCTGCATTTTTCAGGACAGGGCTAGGATTGTAGTTGTAGTGCGGAGTCTTCACTTCGAGAAACCCACACATCAGAGCTAGCTCCTCGTGTACAATCTTCGCAACTTAGTCGTGACGTTGCAAATAATCTGTTCCAGCCAGTGTCTCGCATCCACTAACAACATACTGGATAGTCTCTGACTTCAGAAAGCATCGGCGACAGCGATCGTCCTCTTCTGATCCGTCTTTTATTTTGTGTTGTACAAAATTTTGTGTACGGATGACCTAAGTTTGGGTAGCCAACATGAATCCTACCGTTTCAGGGTAAAGATCACCCTTCTTAAGCCATGCGTTTGGCGCTTCTTTGTCAACATGTGGTAAACTGAGATCTTGAGGGTGTTAACCGTGGAGGGTCATGCTTTTCCATTCAGTGATGTGGCTCGCAATCAGATCCTCATGATCGTCTGTCAGAGATTGTTGCTGGGATAAGTTGAGACATGTTAGGTGGGTGTCGGCTTCACGGATGGCTTGGTGCATGGCAGACTCAGATTTACGGTTCAGGAAGTACTGTCTCAGATGTAAAACCTGCTTATTTGTGCAGTATTTTGATGTTGGTAAACCCGCGTCTCTCCTCCGCTCTCGGAATCAGTGTTCTATGTACTCTCGAATGTACGTGGTGTTTCCTTTACTCAGTCATGCTTGTTCTAATCAAGCGCTGCAGACTAATTAGTTCTGTAGTAGTCCAGGAAATGATTCCGAAATAGTAACTGAGTGAAGGTATAGCGTAGGTGTTAATGGCTTTTTATTAGATTTTACCCGTTAAGCCCTGTCCTCATCAATGATACATGCCTCATTTTGAACTCGTCCTTGTTTAATTAAGTCCATAATTTTAATTAATTGTACAGAATTAATCATTTCATATATCTGGTCAAAGTCATTAGGATGAAGAGCCATACTTCACCATTCATTGCATTTTTCTGCATTACTTCGTTATTATTATTATTACTACTATTTTAACATCTCTTAGCACTAAAAACCCTGTATCACTGTCACTCAGACGTGTAAAGAAACCTGTTGATTCAACGGCCGCTTCATTCCCGTCATAACTTTTACTTAAGGTACGTTTTCACTTATATACATGTATGAGCGACTTGTCTGAGATACATGTGAATTTGTATGAGCTAGTTCCATACAGTTGCCCTTGGACATGTCGCGCGACAGGAACTCAGACGAATCTTGATACATTTTGTATGAGCTTCATTCAGGATATACAATACATGTATGCGCATAGAAGTCGTAAACTCGTTTGCGCATGCGCGGAACCCATGGCCAGTACGCGCTCCGCCATATTTGTTTACATTCTAACTGTGCTTTTGTTGGTTATATCATTGTTGACATACGTATTTCACATGATCTATTGATTCCTGAAATCATAAGTATTGAATAGTTTATATTATATTAATTTATTGTGTTTATATTAGTTTATTTCTTTAGTAGATAAGTATATCAGTGTGTGTTCTTCCCTGGCGATACACCAAGAATTCCCTCATACATATAGCGAAGTGTAAACGCTACCGTATACATGTATGAGGTAGGAGGTTCTGATCTTATACAAATTGCAAACCTTCAAAAAGTTGCGATACATGTATTTCGTACAAGTCGCTCATACATGTAAATAAGTGTAAACGTACCTTTAGAATTACTTAATTCCCATCGTAACGTGCATACTGAAAAAGTTCTCTGAAACCTTGCTATTTGGTCTACAATTCAAATTATCGTCCAATTCAAATTTGGTCTACAATTATTACCAATTCAAATTTGGTCTACAATTTAACCTAATGGTGTGGAAATTATTTTATAGTTTTAAATGCACTTAGAGCTTTTTTATTGCTTTGGTAAATTAGTTCCTGTTCAATAAAAGCTTTTTTAATATCGATTATTTTTATTGTCTGTGTTGAAATCTGTTGTCTGTTGTGAAGTGTTATAGGAAAAAATATTCGATGTTCATTCGTCCGTGACGTAGGGCTAAGTTAAAAACTCCACTCATTGTATTACGAATTTTAGTTCACAATATCAAGTGAGTACTAGAATTCTAAATATTTAAAACATATAAACAATATTTAATGAATCTTTAGATGTATTTTAGATAATTTGAAATCTCCAAACTTCAGTCGATTTAATCAACGCTGCGTCGAGTGTACCTCATAGGACACCATCAATAACATTTTTGAAGTTCAATTTTGATTTTTTTTATTGAACGGTAAAAATATTTAGATTTTATCGCATAGTAAAGAGACTTCAATGCTTAGAGCTGCGGCAGAAGACGTAAAGAATTTTGTTTCTGAACAGTGAAGACTGGGCTATTTGGAAGACGGGAAGTATAAATATGAAAGGATTTTCGACAAAGTTTCAGTAGAAGTAAACAAATTCGATTATTTAATCCATGTACTAATATATAAATGTGTAACGCGAAAGTGTGTCTTCCATCTGATCTAAACCACTGAACCGATCGTGATGAAATTTGGCAAGGAGATAGTTGAGATGTCCAGGATGAACACAGGCTAACTTTTATTTCTTTTGATGTGGGAAAACAGACATAAAAACGTTTTTTTACAATAAATATCGATAAAATCAAAAAAAAAAAGAAGATATTTATCTTTACTTACACCACCTAAACGGTTAGAGATAGGTGACAATTATAAATAGCAATATTGTTTGCCTCAAAGAGTTTTACAAAAATGTCCACGACAGCATATGTCTAGCTACAAAAATTAACATAAATTATGGATAAAACGTTATGAAAAATACAAGAAAATGCTTCAATTGAAGAGAGTAATTTAGGAAGGAAAAAATCAATCATAATCAAATTTTATGGCTTATTTGTTTTGTGCATTTAACAAAGATAAAAAAGTCTTTAATTCATAAACTTTTGACGAATGGTTTAGGTTTTCAGGAATTGTAATGAAGTGGTGCTATCGCGTCATGCCTCGGAAGCGAAAATACAACCGGCGTCGCGGCGCCCGCGAGATGGTGCAATGTATACAGTTCAAGTTTTGTATTAAATTTGTATTATTATGAATTTGAAAAATTAGGATGCTTTACATGTTTTCTTAAACCTGTCAGTAAGAGAATTTTGATCTTACATTATAGATAGATTTTTTTCCTGAGTAAAAGAAACTAATCTAAGAAGAATCCTGGACAACGCCGAATAATCAGCTAGTAAGAAATATTTCTGTTTCTGAGAATAATGCGAATAAGTCAAATGTCTAGTAATTTGTCATATTTCGACGAAGGTGAGTACAACCGACCTTTCAAAGTACGGCATATATCATCTAATTACTTTGTATTGAAACACTTACACGCAATGGAAAGATTATTTGTTAGTTTCCCTTCATTTTGTTGAAATCAGTCTGTTTATATTGTAACAACTTTTCAGTTCACAAATCTAGTTCGCTTCTTGGTTAACAGAGCTCCCAAGTCTCTATAGAATGCACTAATAAAAGATCATAGCAGTTCACTTTGTGGACGCGAGGATCGCTCTACACCATTACCTTCAGAGCCCCAGGCTAGACCACACGGCAGAGGCCGGCAGCGGCGCAAACAAGGCGCACGTGTGGTGCATTTGTGTCATTGAAGACCTATTGTAGTGATTGTACTTGTGATCAGTGGAATTGTTCTGTGATTTTATGGTGATTTATACGTGGTTGTGTCTGGTGAGAATATATATCGGACGTGGTATAGTTTTCTGGTGACTAGGTAAGTTATATACATGATCCTTAAAGTGTATTTGTTGTATTTTGGACTTAGGGTTTCGGGTTACTTGTGCTAGTTCGATTTGCCGCCAGTGATTGTAATGAATTTCATCGTTTTCCATCGATTCTTGTAATTTTCTCTCGTACAATGTATAGTTGTAATCACATAATCACTTTTGTTTGAATTAATTTACTAATTGGGCCGATATACTGTAGATAGATCTGGGAAACCTACTTGATCGCGGAGTGTCATCAAAAGGGATCGTAATTTTGATATTTCACTTCACCAGTTTCTGCAAAACGAATCGAATAATTTACTGTGTTAGGCAGTGTATCTTATGAACATTACCAGAAAATAGTGTATCGTACTGAGTTTTCACGTGAGATTTTTAGCGGCTCATTATGACGTATTATATTACAAGTGTGAACTGTCATGGCAGCTGATTTATTTCTTATTAATAAGACTGTTATAGTGGAGAATTTTCTAGCTGTGTTTTAAATATTGACTGTCGTCAGGAAATGAAGTTTTCTTCATTTACTTTTAGGACTTGAACCCTGCACTTGTGCCAGTATAGAGAGAGATCAACTGTTTTGTACTTCGGTAGGTGCTAAACTTAACGTTTTGCATCGTTTTCTAATATGTATTTTGATATATGAATGATTACCCACTAGTTTGTCAATGATTTAATAGGGAACTTAATTCTGATTTCTTCTTAATTCCTTCTGTATACTAGCTTAATTAGTTGTTTCATTCGTTCGAAGATTCTTCGATGGTTTGTTTTTGTTTGGTTCTGTCAATCAGTTCATTTTATCCCAGCGTAAAAACATCTCCAACATTCTCAATTACTTGGAATGTGAGTAAATAATCTACTTTTTGTGCTCCGAAATTAACATCTCGCTTCGGAAGTGTCATGGTGGAGCGTACATTTTCATGCTTCCGGAAACGGTATGTCGAAGACTTGGGTTCATGTCTTATTTAGAATGGATCATTATCAGTTGAAGTCGGATTAGTTTGATGGATTTATTTTCCTCACTTGATTTATACGACGGTAAAACTTATTATAAGTTTAAATTGCTGAAGACCGTACTTGAGAATTATGTGCGATGGATGAGTGTAAATGAACGTAATCCTCAGTCCACGGAAACAATGCAGGGGCGATGGCAAGAATCCAACTTCATTAGGAGTCATTCTGGGAATGTCAGTGTACACGGAGAGATGAAATAATCTTTTTTGGCCACATTTTAGAATGCAATTACGTCTAAGCTACTTAGTTTATTTAAGTCTTAACCTACCCGTAAATCATTATGTGCTATTTTGCTCGTGTCATCAGTAGTGCTCCTGAATTCCATGCTTCTGAATTAATGGAAGAAAATAGATGTGAATTTTCTCCTTTATTTGTTGCAAAAGATGCCGCGGTGTTGCTGACGGAATAAAGATGGCGTTATTTGTATATGCTCGTCATTCGGGATTCGCGGAATGACGTATGTCTGGAGTCGCCTTGAGACTCAGCAGGCGGTGATACATAATATAAGGATCATCCATAAAATACGTTCGCCAAAATGGGAAATTTTTTACCTCTCCGCTTCGTAACATGTCACAAAGACGAGATACCCTCCTCCCCGTCAGTGAACGTCTCAAGCTTATTAAGAACCCCCGTAGTTTTGATAAAAAAAAGTAAAGTGACAAAATTTTTGTAATTTTGATAAAGAGAGTAAAGTGACAAAAAGTTTATCAAACAAACTATTAATTAGAATACAGAGATTGAATAATAATGTAACATGATTTGTAAATGTATTTATGATAGAAGTACATAATTCAAGGAAATAATATAATAGATAACATTGTATCATGACAAAAGAAAATATATTCATAATAATGAAATATCTATAATATAAGACATCTTGTATTATAATGTAAGGCTTGTTCCTTAATCTTATTTCCTTCTGCCTTGATTTTTTCCAGAACTAATTTCACATGAATAAATTTCAATATAAGGAAATATTAATTATTTTATATTACATAAATTTGTCAAAAAACAATTTTCACAGCGTATAAATATTTTATTTATTTGTTAGTAGATGATACCCGAAAACATTGGCGAAAACGACTTGTTGAATACGATTTTAATACAACCCCCTTCGTGATTAGCTCAGAAAAAAAAAGGTTTTACCCTAAAAAAACACAACCTAAAGCTGGAATCTTTTTTTAACCGATAGTAAAAACCTTCGAGAACAACATACTAAAATTCTCGCACTTTCCTCCCCGGGCTTCCCTCTTTTTTGGGGGTGGAATATTTAGGACCTCGGATTTACAGGGTTATACTTGTACGCCTCTATAGCGTCAAAACTATGAGGTCAATCCTAGTGAATGAGGACCCAAATGAAAGATGACATTCTAAAGATTACAATTAGTTTTACATAGCATTTTCGGTAACAAGGGCGCGGCATGCGGAGTGAGACGCGCGAATTTAATAGAACTTCGAGATCGCACGCACGCCGCTTAATATTGACGAGCTAAATGGATAACTGTGGGGTTATATTAGGTTTACATTATTGAAACACACTTTTAACGTTGTATTCACGTATATTATTATTCAAATATGTGCCAAACTTGACTTTTTGGCGAATTTTGAACACACTGCACGCGTCCGATTACTGTGGTGTATGGAATGATAAATTTTAAGACGTCTCTATTGTTTTATTGTTAGAAAGCTTTTTCGGCTGCATAGCAGCCATCGTCAGTAACGTACACCGAAAAAGCTTTCTTACAATAAAACAATGAGCAACATAGAAACGTCTTTTAATTTATCATTCTTTGATAATGTTGCTAACGCTCCACAATTACCAAGTATGTGGTGTATGGCGCGGAGACGTACGCTGGAGAGTAAACACGCGCCTTTGTGAAAATAAAGAAAATTAATAGCAATCAATTCGTATTACTTGACCAGAACTTAGAAACAAAATTTTAAGAGAAGGAAAATCTAAACATGATGAGACTGAAAATCAAATGTGCGAAAGAATTCGTAATAATTGTAGCATTGACGCGTGTGTGTATGCCATGGACTTGCTTCCCCACTCGTAAATATTTCTATGTCCGTGAAATGGAATATATAAGTGTTATTGAGGTTGTTCCAAGGAGTCCGAAACCCGCTGAATGTCACGAAGCCTGTCTTCACCAAGGGCGACGAACAAAGAACCCGTGTTAGTCAGCCGGTCAGAGGATCCCTCGGAAATCGTAGGTCCGTTTTCACTCCATTCTCCACTCCACGTTAACTTGATTACTTCCGTACCATGACGATCGGGAAAGGATATGACGAATAGAAGATCATCTTTCGGAGTCTGTTCCTGTCTTTTCAAATAATTGCGGAGGTTGCTGGCTCCGTATTGGCAGTATATGTGAGAATAAACAGGAACTAGTTATGCAGTGTTATATGTAAACCATCCCTTACGGATATCATCAGTGCAAAAGGTTTGGTGGGTTTAATTAATGTCTCGCAGATGAGGAATGATAATCTATTTTCTAGCATTCCATCTCGCAGTATAAATACAATTAATGCTGAATTATGAAACACTGCAGTTGCGAAGTAAATGAAGTTCCAAACGTCTAGAATCAACGATTTTTTTTTCTCAATTCATGTAAAAATATTCCCAAAGACGTTTGCAAGTGATATAACGATGATATGACGAAACATATCACCGTAAAGGTCACCGAGAAAACACCCCATCTGCTACCTCCGTCTACCGTTAAGAATGTTCATTGTTTTGTTATTTGTCTGCAAAAAATGAATTCATCCATTCATTGCTTGGGCAAAGGAATTAACCAACCGATGTTACAAATTGAGGAAAATCTATTTTGTTTAAGGAATATTGCTTAATGGAATAAGATTTTTTATTTAAGACAGATTTTTCAAGAATAATTTGTCATTTATTGTTTTCAACAATAATTTGTCATTATTGAGCCTTTCTTAATATACTTCATGGGCAATCAGATTAGTCCACTGGCCACACGAACCAAGTTCAACAATTGTCGATTTTTCCATTTGTTGATTGCTTACGGGCCGATGAAGTATGACTAAAATTAGAACGTGATAATTTTGTGTATAATTTATCTGCAATATAATTGATCCATTCATTGTTTGGGAAAATAAATTTGTGCACTGGGTAAACCTACCGATGTTAAAAATTGAGTAAAATCTATTTTGTTTAACGAATATTGCTTGATGGAAGTTGATTTTCTCTGTAAGACAGATGTATCATTAATAATTTGTTATCAATTAATGCCATTATCAATTTATCGCATGAGCAATTGGTTTTGCCCACTGGGGAAAAGAAACCAAGTTCGATAGTTCTCGCCTATTTCATTTATTGATTACGTATGAGACGAAGTATGACTATAAATGGACCGCGATAATTTTGTGTACAATTCATTTGGAATAAATTAATTTACCGATTTTTTGCTTGGACAAATGAATTAGTGCAGTAGGCAAGCAAGTTGTACTATCAGTAGGTCTTACTGGAACTTTTGTCAAGATTATTGGTTCTCAACTCTTACATTGTTTTTCTGAACCTTCTTTTTTGGACGATGAACATAAATTTATAGGGTATTAAATTGTCACTAAAACCAAAAATTTGTTTTGAATATATCTTTTTGTTTTAAGGGTGAGCAATTCAATTTATTGGGTGAGCATAAGCTTACTAACCTGGGGCAATCCAACTGTGCATTGTCTTTAGCCTTTTCCAATTTTGGGGGGTTAAAAAGTCCATTTATTTTTAGAGGTGGGATTAAAAATGTTGCTTTGTGAGCGTACATGGGCTAACTTTGGGCAATCCAATTGCATTTGTTTTTTTAAAGTCGATGTTGGGTTGTTGTTTTTTTGATGAGTGGCATGAAAATTTATTGGGTGGGCATAAGTGGGCTTAACTTCGGCAATTCAACTGTGCATTATTTTTGGCTAAATTTATTTGAGGGGGGAGGCTGGAAAAAAGTGTTGTCAAGATTTTATTATGACCATAGCTTTTTATTTGAACAGCGGGCAAAAGAATATATTGATTGGGCATATGTTGGCCAACCTTGGGCAATCCAACTATTCCTTGTTTCTAGCCTATTCATTTTTCATGGGTGAAAAAAATGTTGTTTTGGAATCGTGGAGAAATCCACGCGATTCTTGAGGCATGCCGTCTTTGCGGAATCGACTGC
This sequence comes from Laupala kohalensis, assembly GCA_002313205.1. Taxonomy (NCBI): domain Eukaryota; kingdom Metazoa; phylum Arthropoda; class Insecta; order Orthoptera; family Trigonidiidae; genus Laupala; species Laupala kohalensis. The sequence continues at coordinate 224 of NNCF01126162.1, read as the reverse complement.
TTTCTCATTTCCTCTGATACCCACGTGTCCGGGAACCCAGCAAAACATTATATTCTTTCCATCACTTTGCAGTGAGAAACGTACATCCTGGATGTTCTGGATCAGCTTATCAGCTGGATGCATGTTCTGGAATACTTGAACGGCACTCAGCGAATCAGAACAAATCAGGAAATGTGATTCGCTGGAACACTTTGTTGATCGCAATGCTCGCAATATGGTGCATC